>JABVZX010000308.1:739981-751951 GCA_020883565.1 Drosophila pachea
CTTGGCAAACTAAAATATTTGTCAATTTGCGGTTTTGACAAAATTAAATTTGCGACACACGCTCGCCCACGGCAGCGCCAGGCGTCGGCTTAGCTATATTTGTGGATGGAGTGTGCGAGTGTGCGGGCTGTGAAAATTATTTAAATTTATTTATATGGCTTATTAAAATTGTTGTAAGTGCATCGTTTAATTAAATTTTTGTCAAATTTGATTTGCGCAAGCAACGCAAATATGCAAATAAATTGCACAGCCGATGACAGTCGCAATGAAAAGGAATTTTGTTGATTTAAGGCCCAAAGCCCAATAGGATTACTTGGCCATTTGTCCAAACAAACAATATTTAATCAGTGCAGTCTCAGCCTCAAATGGCAGAAGAAGAAAACGTATGGCGTACTTTTGTGTGCTGGTCAAATATTCACAGATTAACGCTCGATTTGCCGGCGGCTTAAGAAATCTCTTTAATATGGATAACGTGTTAGATTACAACTCGTCAAATATATCCATTGAGATATTTAAAGCATTAAGTAAATACAAATCTGTTGGAATATGTATTGATTATTAATTGTAAATAAATAAATAATAATAAAATAAATAAATTCTCACGCTTCCGCGCCCTTCTTCACAGGTTTTAGCGATGATGGAAATTAAGTACCATTAGTATTTGAGCATATAAAAAATACCAGAAAATGTGCTGCCAGCCAACTTGGCATCAGAGTTTCAAGTTTATGCTCTGAGAGAGCTGACCCAAAAACTGTAGCATACTTTTGCGCACTGCTGAAATGCAGCTGCTGCAGTCTTTCAATTTGCAATTTGCCCTCGCCTCGTCAGCTGTGGCTGATAATAATAATAATGAATTTGCTATCAGTTCGAGGTCATCAGCTTCAGAGTCTTACAGCAGCAGCAGCAGCAGCAGCAGCGGGCAGGCGGTACCTACGAGCCAGCCAGCTATAATAAAGTCTCGACTTGTGCATAATTAGGCTGCCTTGGCAATTGTTGGTTCTCCATACAGCCAGCCATACACACAGGCAGACAGACACACCCACACACACAAACAACGCTGGTCTAATTGAAAAGCCATTAAAAAGCTTTCAGCTGCTCATTATACATTTAAATATTTGTGTGTTTTTATTCCACTGTGGTTCGCAGCTGGCTGCCACGCCCTCGCCGACCATCCGTCGCTTATTTTTAAAGTTTATGTGCAAACAGAAAGGAACCGGAGACAAAAAACTGCTAAAACTGCAAGCTGACTGCAAGATGCTCTGCACGTGTGTGGTTCACAGGTCTCTGCCACATATACCACTCGGAAATTATGGTTCACCCAACCATATCACCTGTTTTATGCTTAAGCCTTTTGCTATTTTTTCGACAATTTCACAAACCTATATACCCCTTTACCACTGCAGAAACAGAGCATTTGCCGCAGCGTACCACGCATTGGCTACGCTTATGCAAAGGTTTCGCCGTTCCTGCTTGCCCCCTCTGCTAATTGCGGACGTGTACGACTGTGTGTGCGAGTGACTCTGTATGAGTACTTATGAATAAATTCATTTGACTTAAGTATAAAAAGCGTAAATTGTACAAACTGTCAGAAAGTTGGCAATGTGAGGCAACCTGAGTGTCACATTACAAGTAATCAGAATTATGGAAATAGGAAAAAAACTCTTCATTCGCTGATTTATTTACAGGGAAGACTACTTGATTAAAGTCGGAGAGTTAAGAGAGACAACAAGAGGCAAGCGAGGTGGCAAGAGAGAGGCAGGCTTAGACACCATTCGGGCGTGACGGATAAGCTAGGAGTGCGGCAAGCAGATGCGGCTGCGTCTCGAATGCTCTAATTCGAATCATTGCCGTCGTTGTTGAGGTGCAGACCGAAGCGTTTAAGCCATAATAGTCCTTTGCTGCGGCTGCTTTGGTGTCTGTGCGGTGTGGCGGCGCCTTAATGCCAAGCCATTTGCGTTGAATGCGAAAGAGATTAAAACAATGTTGCATTTCTAATTGTTTTAAGCAGCCAGCAACTGCAGTAACGGCAACAGCGACAAGCTGCAAGGGGGTAGACTGGCGTCTAAGCCCCACATGGCGTATGCGCAATGCTCCAGTCCTAGCAATTGCAATTTAAGTATTTCCTATTTATTGCAATGGGCACGCACACACACACACACACACACACACGTACACGCTCAAGAGGCTGCTTGGCAAGCTCAGAATCAAGTGCCCAACGCCCAGACAGAACAAACATATGCAGCTGCTTCAACAATCCAACTCGAGACTCAATTTGCGAAGCTTAAGTTTCATAGCTGCAATTATAAGATTATTAAGCGCTCAGACTCATCCCTTCCTTACCTCTCTCCCTCTTTCCTGCTCTCTCTTTTTCTCTCTGTACTTCGTTTGCTCTCCACGTAAAATTGCTTTTTTGATTTTCATACTGCTACAGCCTCGATGTTCGACTGGCTGCTCGACTGGCTGCATTAAGTATACGCCATGTTCGCCGCTTTATAAAACCTCAAAAGGAGACGCCAATCAATTGAACTTCGCAAAGGCTATGCAGATGAGCACGGCTAATTTGACATTTAATTGAAGGCCTTTCAGCGCTAATCGCAGATTCATTCTATCGCAGGCAAAGGTCAAGCGGAACCGATGGGAAATGATGCAATCAAATTGCAAAGACGCAACCAAGTTTCAAGGCCAAACTTCCTCTTTAATCAAGCTGAATTTCGCCGCATTCATTTTTTATGAATTAAAGTGAAAAGTTTTCCCAGTGCTCTGCCGCAGTCCAGCCAGGCTTTCAATTACTGCCAGCCGAAAAGGATCGAATGACATTTTGATGCAGCTGCCAGCAGGGGAGCTGCACTTAACGGCCCGACCGCAGCATATTTGGAAAATGGTCGATAACACTTTGCCACAATTTATGAATTGCTTTGGTTTCGGCTCGTGCGGCTCACGCTGCGCTCCGAGCAGCGCAAAATGAATGGGCCAAATTAATTGAAGCAATTTATGTATATTTTAAGGTGCGTTGTCAAAGCAAATCAACATAAATGAGCTAATTACAAAGGCAACTACGTGCGAGGGAGTGTTTGCCTATGTGCATATGTGCGAGTGCGTGTACGTGTGCGTGTGCGTGTGCATGTGTGTACGTCCAGCTCTGATTGACTCATATACAATCACAAATTCTGCTAACCAGCCGAGTGCGGTCGTTTAGAACTGAGGCGTGAGGATTTGTTGTTGCAGCTGGCATACAGGCAGCTTAAGCTGGCAATTGAATGACCACGCACACAGAGCGAGACCGAAAGAGAGTGGGAGAGAGAGAAAGAGAGAGGCACACACATACGCCGCTGCAGTTGACAAGTCTGTTGCATGCTAATAGAATTGTTTTGAATTTCAATGAGCCAACCGAGGCGAAAACTCCCTGCAAAAGACCAACAAATATGTAAGGAAAATACGCGGCAGGGATATCACTTTATAGCCACTGAAGAATGGACTAGTTGGGAATATCATCCAATAAACGTTTCATTCACTGTATAAAAACCATGGACTTTGAGCTTGACCCTGCCGTTATTCAGGCTCCACGTTACCTTACTTGTACCCAAGCTGCGAATGCCATATCATCCCGAGTCTTCATGCTCTTTGAATGATTTCAACTTGGCCAAAGGATGGCCGGATGGCCGAGCAGTGTTCAGCCTTTGCCCTGAAGCCATTTCCAGCTCTATTAAAATTCAATTGGTAATTAAATATATTTCCCTGGCTGGAGTTCTTCCTCGCTCGTAAAGGAGCTTTTATGTGTTAAATAATTGAAGCAAATGTCATTTTGAATAATAAATGCTTGCGCATTTGTTTCAGACATTCATTTGATTTATGACTTCTATGGCTTTGCTATGCGAGTGAACATCCGTCAATTAACAATGGTTAATAATGTAAGAATGCTGGCCTGTAATTTTGGCATGCAGTTGTTGCACGCAGTCAGGCGTGCATTTAAATCAATTCCGCATGCGGAGACACCGACTCGACATAGATGGAGGGATGGGCCGAAGAAAAACATGGTTGCAGCCAAAATAATGCGGTCGGTTGCCTTAGAGTCTCACACACACCCACACACGCGTGCATATGCGAGATATTTTCTTAGGCGAACAGCATGTATTTAATTTCTGATGCACAAAATAATGCGGTTGGCAGCAGAGCTGCGGCTTTGGGCGAGAGCCGCAGCAACTTATTGCTGAATACCTATTTGGGTAGAAGCTTAAACAATCTGACCAAATCTGACTGAACAGTGAAGGCAAATTAAATTGCGGCGCAAGAGTCAACATGTGGAAAGTTGAGTCGAAGCCGGGAAAATGTGAAAAGTGAAAAGCGTTTGCAGCGGGGGCCTCAATCGCAGCAAAAACTTCCTTCCTTTCAGCCAACTCGAAGCGAACTTCTCTTCGAAGCTTTCAAAGAAATGAAAAGTTGGTCAGATTCAGATAGGGAGAGTTTTAGTGTGACAGAGCCGAAGAGAATCGCAAATCCCTTTTTGAGAGTTTCCCACCATCCTTTTATATGTGGTTCACAGGTGAAAAGCGTGGAATGCTCCAAGTTGACCCATGATCGATCAGTCCTCCAATTTCCTCTAAATTGTGGTCGATTTCATTCGAACAGCCTGGGCATAAGCCGACTATCACGTAAGTGTTGCCGGGCAATTAGAAAATTAAAAATGGGCGTGGGTTCCATGTGGGCGGTCATCGAGAAAATTGCCCGTTACAATTGGCAGCGGCCTGTCGTTGCTCGATGCAAAATTTACATAAGGATAATTGCCTTTAATTCAAAAGAAAGAGAGAGACAGCGAGGAGAGAGAGCGAGAGGGACGGAGAAAGAACGAAGAAAGTCCTCATAATTGCACCTGAACACAGATGAATGCCACATGTCACACAAACACACACACTCGCGCAGTCGCACATCCATGTGGACAGGTTGACTGGCTCGCTTTGGCTTTATTGACTGCCTGGCCATGTCCTTGTCGCGGCTGCCAGGACAATAAGTTGAGCAGCTGCCAAGCGCGAAGCTGAGGCTGACAATGCTGACAATGCTGTCGTCGCCTCGGCTGAAGCTCCTCACTCCGCCTGCTTTTTCTTCTTCATGCCGTCGAATGTCATGTAGGGATTTAATAATCTGGCCCCTCCCTGCCGCAGCTATTGTCTCGCCTTCCAATTTGAATGCCTTTTTCATTCTGTTGACTTACATTCGCTCATTGTTGTCGCCGCTTCCCCGCAAAAACTTTTGCCGAAGACACGGAAACGACATGAATTCACTTTAAAATGATTTATATAACGGTGCCAAGGGCGGATGTCCCAGCGAACAAACGGCCAACAGTCGAAGGTCACATCATTACATATGCATATCCTTAATTGTCCTGTGACACTGAGATATCCAGTGACCCGATTATCCGTAGCCAGCTGGAAGAGCACAGCTAATCCCGGACTTCTAACTAGCAGAAACTAAAAAATGCAATTGAAAAACTCTGATCTATTCAGTCTAGCGAATTTTCATTGACAAAGTCATGCAGAGCCTATTGACAGGTCAAACGGAAAGTTCCATGGAAAGCGGGACATTATGGACACATTTCCATTAAAGTACTGCCCTTTTGAGAAGGCCTGCAATAGTTGGGATCTGGGTTTTGACCAAACCCGACTAAGCTCCTCGAACCAGGCCAATGCGTGGTTCATAGACAGCTGCGTGTTGAATATTTGAAAAGTTCAGACTATTTGCAGGGCTCGCAAGGGGATCGGCGTGGACCAGATGGACCATGCGAGCCACAGCACCGACTCGGCTCCGTTTGGCCGGAAATTGTAGTGCGCTGTGCAGCAGCAGCCCAGTGGCAATTGCAAATGCGTTTGGCTTCCATTTGGCCACTGCGCTCGCCAGCCGCTGGCACTCCCACAGCGGCCATGCGGCGTATACGCAACAAATTGACGTGTGGCGGCCAGCCGCAAATCGCAGATGCCGAGGCGAGTGAATACATTGTGTGTATTCGGAATTTTGAGCTCTTCTCTTCCTGGCGCTATTCATCGACTGATGGACGGAGAAGAGAGAAAAGAGGAATCCGAACTTTGCAGTCACTTTTGGATACTTTCGCTGTTTGCTCTTTGTGTCTGTGCGGCAGCCAGTGTTGTGCTTAAGTTTGTGAGTGATTGCGGCCAGTGTTGGTAAGTCTGCGGCAGCTGCGAGCTGTTTGGCGAGTACTGATACACTTACAGCCAGATAGAGGGGTAAGATACAGTGAGAGAGAGAGGGAGCCGAGCAAATATTGACTCTTCGACAAAAGTTCGGCAGCAGAGCTGCGAGGCACTTTAAGCCACATTTGTCTAAGCTGCAATCAGAGGCAATTAGAGCTAATGTGGCAGGCTTTTAAAGCGCCCAGCCTTTTATAGTGCAGCCAATTTGACGGCAATTTATTTTAATTAAACTTTCACTAGCCGCCGGGCGCATTTGCGTGATTAAAAAGTTCTGGCGAAAAGGACAAGAGCATTGGTAACGGCTTCCGTTTCGGGGTCATAAAAATAGCTCACGTGTCACGCCCATAAAAGTCACACATAAAACAGGAAAAGTTACCATAAACAGCCGACAACAACACAAAGCCAAATTTAATTACAAACAAGCAAACATTAAAATTTGTAATTCCATCATAAAAATGTTGCCGCTTCCCCCTCTGTCGCTCCCGCTGCCGCTCGGCACCTGCTCGACATTTACCTACTTGTACTTCCTCAATAAAAGCGCTGCAGATTAGCCAATGCTGGGAACGGTGAAGGGCAGACGGGCGGGACACTGCTGGTTGACTTTTCGGGGCTCTGTTTCTGGAAATTGCGGTTTTTAATTACTTTATTTTATTGCGCAAGTTTTTGGCCGTTCGCATTGAAGATTTCACAGTACATAAAATCTACGCGGTGTGAAATGGCAGCCCGGCAGCAAACGGGCAGCGTTAACATGCCACTTGGACATGCCACTTTCCACTGTCCACCCCCGAGCCAAGTCCGGCCCGCTCCACTTGAGAACTGAAACCTGAAAGTCGGCAACTAAATTTGAGTTGTCCGTTGCCAACGCTTTGTTTAGTTCATTTGTGCTCGGCCCCAGCTCCGGCTCCAGCTCCGACTCCGGATCCGTCTCTGCTACAGCTCCTCCATCTGGCAGGCTGTCTGGCTTGCTGCATTGCCACATGACACGTGTCACACGAGCCGCACCCACACAGCCGGAGAGCTGAGCCGGAGCTCCCCGGGAGACAATCTCGGAGTTTACGCCAAAAATTTGTTAGCAAAGACTTGATGGCAATGCGGGCTGGGGCAGTGGGAATTTCCTATCAAGCGGGCGATGCAGATGTGAAGGTAACCATGGATATATCAGATGAGATATAAATGGAGCTGGAAATGTGGCTGCTGTGGCAAGGAAGTACTGCAAATACCAAATCTTAAAAAGCCTTTCCTCCTTGCTCGTTCTATACTTTCTTCTCGCTTCATTTGAATTTATGACCAGTTAACGGTCAATCGGGCCCACTGTACAACTTCCGACTGCGGTGTGAATTTCTCTCTTGCCTCTCTTGAGCTTGACACTCAGACTTCTCGGCTTCATCGACAGCTGCCAGTGTTGTGTAACGCACGTCTCAGCTTGGGTCGAGGTATTTGTCAATTAATGCCTAATGTGCTGTGCTCTACAGTTCTGTGCTGTGCCGGGAAGAGCCCTTGCCGAGACTCATTTTTATGCTAGCCAGATGTCGCAGGGAGATAGAGCGAGAAGGCAAGAGGAAGCCAGTGACAGAGACAACTGCCGCTTCTGTTGTTGCTGCTGCTGCTGCTGGGCTGCATTTCAAATTTCAATTTACCGACAACTGTTTCGATTGTTTACATTGATTTATTTACGCTGTTGTTTGTGCGGTTTCGCCCGGTTCTGGGGCTTTTGTGAGTTCGCTGCACTCTCTAATCCACTAATACTCCAACAGTTCGCAGCGATTCATATCGATTCGCTAAGCCCCGTGCCCTCCCCGGGCTCAGGCATTGCAATGGATTTATTTGGCTCGCCAAAATATTTGGCAAGTCCCGATGCAGAGCTCTCTTTTTTTAGATACAGTTTATGCCCAGCAGCCGTACAATGGCTGCTGTTTGCATGGAGGCAGGGCCACGCCCACGCTCGAATACTGCAAGCACCTGCCTCGGCGAACTGTTATTCAGGCCAAAGCCGAACAATGCGAAATGAAATATATTGAAAAATATAATTTGGCCAGCCCTCGACCATGCCCAGGCATTGCCTCTGTGTGTGTTTTATCGAAAGTCGTAGCTGGCGTGGAGTTAGTGATCAAAAATCAAGCTGTTAATAAACATGTAATTCAAATGTGGAACTCAAAATTAACAATTTGTTTTTATTAAGCTCTCGAACTTATTGAACTTATTACTTTGGAAAAATCAAGCAAGGGAAGTGCAAGCAGATTGTAATATCTTCAAGGAGGAGGATTATTCAAGGCATTCGGCTCTTCCGTGTCCTCCTTTTCGACCTCGTTCTCGTTCTCGTTCTCGTTCTTGTTCTCGTTCTCGGACGCGCCACTCACACATGTATTTTCAATAGAATCTTGGTAACGCGTCATTGGCCCCTCGACCCTATTGGCCTAACCAAGCCACTTTAGCAGAGTTGCCAGTTATTCAAATTCGTTTACGATGAGCATCAAAAGAGATCGCGTTGATGTTGCCACCGAAGTGGACGACAGCTTAGAGCCGGAGGAAGATTTCGATGCCAGCGTCTTGCCAAGCGGCAGTCACACCCTGGCAGTCACACGCCTCAATCCGGAGGCACCCGACTTTGTGCCGAGCATCGCAAACCGTCTGCGGGCCTCGAAAGTCTTAGGCGATTGTAGGTATCTGATTCCTTGGATCGATTATTGACTAAAGTTGTAGTCTCTCCGCCTCCCCTCCTGCCCACAGTGGTCGGTTACACGCGCTGGAGCAACGCGGCTAACGAGAACATTTCGTATGGAGCACGCTACGATAGCATCTGGAGCGAGAGGTGCCTTCATCTGCAGGTTCATGCCCAGGCCTTGGTCCAGGCTCAGGCCCAGGCACAGGTTTTTGCACAGGCTCAGGCCCGGGCTATTGAAGAAGCCCATGCCCATCTCAGGGCATTGCCGCATAGGCGCCCACATCCCAAGCTAAGTGCCATTCCACATTCTAAGCCAGTTAAAAAGTCACATGAGCAGCCACAGATGCAGTTGGCAGACATCATCGAGAGCGCGTTAGATCGGGGACCCCAGCAACAGCAGCGGCAGCAGCAACAGCCGCAGCAACTGCCCCCTCCCATGTCCAAGAAGCGACCCATAGCCTCTGACCAGTGCGAGCGCGATCCCGACTCGGAGTCCGGGCCGTCTAGCCGCTGCTGTGCCTGCACAATCATGTAGTATCTTGTTTCTTGTGTTCTATTTGACTTGTAGTTATTGAATCATTGTCTGAATATATTTTAGAAAACAAACGCCTTACCGACACGAATGTCGCCTTCCAACAGCTCGCCAGAAGCGCAGCGATCCAGGACGCTCGACTTAGTCTGCTGACTTCTTCCCAATGATGTTGAATATGCATTCAAACTTTTGCCTTCACGCGAAAATTGCCCTCACGAAACTTGGCTTCTCGCCTGCCTCGACATGCGGCACCTGCGTGGGTGTTGCAGGTGGTTCAGGTGGGGCAGGAGCCCGCATCTTTTGCCCAAAGCTGACTGCTCTTTCCGCTCCCATCCAGCAGCCAGATTGCATCGCTCTACTTTTCTCTTTTTGGGCGCTCATAAGTGGCTTAAACTACCTCCGGCTCTCCCTGCCCTCTCCATGTCTCTCTTCGTAGTGTAATGAGAAAAGTTTCGTGTCTTTTCATGTCTCATTTAGAGCTGAAAGCCATGTACGTTGAATTGTTGCACAACTCGGTTAGACGACAAGAGCAGCAGCTGACAGACAACGGCCAATCTACCCCGCACCCCACCCCACCCCACCCGCGCCCACAAATATGAAAATGGACGCAGCTGGCCCTTCGGCTGACATTCCGCTGACTCTTGAATGATTAAAATGCGCCCGCGGCCGTAATGACGCCCCGTTCGAGCCGCCAGGCGAGCGGCCCATGCCGCGGAGTTTGGCGGAAACAATTACCGACTTGTATGCAAGAGTGCAAATTGTCAGGCGAGCAGCTTTGTTCAATGTCGACAGAGCACACGCATACACTGAGCGAAAAGAGCAGACAAAAGGCCTGGTTTTAGGGAGTTGTAAGAGAAATCTGTGTGCGGGAGAAATGTGAGAAATTCCCTACGACAAGAAGAATACATAAGATGGGAGTAAACCCCAAGTTAAAGGAAGGACTCATCGCTTGATCAATGGTAATATATTATATAGAGCAAAGTAACCATCACATTCACCTATGTTCCCTCTATGTTCCCTCTCTGAGTGCAGTAAGAAGTATACTCTGCTTCTGTCTCTCCCTGAGCAGCGCGTGCAGACACAGCTGAGCACAGGCTGCTGGTCGCGTTCCCCTTGTCAATGTGTCCTGTTAGTGCCCTTTCGGCACTCACTGTCTCGGTCGACTCGGTCGCCACCTACGCTGGCAATTTCCGTGCAGTTTTGCCTGCTGTTTGCTTATGAAACAAGTCACGTAAACGTCGCCGCTCGCTGCGGGGGCGTTGAACTGAGCACGCGGTCTAAATGGGCGTGCCGGCGCCTTCTGATGTCAGAGCTTGTTGCCACTGTTGTTGCTGGTGCTGCTCTTTGGCACTTTTGGGCAAATCGAAAAACGTAGCAATTGTCAAGTGGCACGTCACCTGCCCGGGCAATTGGCCATGGCAAATGTGGACCCCTCCCCTGCTCAGTTTACTAGGCCAAAAAGTTGGCGATCTCTCATTGGCCCGCACGCTGATTGTTGACATTCGGCTGTTTGTTTCTTTGTCCAACTTGTCGCCGCATGCATATTCATGGTGCAAATATTTTTGTTAGCCACAGAGCAGCATGTTTACAGGCCACGCGGAAATAAAAACACAAATATTCCAGCGTCAGCAGCAGCAGCAGCCGCAGCGGTCTATAAATGCCAGCAGCCGACCGACAATGAGGCCCCATTCATGATTTATGCATCGATTTCGATTCACAAATGCAAAAAAGAGCAGCACCCAGGCGGAGTGAAGCCATCGAAGGTCCGGACGCAGCCCGAAAAGTGACTAATGCAAAAGTGCATAAAAATAATAGCAATAGAGCAAGGGAAAACATAAATGAAATTTATATAAATGAAAACAAGCACATTTCCATTCTCCATTGCATGATAAATATTGCGGCTCTTCGTTAAAACGACAGCCAGCTCAATAGCCAAATAGTTTTCCATTTGTTCGGTAGTAATCCAGCTGAGGAGTCGCATTAGCTGCATTAGCGGACGTTAAATATATTATTTAGACGAAGCTTGGAACATGTAAGCTCAGCCTGGAGCTGGGATTATTTCCATTCAAATATAACGAATTGCACGCGAATTCGTATTAAAAGAGAATATATAATACATTTGCGTATATATACGGCTATATATGTATATGCATTATTGGGGTCTCAGATTTCCATTTTATGTCAATATTCCGCATTATGCGAACAGAGGCTTCCCAGCTGCTGCTCGCTCCTAATTCCATAAGCGCCTTTGAGCTCATTACAGGGTATTAGGCTGGTCGTGTAACTACTCCCCAGCGCCCTGTTCGATATGCATTGCTGTCGACAGACAACGATGCCAGGCACTTTTAGTTAAATTGAGCAACAAACACGTTCGGCAATAAAACTGATTCCTCAACCCATTCCAGCCCAGCCAGCTGTAGTCGATGGCTCCCTAGGCCCCCTCGTCCGCCCCATCCCTCAGTCCACGCTGGCTTTTGCCCATTCCATCTACGTATTGTTGGCGCACCCCGAAAATGCCCGCCGCAATGCGCTGGCGGAGTTTTGCACATTCTAACAGATTTATTTCACTCGAAATA
>JABVZX010000308.1:773153-784565 GCA_020883565.1 Drosophila pachea
CTCTTGTAGTATTATTTGCCACAGCGAAATTCCCATAATGAATGCAAGGCCTTGTCCCCAAAAAGAGAGAGCCGAAATAAAGAAATAAGGAAAAGTGAAAAGCGAAAAGAAAAGCGGAATTTGTGCATGTTTTGCGTGTCCTTTGCTGCTGCATCATCCGACTATCTCTGCCCTTTTCTACTTCTACTTATTCCTCTCTCCGTCTCTTTTTGTTTTTTGTTCAGCTCCACTCGACTGCATAAATTATTATTTCGAGTCCTTTATGCGCGGCGACATTGATTGAGCTGTTGCGCGGCGCTTTTATTATTTCCCCATTTTTGTTTTCCTTTTGTGGTATGCTTTTCTCTGGAGCGGAGACAATCCTTTTGCCTGGCCGCTTGCTACAGTTTCTTCTAAGCTTGGGGCCATTACAAGGACTCCTCCTCGAACTGTGTCAATTTTAGTAACAAACGTTCCATGGCCGAAAATTGGCAGTGCCCTCTCCCGTTCCTCCCGTTCCTCCCTCTTCCCTCACTTTCTCTCACACGTTGCTCCACCCTGTCGGTGTGCAGCTTATGATAATCTAATTAACTGCGCAATGTTAGTTCTGCTCAGTCGACGATATTTTCCGATTGCTGTTTTCAATTTCCGCGCCTGCACTTCAATTAGGCGAAGCGCCAGCTATCGCCTCCATCTGCTGCCCTACTAACTGGGTCAACGGCTTTGCCGTCTGTGTGCGAGTAATCACATACATTTATTCCACAAACACACACACATTCAATCATAGGCCTCCATGTATAAGCACGCATTAATTTCAATATTCCGGCAATTTAAATCATTTGATTTTTTTCGCTCTCTCTCACTCTCTCCTGTCGTCGTTTTTAGGTCCTTGCCATTAACAGGTGATTAACTTTATAGATCTGGCGCCGTCATACCGCGGCCGATTTAATCCTCTTAGACTTGAGCGCCACGCGTGGCTTGATTGCGATTCAGATCGCTTGGCAAACATTAAAGTCGAAGTAATAATGTAATTCCCCTAGCAAAGCGGAAACGAGCAGCTCTGATTGCCACACACCCACTAACCCACCCACCCATACACACACACACACACACAAGCGCACACACACAAACGCACACACTTGTGCAGAGCCAGTTAGTTAGTTGGGCTAATTATCCGATATATACAACCTGATAGCTCCGCCCCTGAGCCGACCCGAGCCACCTTGACGGAAGCGAACACGAAATTGCCCGGGGACCAACAATCGAGGCCCAATGCTGATGTCAATGATAATCATAATGATGTTGCCCCCGCTGCCCGCTGCCTGCTGGCCGCTGCGTGCTCCTTGGGCTCCACCTATGCTAAGTATATTCGAGCAAATGAATATTTGAAGTGCGGCCTCCGCAAACATTCGGCTCAAACGAGTGACAAAACGGGTGTACTTCAGCGAACGATTCGTATAATTTCACTTAGATGTTCCGGAAGGGTGAGCTGTCTGACTGTGGTATTATATCAGAAATCGATATATATCGAAAGTTATTGAGCTGCAAACAGACTAACAATAGGGTTGGGGACTTCGGCTTAGTTAAGGTTCTACTTCATTGCTCGTACAGGGTGTCCGCCTAGTCCATCACTCCAGCCTGGTCGCCCACCGCTCATCTATCTGGGTCTGCATTTGCAATAACTGCAGGCCGCTCACAGAGGCTGGCGAAATGCGAAAAATAGATGCGAGCCGCGAAGCAACTGGGATTTATCAACGCTGTGGCGGTTGCATTTGCTGTTGTTGTTGCTGTAGCTGGCATTTCGACGGCCGTTGCGGCTGTTATTAAACACGTTTATTCTAAGTTTTCCCCAAAGCACTTTTTCATATTGCGTTCTGCCATATTTTCGCCATGCTTTGTTGGATTGCGCAAAAATTTCAAATTAAGTTGCAGCACAGCCCGCCAGCCAGCCAGCCACCTCCCGCCGCAGCCAGCGCCTCAGCCCCAATGCAGGCCGAAGCCAGAGTCGAAAGCAGGTCTGAGCTGTAAGTGAGCAGCTGAATTGCATCACGTACATGGGCAATTTGCCAGCAGAATAATACAAAACACACACACACATACACAGACACAGACACGCATGCAGACAGACGCTCAGCCAGAGCTGTGTGTGTGTGTGAGGTTGTTGAACGCTGCCCAACTGGCCAAGTGGCTGGCTGCGTAGCCACTCCTGCCATCTGGCCTTCCATCCTCATTCCTCTCCTTCTACCGTTGCGCGAGGGGGTTTTTTGGCACAGGTTTCGTGCCTGAGAATTTGTAAATCGCAGCGAGAAACAATGCCAAAGCATAAACTATATAAATGCGAAATATTTTATACACACACACGCGCGTGTATGTATGTGTGTGAGCTGCAGCTGTGTGAGTGCGCTCCAGTAAAAGAAAGAAACAGATTACTTTTCATCGCTTTGTCCGGGCTGAGCAATTAATCTTGCTCTATCTCTCGCTCACTCCTTTACACGCTCTCTCCCTCTCCTCTGCCACGCCTACCCACTTACCCACAACAATCATGTCCTCGTGACCGGAAACTGTCTGGAACGAAGGCGCCTCGCCGGACACTTCGCACCGATAGCGACCCGTCGACTGTAGGCTGACCGAGCGCAGGACAACGGCAATGTCCGTCGAGTTTTGCAGCTGCAATGAGAAGGGATAGTTGCGAAAGTAACGAATATGTAACAAGTAAAAGTCGAGCTACAAAATATTGCACATGTTGGAGAAAGTGAAATTTTCAAGACTTCAAATTTCAACTAACAGAAACGCCATCTTCACCAGAAAGAGCCTCGGCCGAGCCGCAGGCGACCTATTATAATGTTGGGATGACAACTGCCCCCCGTTCTCTTCGGCTATCAGCGAACATATGCGAATACGTGCATCAGGAAACTGAAGTTTAATTTTAACGAAATTTTGAAAGTCTTCACACTGGCTAACATATACTACAGCATCTTTGTTGGCCTGTTGGGCGATTAAGGCTCAAGAGGCAAGAGTGTTACGGTCGAATATATTAACAGGATTCTCAATGGAAATCTTCGTTTGCTTGTCGTCGCCATCCTGATGGTACACGTCGTTGTCGTTGTGGTCATCAACTTCGCGTTCATCAGCTTCGCCCTCCTCATCGAGATCATTGCCGTCATTCTTCTCATAGTCATCATCGTCCTCATCGTCTTCTTGGGCATCCAACGCGGCGGAAACCTTGGCCAGCTCGGTGAGCTCCTCGTCGCTGACGGGCAGTGTCTTGTTGATGGCCGACGCCGAAAGATCAAAGCCCTCCATGGCCGCGTACAGCTTCAATTGGCTCTCGGCGTGCAGGATATTGTGCTCCTTCTCGATCATGCCCAGTCGAATGCCCGCCTCGATGGGATTACTCATCGGCTGGCGAATCATCTGAACAATCAAATCGATGGCATCGTCGTCGTCCAACGGTGGCACACACTGCTTCAGTGTGTTCGATGTGTTCTTGGAGTTCATTAGAGGGAATTTCCGAAAATGTAAAGGAACGAATATATTCTCTGCGAGCTGCCTATTCAACGTCGTGCTCGTAATTGACTTTGACAGCTTGTCAACGCAAGGACCGGATCGGAATGAAAAACCAGCCTACTCCGTGTAACTAAATCGAATCAAATCGAATCAAGTGAAATGGAAGTGTCTCGCATCGCATGAGATTAGCTGAGCCCACTCACCTCCACGTCGACGCCGGGCAGCGGAAACACCTGTCCGGGCGGCATGTCACGCGGCACATAGCGATAGAACTCGAAGCCGTCCTTATACCACTTCACCGAGTACAGCGACTCGCCGTCCAGGTCGAACTTGCAGCCCAGCACCGCGTCCTCATGCCGCATTATGTGCTTCGGTATGCGTATCTCCGTCATTGTCAGGCCGTCCACTGCAAGAGAAGAGAAGAGAAGAAAAGGGGAAAGTGAGAGTGGGGAGAGTGAGAGTGAGACAGTTGTTTAAAGCGCGCCCGCTCGATTAACCAGCTGTAAGTACGAGAATGCTATGTCTTCCCCAAGAGCGCTTTAACTGGCATTAGAACAAAGCCACGCCAAACCCACAGCCACCCGGCTCGGCTTCGCTCGGCGATGCTCAATGCCAGTGCCATAAATAACTCGCAGCAAGTGCATAAAAGTCAAGGAAATCGAAAGAAATTCGCCAGTCGAGCCGAAGACAATGCGCTTTTGTTTTGGCTCAACACAATGCGCGCTGCCAAGGAATGAATGCGGCCGACTTGAGCCAGGCGAAACGTGCCCCGGCAGGGGAATACACGCGCAGACGTGCCAACTTGGGCCAGAGTGTGTGTACGAAGCGAAACGTAACGAAACGAAAAGTTGCCGAGTTTTAAAGCACATACACACACGCACACACATACACACACAAAAGCGAGGAAGGTAGGCTTAGACAATTTGGGTCAAAGTTATGGCACGAAAATCAAGATATGAAATTAATATTGCAGCAGCATGAATGCTGCATAGGCAGAGGGATTGAAGAGGACAGGCGGGAAGAGAAAGCAGCAGCCAGGCGTGAGGAATGCTTTAAAGATCCTAAAGCGAATCTCATGCGGAGGAGATGTTACACTCGATTGAGCACAGAACGAGATATAAAGAGCAATGCCATGTCAGCTTACTTCGATTTAGTTTCACGAAAAGGTAGCCTGCTCTATATATAGCGATGGGGAAGAATTCCCCAGCATCTGAATGGTATTACCGAAGCTACTAAAATACCACTGAGTTCTCTTCTATCATAGCTCCGAATCTTAAAATCATGCTTAATTATCCCGAATAGTAGGATGCTGCTATTTTCCCCAGAGATCTAACAATCTAGCTTATTTCTGATGGTAAGCCCATGGTATGATGGTAAGAAGCTCTGTCCGCCTACAGCACCCCGAAGCCATGCCCAGCCAAGCCCTTGTCGTTATTCGCACGAAAAGAATTCCCTACTCACTCGCCAGCTCATCTGCATATGACGTCACCCGCGAATGTCTGGGGAATTTACCAAATGAGTCGAGCACCAATAAGTCGCAATTGAAGGTATGCCAGCCGAAACGAAGGAGTGTATATTTGGGTCGTGCTGCGTTGGGCTTTCTATAAATAATATAAAGGCGATGGCGCGTTGACATTAGGCTAAAAATAACTGCACATTTCGCTTTTCATTAGGCGTTAGGCAGGCAGGAAGCGGTAGCATTAAAGGCATTCGACGTTCTGTGTTTTGAAAATAAACCAGGCGAACAAACGAGTGGGCGGAAGGGCAGTCGTTTGCCTTTGGCGGCCAAAGAAACGCGTACAAAGCGTACAAGCCGCAAAATGCACAAAGATGGTCATTGAAGCTGGGTGAGGTCAAAGGAGAAACGAACAGCAGCAGCAACGGGTTCCTAGGAAGTGCGGCTGCTCTTTGAGTGCGGCTTCCGTTTGGCGGCGACGGCGCCGACGCTTCTCTGTGTGAGTGGATGTGCGTGTGGGTGTGTATGAGTGCGGGGCGGACACTTTGAGCCAAGTATTTATGACATAAGTATGATTTAGCATTATGCACTTTCAACTTCCAACTTTCCACTTAGCATTCAGTGCAGCGCAATGCAAACAAAATGCGTTTGCAGAAGGCGCACAAAAGTATGCAACACTTTTTGAAACTGCCCGCAGCTCGCCTTTTGAGCGCATTCTCAAAGACTTCTCCATGGATTCTCTTTGCATTTGAGCAGTCTGCTTAAATCTTCTTTCAACTCATTTATAAACAGAATTAGACATATATGTTCGCACCCATACCCATGGAAATCGCCTCAGCTTGATGTGATTGTCATTGCCAACTCAAATGTTTCGTCGCCTCAATATCTAGTTAACAAGTTAATTTAATCAGCTGCTGTTGTTATTTTTGATTCGTTGACAGCCCTTCTTCGGCTCAGACTAATTACTAAGCCCACAAACGACTGGCAACATAGAAAGTTCTATCATCCGAGGCGGCGCTTAATTAAGAATTGCCACAAAGGGTGGGGATTTGTGTGCCCGAAGAACTTTTCCATTTGATGTCGTGTAACTGTCAGAGCTACGATCTAAGCACTATTACCTTGAAATAAAGTTGGCGCAAAAGTTTCTGGCTTAATTATTGTTGATTTTTAAATGATTTAATTTGCCGCCCTGGGCCGAATGTCGAGCGCAGGCCAAAAAGCCGAATGAAATCGAGTTAACTCCCGACGTGGCTCTCGCTGTAGCTTCGTCTGTGTCTCAGATCAAGGCATTCAAAATGAATGATGAGTCGTGTATTAAAGGCACGGCACGAAACAACCCTGGGGCTGCATTTGATCTGGGAAAGTGCCAGTCATAAATGGCCTGGCGACTAGAGTTATTATATTGCAGCAGGGATGATAATTTAGATTGATTCGCTGGCGGAGCTCCGAGGCAAATATACGGACCCGAACAGCATCAGCTGCCGGCAGCATCAATACGCATCAATTTGGCCCCCTTTCGGGCGCGTTCAGGCGCCGGCCGAGACAGCCGCCTGGAACGTGCTTAATCTGCAATCAGAGGCGGAAGTACGACTCAGTCTCCAGCGACAGCCACAACAACGAGGACAGGCCTCGCCCATTGTCTGTTTGCCAGTCTATCTGCCTCTGCGTGTGTGTGAGTGCCTCCGTGTATATCAGGCTCGTTTTCCTTGGCGCTGAGTGCGTTCTTTTTTGTTCCCAGTTGTTATTGTCGTCGCCCTGTTGTTGCTGTAAATGGAGCACGTTCCTCGAGCCGCTTTGCTGCATTGCAGGCGCACTTGCATTTGCATATTGGCCGCCTCCCCCAGGAAGCGGGGCAAAACTTTGTCATCGATTTGCAGCTAGCTTACGAAACGACTTCCACGCAGCTCTATTTCAAACAAACAGTTAGGCTTCAATGTTTCGCATTAAGCGGGGCAAATGCAACTGTTAACTAGACACAACTTATTAGAAAAGGAGAAGCAAACTGCGAAAATATTCCGCTTTCAACTAGACTGTTCCTTGGCCACGCTTAGTTGCCATAATTAGTACAAATTATTGCATATGTGGAGAGAGAAGAGAGAGGGGAAATTGGGATGTAAATAAATCAAAGCAGCTGTGGCAATGAACAAATTTTGATTCTCGAATGGCCAGGGGACAGATAAAACAGTGTCTGTTTTCTTTGATGGAGATATCAATTAGGGCAAGCATACACACACACGCCCACACACGCAGCAGTTGTAATAATGTAATTAAAATTTATTTCGACTTGTAAAGTGGCTGCGAGCACAGAGGATGTTCAGCAAGCCAAACGATAGGGATTAATTCAATTAAATTGAAAATATCAATTTTGTGTTTTATGATTAATTACATCTGTACACACTCTCAGAGAAAGTAAGGGAGAGAGTGACAGGCAGGGAGGGAAACGGAATGCTGGGTTGACAAGTGCCAAGTGTGACAAAGTTAAAATTATTGCTGCATGCTCTCGGGCGCCTATGAAATTGTTTACTTGCCATTCACTTGGCCAAATTCTAATTGATTTAGCTAATTAATCACAATAGTTGTTAACTATCTGTCATATATTTCAATCAGCGGCGACTTCATAGACGAGGCATTAGTACACAGCGTACGGGCAATGAATTTGAGCAGCTTTCAGCTGCCACGTTCGTCTAATTCTATTTGCCACACTCCACACTGGGCAGGCGTACGTGACCTCGGCGTAAGTGTAAGTAAGATTTTTATCTATAATTCTGCAGACGCGCTTTCCGAGGCAATTAACTGGCCAGCCGCAGTTGCCATAATCGTGTCCCTCCTCTGAAGCTGTCTAGACTAAATTGCGTTTGTCAGTTATTATATTCCGACCACAAAGCTGTCAGAAAACAGGGAAAATGTATCTCGAATGAGTTCCTAAATAGTCAACAGCCAAACAGTTCGCTTTGACAACTGCAAAGCAAACGAATCGGGGAAAAAATTATTAATATTGAGGGAAAAAGTTGCGCACTTCTATTTATTTAATTAAATGCCGCGCCGTGAAACTTTTGCCAAACTGCTCCAAAACTAACAAGCCAGCCCGGGTGATTCAGTTAATTAAGTGTTCCGCAAAAACGCAGAAGCGGCAGCTGAAGAGTCCTCGCAGAACTCCATTAGGCCCTAAAGCGAATAGTGAACAATTCACCGTGTGTATATGATACGCCGTAGACCTTAATGATTGCCTGCACCGGCTAAGAACTTCGACTTAGAAGGGACTGCAGCAGGCTACAAAGTATCTAGCGCATATTACGTATACGGCAGGTGTGACGATCACAGCTCATCAAATCAGAGCGACAGTACGTACTAGTCCTCGAGGTCAGCTTGATCTATTCGCAGTGAATGAATTTCTGAATTTTATGCGCCAGCTTCTCTCCACCGATTTCCATTCAACTAATTGCAGAGCCCACGCTGACGTCAGCAGCTAATTTTGTTTGTATTTGCAACTAGTTTGATGAACTTAATTAAAAATAAGCAAGCCAAAGTTCAGATTAATGCGTCAAGTCGACGGCGGGCCGCAGCTCCTGAAGAGGGTTCAGACATGCTGAAAAGTTTTGCCGAAGTCTGCCCAGATTTGCCAATGTACACAAGTATTCCTAGCACTCGGGTGGGCGTATGGGCGGCGCACTGCGGCTCTGTCTCTGTCAACTGTCAAAGTTGTTTGGCAGGCCTTAAATCGATTAAGCACTCGTAAACGAAGTATCAGAATGCTCTTAAAGCCCGTCAAATTGCGGCCGGGCCGAACTAATATTATGGCCACCCTTCGGCCCCACTCTCATCGTGGGCGTGGCGACAAAAAGGCAAACTTCTTGGCCAATTTTTGTGTGGCTCGCTTTGTAGCTGGCGTTGGCATTCGCCAAAAGTTGCTAATAAATTAAATAAACATTCAGCAACGCCCCTGCCTCCGCCCGCGTCCCTCACCCTAGCCCATGTACTCACCAGTGCTCAGCAGCGCCAAGACCAACAGCAGGCTGCTGGATGTGAGGGATGCGCCGGCTGTGGGGCAGCTCAGTTGCAGGCAGCAGCGGCCACGTCGTCGTCTATTCAAAGTTGCACCCATTTTGTTGCATTAATGTGCTGCCTGCCTCTCGCTCGCTCACTCTGTCTTTCTCACTCTTGCCCTCTCCGTCTCTCGCTGTCGCTGGCTGTGTGCTTATTTGGGTTTCTCTCTTTGGCTGGGTGTTTGTAACACTTTTGGCCAAGTTTTTCCTTGGCGCTGGTAAAACTTTAATTTTTCAATTTGTTGCGGAATTTTCCTTTTTTTCGTTTTTCGTTTTTCCTTTTCCGTGTTCGCTTTTTTGGTTATATTTCTCCTGCCACAATTTGGGGCACGCAGCGTGTTTTGCTATTTTTCTACTTTGACTGCTTTTACTGCTATTTGCTTTGCGTTTTACTTTGGCTAGTGCTGCTGCTGTTGTTGTTGTTGTTGTTGTTGTTGCTGTTGTTGTCTCATTTGCGCAATGCAATAAATTTCCCTTGACCGCCAACGAGGGAACGCCTCACCCGCGAGTCTCTGATGTCCTCTAGCTCCTTGCTGCCGCTGCTGGGTGCTGCTCCTCCTTCGGCTACCCCTTCTGCTGCTTCTTCTCCCCCTCCTATTCTTCTCCTTCTTCTCCTTGTCGGCTCTGGGCTGCGTTTTGTCGTTTGCTATTTATTTTTATTTTCCACGCTCTCCTCGACTATTTGCTCTTCTTATTATGCGCTCTGCAGACACACTCACACAAGCACACGCGTACAACTTCTCGGCTGCACGCACACACATGCATACATATGTGCACAGTTACAGTTACATTTACATGCGTTCTGCCAGTGTTTGTTCAGCAATTTGTGTTTGTCTGCTATTTGCCCGCGTTTCTCTTTGCTTCCCTTTTCATTACAGTTTGTCTCCTCTCTCAAGTTGTTGTTGTTGTTGTTGTTGTTGCTGTGTTTCAACTGCGTGTGGTTAAATTAATTGAAGCATTACAAAAATTACAGTTTCCAGGAAAATTTCCATGACAGCAGAGGCTTTTCAAGCGCATTAAGCTGCAAGCAATCAAAGAGATGAAAGTCATTTTAGAATCAAGATAATAATATGTTTTCGTGATATAGAAATGTGGAACAAAAGCCTGACTTAACGAAGGATTTACGAAGACCTCACGCTTATCTAAGCTATTAGTCCAACAGATTTAACACACTGCAGCGTAATACAAGAGCATATGTCTAGTAAGTCTTGGCCCAGGTGTATTCCCGTGGCCTTATAACTACAGAGATATCCTGATTTGCTTAGGGACTCGCGTAAACATCTTCTAAATAATTCAAAGGCACTTTCTCAATTATTGGATCTACAAGTTAAAATAATTTCCTTTGCCACAAAAAATTGCAATTTAAGATGTTCAATGAATTCATTTGTAAGCCCACAATTTCTATGCCAATATATGGAATATTAAATGGCGACTCCATTAAATATTTGTGGCTGTAACTGGATATGCAATCCCAGCCCGAGCAGAGAGAAAGGCATAGTAGTAAAAGGAGCAGGAGGGAGCGGGCGGCAATTGAATGCTGAGTAAATAATAGATAGACCACAGAATGTGCTCAATGGCAATTAATGTTTGCCGTGCTGGCGGTGCAGAGACGGGCAGAGGTCGTCTAATTCGAGTGCCATGATATAAACTCAATTAAGCTGCTCGCCAGCCGAATGACAAGCACATAAATAAGTGCATAAATTAATAATATTAGTTGGCCAAATCTCTTGAAATCTCAGACCGAAATATGACAAGAGCCAAAGCGCTCAACGTTTGTTTTGTGTTGTGCTTCGAATTTAATTTACATAAAATCAATTAAACAAATACAACGGCAGAGAGAAGCCGCGGAAAGGGAAAAGATGGGAAGCTACCCGAGTGAAATCATGTTATGTAATTAGAAGCTATGAATAATTTTCGCACCTTGTTGTCAGCCATTTAAGAGCAGATTCACGCACATACCCAAGCGATTCCTTGTGGCTTATGCAAAACAGTGGCTGTTTGGACCATGCTGCGTATCCTGAACGTGGCAGTAGTAAGTAAGCAAACAGAATAGCTCGCGCGCCATTTGCATAGCCAAGTTCTGTTTTTCTCAGCCTTTTGCATAATTAATTATGTGGCCAGAACGGCGACGCTTTGTTAAATATGCAAATAACCGAAGCAACCGAGCGCAGCCAAGAAAGGACGAAGGACACAGCCCCGTAGAGGTCACTCACATGTTGTTGCGAAATGAAATCAAGCAACGCCTACTCCATGTGAGCCGCAGTTGACATTTTGTAGGTTGGCTTTAAGCCAGCTGCAGGTGAACATTTCGATTGCCATGTTCAATGGCATGCTGCAAACAAAGCCAGCCGCAGGGGCGCACACACGCACACACACGCAGCCTAAGCGCGTGCTGCTATGTAGGCCAAGCTCGGCTGAATGCGGCAC
>JABVZX010000308.1:851142-872370 GCA_020883565.1 Drosophila pachea
TTATATTGGGGAATACGTAAAGACCTAGTTTAGATATAGTAAAATAGATATGAACGATTGATTTTACCAGTTCTGTGGTGCTTTGCGGTCGTTTAGGCAGTGTCTTGTTGTTCTCTTGCGCGTGGATCTCCAGATCGCTGCGATACGTGGGCAGTGTGTGGCTTCCATTCTCGTTCTGAGCTCCAATGCTGCAAGGGTTTAAGGTAATCACTAAAGTTTTGACAATAAATGTTGTGTGACTCACCTGAAATCGGAAGAAAAACGCTTGCGCCCCGACAAAATAATAGAGCCGTTGCCGCTGCGCTGTTTCATGGAGCCTCGCTGTGACATCACGTTGGATATGTCCTCCTCTGCCGAGAAAAACATCTCTGAGGGATTCTCCGACGTCAGCGAGATGGTCCGCTGCACCTCACGCGGCACATTATCTCCGCAGTGCAACACTATATCCGCTATCTCAAACTCCAGCGGATGCGACTGAGGAGCCGAGTGCGACATTTCGTCGGGTATCTGTATTCGGATTCGGTTAAATCTTGGTAAATAGACAATGTTGGTCAATTATAGGTTGCGCATACCTCCTGCTCATCATCGAGAGCCGCCTCGCCAGTCAACCTGGAGTCAGAAATGCTCGTCTTGGGTGGCGAGACGCGCAGCCTATGTGAATCCGAACCGCGTCTCGGCAGATTACTGTTCCCATCTACGGAGTCGTGCTGTAACTGCAGCTTCTTTGAAGGACTGTCCAACAGCCGCGCATAGGGCACCTCCACTGACGTTTGCCGCGTGCACGTGTAGCGCTTGCTACGCCGTTCCAGCGTATTTGGCGAGCCGATGCTTTCGCGACTCTGCTTATGCCGACTGCTGTTCAACTCCGGCTTGTCCACGATACCTGCCCCGATTTTAAATTTGGCGCCATCCGGTAGCGTGCTATGTTCCGATTTCTTCAAACTGCCATTGCGCAGCTCACTAGCGGGCCTGTAGAGCTTGCCCTTGCCATTGAAGTCAGCCATGTCGTAGAGCGAGACGCAGTGCAGACTGTAGGGAGGCGTGTGGAAAACAAGTTGACCCTCATGCAAAATACTCTCACCGAAGCCAAAGTCTTTGTTGTTGTTAATGATGCTACATAGGAGAAAAGTTATAACAGGAGTGTATACAGAGAGCCTTCAGATACTCACAAATATCGGGCAATGTTGTAGTTGTCGTGCACATCCTGTGCCGTTGGCTTAAAGAACTTTTGGCCATTGCGATTGCTGCCGAAGAAGGCGCATCCGCCGATGCAGCCACAGCGCGAAGGCTCGGCACCTGTGGAGCTGAGCGCGTTGCCATTGTTAGACCAGAGGAACCACAAACGCTTAAACTTGGCGTCGTGGTCGCGCAAGAAACTGAGCAAAATATATGAAAGAAATAAATGTCCATATAGCAAAGTACTAATTAGTTTGTAAACTCACTTGTGCTGCACGAGATGCAGCTCGTGGTCGGGTATGGGTAGAGCAGAGGCGCCCTCCAGCAGAATAGGGCCCAGCGAGGTGCAGCCCACCTCGACCCAGTTCTCGCAGAGCTCCACTGTTTCCGGTGTTCGCTTAAACGTATTCGCATCCGCCAGATTGTCGCGCAGCTTGTCCCGCGCGGAATCCTCGCGAGAATCGCGACGGGAGAAGGAATTTGAGCTGCGCTTATTGTTTGGCTTATAGTGGCCGCTGCTGCAAGGCGCATCCTGTGATTTCAGGGAGTCCTGATCCGCTCGCCGCAGTTTGCCAGAGCGATTGCTGCCCGTTGTATTGGTGTTATAACTGCTATTCGGCGCACTCGAATGCAGCATAAAGAGGCGCAGTAGAATAGAGGGCAGGAGACCGGAAATGCCCGACTTGACGCGCTGCCCATGAAGATTGCAATTAGCCAGACGAATGGGCGAAATCCAGGCATGCAGAGCAGTCCCACTCTCGATGAGATACACATCAACGGCATCCACCGAGACCCGAGTCATCTTATATTTAATATCCTCTGACGACGGGCATTTGTACTTGTTCTCCTCCTTGGTATGCGGGCAAAGGTTGCTGGGCACACCATGATGGCAATTGCGAACAGTCTTGGGCGATTTAAGGCAATTCTCTGGATCCATAGCGAGCAATATCAGCGTCTCCAAGCCGGTGACCACGTTCACCAATTGTGGCAGGGTCAGTTTGCCCGTCAGCTTTCCTAGCTGTACCTCCACCAGCCACGAGTACTCCAGCGTGTCTTCGTCCAGAGCTCTGCCCTCATTGCTGAACATCGCATGACCGCGCACCTGTACCGCGGAGAGTAGCAAATGGCCTTGCTGGATGTGTTGCTCGCGCTGCTGGCGTTGCAGCGTGTCAGAAGCCAGCAGGTAGGATGGACTGACGAGCACCTGAAGCGTGGTTTCATTATAGCGTTTGTCCATCTCGAAACCGAAGCGTTCGATCAGCACCACCGGACAAGGCGGATCATCGGGATTGCAGTTCTTCATCACGTGCGCCTGGATATCGTGAACGATGACTGATACCATGACCTCTAGTGGTCGATAGAGGCGTGGATCGAAGGGTTTGCGCTTCTCTTCGGGTGGCGCTGACTCCGAAATAGACTTGTTGGCCAGCTCCTTCTCCTTGGCCAGCAGCTGGTCCTTGGGATTGGGTGCAGCGCCAGTGTCCTTCGTGCTCACATTCGACTGTTCCATGTCGGTGAAGTTCTGATCCTCGCCGAATATGTTCTCCTTAAGACTAATGAAGTTGCGTAGCACGTTGCCATAAGCCATCAGCACAGAGCTGCCAATTTCCAGCTCCACGGTTACATGATCCGCGGTCAGAGTACCAGGATCGAATTTGTTTTGCTGCTGCTGCTCCGAAAGTTGCTGTGCTTGCTGCCAGCTGTTGCTATTTGGAGACTTGCGAACCTTGGGTATCCGCATAGGACTGAGCAATATCTCCTCCTTCTCCGGCGTGGTGATATCCGCTTGCGGGTCAGGTCCCAAGGGAGGCACCGGATGATATACATACTGTATGGACAGCGCCAATATGGGCACGGCCCAACAGTCAATCCAACCGGCACTACGCTGGCATATCTTACGCCACTTCTTTGTGTACAGCTCCGGACGCCGCACCAGCTTGCCCTCGCGGGTCAACAGTCTTGCGTTCTCGTCTATGGCTAGTACAATGGGTCGCACCGAGGAGACCTCAGGCACGTAGAGGCTCAAGTCGAGACCTTCGCCGTGTATCCAGAACTTGAGCGTCACAGTCTTAGGGAGAAAGTCGTCAAAGGGCAGTGCGAAGCTCATCTCAAAGACATCACCGCAGAAGCCTAGATGGTTGTTCTCCTGGTTCGCGCTGCTGCAGTCTATCCAGTTGTACTCGTTGCACAGCATAAGAATTTCAAATTCGTTTAGCCGTATATTGAAATTGCAGGTGTAGGGCACAAAGCTGAGTATGTCGGGCCGTGCCTTATTTGCCCAATCCTCGATGAGATCCTGGAAGAAACACTTGTGCTTATACACAATGAATGCAGTCGTCTTGCAGCCGGCCAGCGAAATATTCCAATCCTGCGGCGCATTCCACTTGGTTGGATAGTGAATCCGCACCTTATACTCCAGCGACTCAAATTCCGCCAGGCTGCGATACTGCAGCGAGGTGGTGGCCTCCACATGAAACAGCTGACCCTGTATCTTAGACGTGAAGCCATCCGATAGCGTTACCCAGGGTATGGTCACCTCCACATAGGAAGCTGGTCCCACGGTTATGTGCATGGCATTTGTCTCCTTCTCTTTAGAGAAAAGTATGTCGATTGTCGCCTCATTCAACACGCACAAAGTTACATCGAACGACTGATAAGTGCGCAGTTCACCTGGCTGTGGTGTGGGCGTTACTTCCGCCTCTTTCCAGTCGGATGGGTAGAAGTATTTGTACAGATGATCGCGCTGCCTGTCCGCCCAGGGGCCGTAACTGAAGTCGGTGCCCTTCAGGCAATGCGCATTGATGCCCCAAACGGGCGGTGAGGGCTCTGACACGTCGCCATTGGCCAGCAGTATCTGTACCGGCTCCTCGGGCACTACGCCCGGCTCATCCATGTAGAAATACAAGTCCATTTGATTGCACATCATAACTACAAACCCTTCGCCCATATATCGCGGCGGCTCATCGATAAGACCCGTATACTTGGGACTCGGACAGAAGAGCACCTTGGCGTTCTCCACTTTGGCCTTGACGAAGTGCATGAAGTGATCGAGGGGACAAACTGCTGGTTTAGTGCTGTATGTGCAGTGCGCCTCCTCCATGGAAATGGACAGTGTGGTCGGTGTCAGACGATTGCCAAAGACAAAGCGACCTGAGCTTATGTCGATTTTGATGACGGGAATCAAATCCCGCCACGTGGTCGCCTGCATGGCCTCCGAGTTCTTGACACTGTTCACGCGCTTACTCTGCCGAGCGTTCTCCAAATTCATGTGATGCTCCTT
This sequence comes from Drosophila pachea, assembly GCA_020883565.1. NCBI lineage: Eukaryota > Metazoa > Arthropoda > Insecta > Diptera > Drosophilidae > Drosophila > Drosophila pachea. Next base: position 855,599 of record JABVZX010000308.1, read on the forward strand.
GAGCTTGTTGCGCTCTTCGGTGCTAGTCACATCCGTAGGTATCAGTAGTGACGGCTCCAACCCAAAGGTCTTCTCCAACTTGTCGTACAGATCCGAGCGATTGTATATGTGCAGTTCGTAAACATTCAGTTGCACTGACAGACGCGTATCCGAATGTGAGAGATCTGTAATAGAAGTACTTGAAGCGGATTTCATTTATTGAGTTGAAACACAGTTTACCCTCGGACACATCCTTAGGCACATAGGAGCGCCACCAGCGAAATATGAAGTACCCGTCCTGCACGCGCACCGTATAATCGTACGTGATGTACACAAAGTCCCGGAACATGATCTTGCCAGCGAGAGGATTGAGTGCCACAGATCCTATCTTGAAGTAGGCACCCTTTATGAACCAGCGATTCGCAATTTTTGTGATCAGCATGCCAATGACTCGGGAGTTGTAGAAGTTGTTGTACGTCACCCAGGTGATGGTGGTCAGCAGAGAGCAAATGAGCCATATCTGAAACGGGCAACAGGGTCAACATTAGATCAAGTCTGTAAAGCGACTTCAAAGTTCAAAAATCGCAAGTACAGTTGAAATTTACTTGCCAATTTGTATATACAAATATCAAGCTGTGTTACTCGTATTACCCACAGCCTTACGGCTGCATGGAATTTTGAATTAGTCACAGATCATAAAGTTTAATGATAAGAAAACACATACGGCACAAATCAGATATTATATATATTGGGTAAATAGCAATCGCTTTCTATCGGATTTACTTTTGAAGAAATTCCACATAGACTTATTCGAGTTTGTACGAAAAAATGGATATATCAGAGGGCCCCTATTAACGATGATTAAAATGAAGATAAGATATACCAAACATGGATATTATTATTTAATAGCATCGACAAGCTACCAAGCCAAGAAACAGATTTTAACGCTATAAAAATTAGGACGGATGAGGATGTAAATTGACAGGCGTTTAGTCAAAGTAATTGACCGGTACATCGCTGAATATGGCGCCGGCGAAAGTGCACTTTTTCGCTTCTTTGATGACGGTGCAACCGTTGACATCCTTGAAGATCATATTATGCCCGAGGCAGTGGGGCGGCAGCTCCAGGACGGATGAGCCTCGCCTGGTCGCGGGCCGAAAGTAAGCCCGACCTGTGAACGGATTCAAAAAGTCCGACCAGTAGCCATCCTCCATGAACTCCACGGAATATTGGGAGGCAATCAATACAAATGCCTTTATCGCACTATTCACGTCACTGTCAAAATACAAATTGAATATGCTAAAATTGGCGGGGTCCTTGTACTTGGAGTTGGGTATGCTGAATAGTCGTTTCATGTGACCAAGCAACAGTTTTGGGCATTTCAAGACTTGGGCTCGGATGGGCTGAGCGCCTTTGTTTGTTAAGTTGTGATATTTACTCAAATCGAATTGATCAGCGGTGGTGAAGAGGTCTTGATAGGCAGGCCCGACACTATGTGGCATATAGAATAGATCGGAGTGACGATTTCCCAATATCGGATATACTGGATGTATGCCTAACTCATCCTCGGGTCCCATGTCTTCCTGTTCTTCGGTGTCGACTAGGATAAAATTTGGAAGGCTATTGCAATTACTTGCAGGCCTCACGCACGACTGATTCTGACACATGATTCCATCTTTTAGGCAACGTATAACGGTTCTCAACGATTGCATTGTAACGGGGATTCGATGTAGGCCAAGTGGGATTACGTGTTCTCCGCAAATTTGTGCGAAAGGCCGTTGTTATTACGATTAGACTAAAATTTTTAACAATCACTAAAAACTGAATATTTTAACGAAAGAGATAATGATATATTTTTGACATATATTTAGAGGACTGTTTCTAATCAGACTACTTATTAAATTTTTCTCTTAATTTTACTTTTATTTTTATTTATTTTATTTTTTTACTGGATCCTATCGATAGCGGTGTCCGTAGAGCGTGAAAAAGCTCTAAATAAACCCTGTTCCTATCAAAGAAAATTTTGAACAATTGTTCATTTGAGAAAATCCAAGACTTCCACATAGAAATGTTGAGTGACCAAGAATTTTTGTTATTTTCATTCAAGGAATGTTTGTTATTTGCAATCAAATTGAACTGCCTACTACTATCTATCGATTAGTTAAGCCATAGTGTATGTCTCAGTTTGTCTCATGTTTCAGTCTGAGACCAATTATTCTATAAACCAGCTTTCTAGCGCAACCTCAGTCAGTGATCTGGTCAACGACCAAAACACATAATTGATTGATAACACTTGAAATAACGGCGATCGCACAGTTATTTGGCGAACTGGTAGCAACGGGGTCAGTAAGGGGCGGGAACCGATAGACGAGGGCGAAAGATTACGCGGCGATGAGCTGATAAAGCCTCGTCCTCGCTTTCAGATTCTGATTCATGCCGAATGCATGCTACAGTAAATTATATTATATGCATATAAGTAATTGAAAATGAACAAATTAATGTACCATGGGTGCATCGATTTTCATGTTCTCCAGCGGCACATTGTGTGTACGGTTCCAGCTGCCTGGAAAGCCCAAGGAAATTCCACTGTCAGTCACTTCCTCCAAATCCATTTTAGCTGAGTTTCTTTTCACTCGTCGAAGTGTGGACTAGGTGAATGGGCGATGTAGTTGTAAGCTTATTAATTAAATTATCGGTTTTGGCTGATTGACCACATTTCAATTATTTTGCAACATTCGAAATATTATACTACACATATATAAACACTCATGTTGATTTGATTTTCTTTCTTTAATTTCAACACACACGCTCATGCACACGCATATACACGCATAAAGTTCGATTTTTCCCACTTTGTATTGGAGGTCGTCGTCGTCTGGAGTTTCGGTTAATGGATTCGGCGGTTACCATCGAAGCGACGCGTTACACTATGCATATATTAAAATCGTGCTACCGCGTAAACAATTTTCTCGTACTTTTAAGAATAAATTGCAAGTTCTCAGCGCGTAAATACAAAGAAATAAAATATCACTCGGAACGAAAACACTCCCATCTTGCGCTGGTCCTTGCCTCTGATCAGCTGCTCGCTATCGATATTACCCATCAACTTGTTTGCTTCGATAGTTCGCCTAGGGTTGCCACATATGGATAACCAATGTTGGCAACTGTTCATATTGCTCTCATTTCGACAATGGCAGATGAGTTATTTTTTATCATAATTTTTTGTTTCTTTATTTAATTCTATTGGCTTAGACAAAATATTGAGGTTTTCGCATTGTTATGCCATGATCGGCGAGAGCTGGCACCAAATCCTCCATAGCTAGAGTGTATTTACGATCTTTTGGATTTTTCTTGTCCTGCGGAGAATCAATCGCTGTATTTTTTTTTTTTTTTCGAAGTAATTGTGATTTATTTACCTTGCCGGAGTTGTGCCCGCTGGAGTGCTGAATATTTGTTGTACGTGTTTTACAATGCTGTAGAGCATCATTCACGATATCTGATATGAATTTTTGGGCAGATACAGATATTATACGTACAATGCGGGGATCCACAGAACCAAAGCCAGACTGAGAAAACATTTGTGTTGAAAGATTGCACATATTCCACGTATATTTTAACTTACGCTATTTATAAGGCGCAACGTAAGTGCATCTGGGACTGTGGGCGTATAATCTTCCAGTTGGTTTAACAACTCTTCCATTTCGACCTCGTCATTCGATATGGGGACAGCTTCAACTTCCAAACTTTCCTCATCGGAGTCCACTTCCGTCAAATGACTATCTTCTATTTCAGTTTCATTTTCCGCTGCAGAAGCTTCACTTTCTGTTTGTACAACATCCACTTTGTCTCCATCGGATATCATAGCTTTCTTTAAATGGCTGTGCGTTTGCTCACCGTAAATTATGGATGAAACTACAATAGTGTTGCAAAGCGATATATATTTACTTAAAAACATCGATAACATACAAGCTGTAAAACTGTGGAGGCCTACTAATAAAGTGACTTAGCAATCTAACTGTAGCGGCCTGTCGATATTTAGACCTATCAGCTACGTAACTATCGGCCATTCACCCCAGTTGATTTATCATATTATCGGTATACCGCCACAGTTTAGCAACCCAAATGTCAAGATCGTAAAATGAGTCCGAAGTAAAAAAGGAAATTAAAAGTTTTTAAAATTAAGTCAAGAATTACACATCAAATATGGTTATTCCAAAGGAAGTGCTGAGTGGTTATAAGGAATTGTACGAGAAATCGACACAGTTGGTCGAGCAGGACAGCCGTACAGATCCACCAACAGATCCTTATCGCTCCCATTACATAGCCCGCGATGTACTTCTCGATTTGAAAAAACAACTGGAAGACCAGCTGATCTCCGTTAAAGCAGCTGAAGACGATGGCGGCGAAGACGATCTAAACTACAAAACAATGCTAGCTTTCACATGCCGTGATTTGGGCCGCATTTATATATATACCGAAGAGTCGTCTGAGGGTGAAAAGCTATTACGTCGTTGCCTAGAGCTCGTTGAACAACACAAGCAACGTCCCCAAGGAATTATCCCCTATGTGAGCGCAGTCAATGAGTTAAGCATTTTGCTGGCATCGCGGCAGGATTATCAGAATGCCATCGATCTTCTGCTGAATGGCGATAAGTGTTATGAAGAATTCCAGGCCAGTGGCCAAAAGGCGCTCACTATAGCCGATCTCTACAATCCGCCCGAAGAGCTGCCGGCCGGCACAGATTTGGAGCTCGAAAATCTGTACACCCTCTGCTGTTTTTACATGGCCCAAATGTACGGTCACCTAGGCGAGTCGGAGAAGTCCGCACAGTGCTGCCATCGCACGCTCCATCGTCAACTGCAATACCAGTCGTACGATGCCGTTGACTTTGCACTCAATACGGCGACACTCTCACAGTATTACATTGGTCAGGAACGCTTCAAAGAGGCTCGCCATCTCTTAGCCGCTGCCACAATAATCATGGCCGAGCACGAGGGCAAAATGCTCAAACCCGATATGAGCGAGCAGCAGCGCGCCGATATTACGGAAACGTTCAAACATCGCTACGCAGATGTAGCCCGCTGCTGGGCCAAGTATGGGCTGCTGCTGTTGCAAACATCCAAGGAACGACTGCTGCGCGACGAAGACGAGGAGCTAGCGGCGGCGGAGCGCCTGGTCACAGAAACTAGGCAGATGTCATTGGAAAACGAGGACTACCGTTTCGTGGATCTGGATTTGTCTGCCTGTGAGAGCCGCATCACGTGCGACTACTGCCTGACATTTGACGATGCGAAGCTGGTCTTTCATTTCGTCAACGAATGGCTGGACGTGGCCAAGGATTACTACAAGGCAGAGACGGAGGCCACGGAGTATGCCAAGATAATACAGGACTATGCCGAGGCCTACGCACACATTGCTTTTTTCGAGGAGCAGCCTGCAAATCAGGCAAAGATGCACAAGCGTCGGGCAAAATACTTGGAGGATCTGCTAGATCTGCTCGACCCAAGCTTCTATCTGAAGATCTGTCGCGAATGCTGGTACGTGGCGGGCACAGCGCATGCCGCTGTGCTGGACATTCGCATGGACAACATACAGCTAACGCAATCGCCCACGCCAGAAGAGGTCAAGCGCGTCAACCAAAGCTGTCTGAAGGCAATCAAGCACTTCGAAAGCTATGTGAAATCTTACTTGGCAACGCCCATCGGCGATTACCAGCAGTGGAAGACCGGCATGGACACCGAAGAGCTGCGCACAATGCTTTACGCACACTTTCACATCGGCCGCCTTTACTACAAACTGATCAGCGCGAATCCAGAACAGCAGCTAGAGCAGCTCAACCAGTGTCTCGTGTACTACAAGCGCTTCAGTGAAGCTTGCGACCGGCATAAGGAGGCCGCTGAGCAGCTGCACGGTGAGATCGGGGTGGTGCGCGAAATGCTGGATCTGCTGCCACTCAAAATAAACACAGTTAAACGACGTCTCGAATGAACCTACTTAACCAAATCCCAAACACATTCATACACTTAATTGCATTCTCAAGCTATATAAACAAATTCTTAAATTCAGCAAAATAAAAGCTATCCGCGTTGAGGTCCAGCCTAAAAGGGAAGTCTCCTCGTCGGCACAGGCTTCTTACTAGCGATGCGCACGGCCAATGGGGATTGACAGACGGACGGCTTATACTGGCGGCGCTTCATCAGCTCCTTCTGTATGGAGATGCTCAGCTGGCGCAAGGGCATTGCCGTAATGCCGTCCAGCAGATTCTCCTTGGCGTGCTGCAGCGTGCACTCGATCAGTTCTTCCACGTTCATGGCGCGCGGATCGGTCATCGGCTCGCGCTCCAGTATATCGACAATGATGCGCATTGTTTCGTCCGCCTGGAACTCCTCCAGAGGCAGAACCTCGATTAGCTCCCTAAACATGTGCAACACTATGTACTGGGTCCGATTGACCACCTCGCTAGGCGGACGCCCGCACAGCGCATCTTTCGCATGCTCGAAAATACCAGAGATAAGCTCCTCGGTGTTTACATCGGAGCGCTCATACTCGAAGACGGCGACCACCTCGTCAAAGAGCTTGCGTAGATCCTCAGCGGTCATGTGTATGAAGTACTTCTTCGGGACAATGCTTTCCAGGTGCTCTGTAATGCACTCGGCTATGCGATCCGTGTACCTGCCCTGAAAGCTGTACGCCGCTTGGCAGAGGTACTGCGACGATCTCTGCGCGAACTTGCGGATGTTTTCGGCCGTCGTATGGCGGCCGAGGAAGTGATTGAAGGTCTTCTGTACGATCGTGTGCACGCGGTCCATAATAAACTCATCGGGCATGGGCGGCAGCATGTACGCGTCCACGTTGAGTATGGCTGGGCAGACCTCGCTCTCGTGCGGTGCTAGCTCGCTGCTGGCGACTTCCGGCGGCTGCGCGTGCATCGGAACTAGCTCGTTGATCTCCAGCGGTTTCGCCTTCAAGCGCAGCGCACAAATCTCTCGCTCCAGACACTATGAGGTCAAGTTTATAAATAGGCATTGGTATGGCTATTGACCTGGAGATTCACCCACCTCAATCTGCTGCAGCAGCTGGTTGTCAACACCCATCAGCTTCTCGATGTCGGAGGCCAGATTGAGCACTTGCGGATGGGCCCACTTGTGGTAGTTGCGTTCCTGCGCGTCCAGCACAATATCGAGCACGTTCTTCTGGTCGCGCAGCACGGTCTGTATGTTGACTTTCTCGGTGTTGTTCTGGGTCTCTTGCACCAGCTGCTCCTGACAGCGCATGAGCTCAATCTAAACCGGAACAGGAGAAGATGATGAGAAATTGCATTCGCAATGATTTCATATTGTGCCGCACCTCTCGCTGCCTGAGCTCCTTTTCGAGTAACCGCAACTCGTCCTCAGCGGTGCTCTCCAGCTCGAAGACATAGCGCCGCAGCACCTCCTCCTCCAGCTCGTCCAGATTGATGATCATCCCGAATCGCTTCATCATGGCCTGCTTGATCTCTTCCTCGAGGCGCGTGATTTCGAACCGCATGAACTTGATGTCCCGGTTCATGCGCCGCAAGTGGATAAAGTTAATGCGATGCCAGCGCTTCGTGGCCTGCGTCTCCTCGTGTAGTTTCTCGGCCCGACGGCGCAAATCGACCAGAACATCTGCGTCGAAAAGTATGGCCTTCGACACATCGCGATAGTCCTCGCCTTCGTGAAAGTGCTGCAACTGATCCATACGAAGAATCGTGGTAATCTGCACCTTGTTGATCTCGTGCTGCCGATTGCGCTGCACAGAGCATAGCCAAGAGGTCACATTAGAATTGGAGTATTCATTGAATTGAGTATTCATCCGTCGCGACTTACCCGGAACTCTAGCAGTGTGTTCTTCTCCCTCTGGTAGACCTCCTCGTGGTATTTCATCTTGGTCTGCATCTCTGCAATCTCTCGCCGCTTGCGCTCCATGTCGCGATGGCACTCGGCCACGGTGCGCTCGAGCTCGTGCCGCTCGGCTCGCATGGTGAATGTCCACTCGTAGAGGGGGCGCTCTAGAGCGACCGGACAGGTGTTCTCGTCGAGCCGTATTGTGGTCATATCCAGAGAGTCCACGCTCTGTGCATCCTGCCCGCCGTCCTCGCTGGACGACGACGACGATGAAGACGATGAGGACTCTTCGTCGTCGCCATGCACGCGCTTCGGCGGTCGCCACTTTTTCTTGAAGATGCGGCGCAGGAAGTCATAGAACTTGTGTCCCTTCACCGTATTCATGAAGCTCTGCTGGAGGACGGCGATTTGATCGTTTAGCTTTTCGATATTCTTGCGAAGATCCTCCAGCTGGCGATTGGTCGCATTCATGATGACCTGAAGCTCGTTTCGAATGTTCATCGCTTGCTTGGCGTTGACGAGCAGCTGAGACTCGATCTGCTCGCTGTCGCGCAGTATGTAGAGCTCCTGGTTAAGCGAGATAAGATAGGTGGAAAGGAACTCAGCGTCCATTTTAACTTGGAAGCGCTCGGCCTGCACCTTGGCCAGGGCCAGGTCAAACTGGCGTATCTCGTTGTCTATGTTTGCCACCATCGTCAGTTGTTCGACAATCAGGACCCGGAGCCAGCGTTGTCGCACCTCGAGAATCAAGGGCGAGTTGCCTTCCTCGTCCAGCTCATAGTAGGCCGGATCGCTGGCTGGCGGCAGATTCTCCAAGTATTTGAGCATCTGATGGGTATCCGGTGAACTTATCACCTTAGATATCTGCAAAGCATTGAACTTGGTCTCCTCGCGCACTTGCGGATTATCCAAGCCTGTCATGTCGTAGAGGCTGGCGTGGCTCCTGGTCTCTCGCGGCCTCTTCGAGGCAATCACCTCCTTGACGTTTTTTTCCAGGTAGAGGATGTCATCAATATTAACTCCGCAGCCGGGACTGTAGTGTTCGACGAGATTCAGCTCCGGATATTCGGTTTCAATGTTGATTGGGTTGAATTCACGTATATACACACGGCTGGACTCGGGCAGGTACTCGTGAATGCGACACAGTCGCTCGCGTTGCTTCTCGATGTTGTTGATTACCTCCTTCTTCCGCTCGCGCAGGCGCATCACCTGCTGGTTGTAGGCATTGAGCAGCTCGAAGTACCTCTCGCGACACTCCACGATTTCAATATACTTGGCCGTAAGAGTCTCTGAGGTCTTTGGCTCGTAGTCTGGACTGATTTTCAGCTTGTAGTCGCCCAGGTTCCGGCTGGCAACCGCTATGTGGGCGTCGTCGTCAGGATGATTACGGTTTGGGTCGGGCTTCTGACGCTCCAGCTTGTCCCAGTCGAACAGACGGTGCACCTCGTACAGCTGCCTCTTCCTATAGCGGTTCAGCAGGCGCATCATCTTCCTGCTGAACCGAGGCGTGATGCTCTTCGGATCACGGCCGAAGAAGAACGATTCAGGGGGCGGCGCGCCCATCAGGTGCTCCTTCTCATCCGTAGCTATTACTTCAGTCAAGCTGCGGAAGGGAAGGAATCGATATGAATCAAGCTAAGAGCATATTGAAGGCGTATAGACCGAACAAAAGATGAAATTATAATAGATAAAAACTCAAAGAACAAATTAACTTTGTTTTAGCTTAAGGAGATCTAGGAGTAGTCTTACATCTCTGGCTGCTCTGGCATGAGCATATCGCTTTCCCTGCTGCTTGTTTGTGTGTAAAAGAAACGCATTGTATTTAGCAGATGTCTTCAAGGTTGGGCAAAAGTGATGCCCAGGGCCTCGCGAACCCACTTACCGCATATCGTGCTCGATTTGCAGACGCGCCTCGATGTCGCGCTTGACTTGCTCGAATTCCTCTCCCAAGGCCTCCAGGCGAAACGAGCCCAGCGGACTCATATTGGCACTGCACAAGAAGGGCAGCTGAGAACCAGCCCAGAATACATCATCAATACTTACCGGAGCGGATCTACAGCGATGGGAACATGGTCGAGGCGTTTGAGGAAGTGATTGTAGAGCTTGTTGTGGCCAACCTGGGCATACTCCAGATCATAGGCTAGATCCTCACGCACATCGTCCAGCTCGGCCTGCAGCTCGTCGCGGATTTGTTGGGTAATGCGGGGATCCAGCAGTAGATCCTTGTCATGCACACGTAAGCCAGGCGGCAGTTCGTCATTTCTCTTAATTATGTCAAAGTATGTGCCCTGCAGCGCACCGATCTTGGCCAAGACATTGCGGTCGTGGGCCTCGGCGGCCTCCTGCTGGCGTTTGAGCTCCGCATTGATCTTCTCCTGCTCCAGCGAAGGTGCTTCCGGGTCGGTAATGTCCTCGACCATCCTGGGGCTGGGCAGGCGAGGCAAGTTGGGTCTCAGTGGGTTCCTGAAGTGCTTGGGCCCATTCCACTTGTAAAGAAAGATGTTGCCATCAAAGCCAACGGTCACCAGATATTCGCCATTATAGCTACTCAGGATGGTCGGAATAGTGCCTTTGAGAGCATCGTGCATGGGATACGCGCGATAGTCGGACAGATCCGTAAAGTTCTCCGGATTTATATGGTTGATGCGCAAGCTCCCGTTCATCAGGCCGAACAGAATGTAGTCCTCGCTGCAGAAAAAAACTGATGAGCTAAGCTAGGTGACAATTCCCGATATACTTACATAATGTAGTAACTGTGGATCTCAATGTCATCAGCATCCACAATCTTGGTGCAGTACTTCGGCTCCGGGCTGTCAAAGTCCAGCTCGTAGACGTAGCCTGCGTCGTACCCCGCCATGGAGACCCAGATGGTGTTGCGGTTGGTGTAGCGCAGCCAGAGTACGCGATTTGGCACGGCGGGTATGTGCAGAGGCTCCTCCTCCTCTTCCGGTTCCGAGTCGGCCAGGGCACTCTCCATGTCGATCTGGAGGCCAGGATTCGCCTTTTTCAACTTTTCGATTTCGCGCATCTTGCGCGCCTTCTTCCTCTCCTTGCGCTTTTTGATCTTCTCGCGCTTCAAGTCACGTCGGATGCGGCTCTTCACCGAGACGAAGCAGGTGCTGCGCAGGCGAGCCAGATCCGTGATATTGTAGCTCAAGTAGGTCTCTGCCGCAGTGACGTCGGTCCGTATATTATACTCAAAGACGTGACCGGACTTACATCCAATCAACATAGTGGAAGACTCTTCCAGATGCCAGTTGAAGCAATTGGGCACCGCCGCCAGGCTTACAAAGCCCATTGGGTTCAGAAGCACTAGCTTCTCCACGTCATTTGTCATCCGGTAGATGAAGATGCTCTTGTCCGCCGCCCCGCTCACCAGAAGCGTGCTGATGCGATTTACGGTCAGGCAGGTGATGGGCGCAGTGTGCGCCTTATAGGCGCGCACCAAATGGAGAGACGCTTTGCTCGGCTGGCTGAGGTCGAGATAGAGCTGACGCAAAATTCCGTCTTCGAAGCCAACCACCAGTTCCGTGCCGAAGCTGGAGATCTGTGTATCCAGCCAGAGTATGTCCGCACCATTCGATGCGAACTGCTTGTCCAGCAAGAGTTTCCTCTTCTCGAAGTCGTACACATAGACCTTGCCGGATTCGGAAAGCGCCAGCAGGTGGGGTGAAATTGTTGATATTTGGGCTGCCAGCACGCGTCCGCCCACACACGAGTAGAGCTGCTTTGGTGGCTTTGGCACATCGTAGGTATTGATGTCGCAGAACCAAATGCCGCCGGCTCCGTCCTGTGCGTAGTAGCTGAAATCCGTCTCGTCGAAAGGCTTGATCTTCTGCATGGCGCGCAGCTCAACTTCCGCAATCTTGAACTCATAGATGGGATCGATTTCTACGAAGCGATCATCTTCTGGAGGATCGGCCAGGTCCACAGTCTCCCAGAACCAGACGCGCACGTAGCCATCCATGCCCACTGTGGTCACCTCGCCATTATTCATGGTGATGCGTGTGATCGGCTTCAGGTGACAGGGCTTGCGACCCTTGCGGCAGATCTCGAACTTGATGAGGCCTGCCTCCCACAACAGCATGTTGCCCCAGTCGCAGCCCGAAATAACGTTCTCATCCGAGAGCATGTACATCGCGTAAATGTCGCTGAAATCCGTTTTGCCGAAGCGTCCCAGGTCCCCCTTCAGCTTCAAGCCCGTAAAAGTATTAGCCATCTTCCAGAACTTGATGTGACTCAGACCCGCGGAGCAGAGAAGTATGGGATTGTGTTCGGAGAAGTGAACAAATAGGATATTGCTCTGGAATGACTTGGCACGCAGCACAATCTCGGTCCGCTCCCAACGCCAGATGGTGATGATGAAATCCGGATAGCCCGCTTGCGAGGCAAACAGCTCGCCGCTGGAGTTGTACGTGCCCGCAGTGAAGCAGCTCTTGGCCGCATTCAACAGCTTCTTGTACACGTTGTGCGAGGGATATTCGTATATGAAAATCGTGGGCTTAGGTCCGTTCTCGCCCACGGTGAAGAGATGCTTAAACTCGGGTCTTTCGTTCTTCTGCGAAATCGAACTAGGGCTCGTACAGTGTTCCTCTAAGAGGAGTTCGTGCTACGTACCGTTATGAAACCAATGCCACAGCCAAAAACAGTCTCCCGAAACGTAACTTCACGCCTTGATATGCTGAAGTAGTGAAGGAAATTGCCAGACGCGAAGAGCAGTGTGTCATCGTCCAGGAGCAAAAGGTTGAACAGTCGCTTGCAATCATAGCCAAAAGAGTGCCTATAGGTCGAGCCGTCGGATATAGTTAAAAACAGATGTAGAGAGAAAGGTGTACTAATTGGGGGTCATACTCGAGTGCGATGATGTCTTGCATGAAGGACGTATTGTAATCTTCGTCGGGCAAATCCTCCTCCTCGCCTTCCGCGGCCCCTAGATCAACATTATCACCAGCTGAGCTTTCCATGCTTCGATATATTTGTTTATCCTAATGTTATGAGTCAATTCCAAAAGTTTTCTCGACTTTTGTTTTGAGTTGTTGCCAAGGTAATTTTGAGCCTGTTAGTTGTAAACAGGTTGTGGGCATGTGCCCAAGGATAAAAAGTGACGTGTAATTAATTCTGACAACAGCGACAAATAACCTTAAAGCTTTGCATATACCTTGTAATCCCTTGCTACGTTCAGAGAATACAACTGAGGTCAAACTTAAATTTAAACTCTATTTCATTTCAATATCTTTAGAAACTGGTAATACATAAATCAAAAAAATTATTCATGAGGATTGATATAAGATTTATAACTTTTGATTTAAAACACTAAATCCTTGAAGGCCTCATCATCGTCCTCGTTGAAAAACGCAGCTATATCCTTCTCGGTATCCACTGTCGATGTTTCATAGCTCTGTTCCTGATGTTGATCCACCTCATGCTGCTTTTCTTGCTTCTGCTGCTCCTTCATTGCGTCTTTCCAACCTAGAGCCGACTCTGTATTAATGGTCGGCTTGATGGGTGAGAAATATTTCTCGATCTTGTTAGACTATAAGCAATAAATTAGAATTAGTGTTAGAGTTCATAAGGAAGCTCTGTCTGCGTTACCATCGTAGGTGCTGCTTTGTGCGTGGCCTGCTGCAGATTCTCGGCGAAGATGCCGACTTTGTTGAGCACCTCTTGCTTGTTCTTCAGCATATTCCATATAGTGTCATCCGCCGTCTGGCTGGCCATCAAGTAGCGACATACAACGGATTTGGTCTGGCCAATGCGATGGGCACGACTCTCAGCTTGCGCCAGCGTCTGTAAGCGACAATATTATGATACAAGTTTTCCCGTTTGCAGATTATAATTAGGTCATACACTCGGATTCCAGTCGAGCTCGGCGAACACAATCAACTCGGCTGCGGTCAACGTAATGCCCGAGTTGCAAGCTTTCAGTGAGAGCACCGCCGCCTTACAACTGCTCTTCTTCTGAAAGGTGTCCACGTAGTCCGCTCTCACATCACTACGGGTCTGGCCATCGATACGTATGTAGGATACCCCCAGGGTTGTCAGACAATCGCTAATGGCATCCAGCATGACTCGATGGTGTGCAAAGATAATGAACTTGACTTTCTCTGCAACTAGTGTTTTCAAATAGGCGCTGGAAGTGGAAGATACGATGAGATGAGGGCTTCTCGGGAACTGCTCCAATTTACCAAACAGCTCGCGTCTTAACCTCAGCGGTGCGAGCATAGAAACGCAGCAGCAGTTCCTCTCGATTCCTACCCTTGGCCTTCTGCAGTTCGTTGTTCATCTCGTTGCAGGTGGTCTTCGCAACATCATCATTCCAAATTAATGCCGGATCCAACACAACTGTTTCTCTGCAAGCAAGGATTCATTTTAAACTGAAATTGGGAGAAAAGCACATTTTTGTACCGATTTTTCTCGGCTAGCTGCGGCAGCACCTCCGCCTTGGTGCGTCTCAGCATGTATCTGTGTGTTAGGATCACCTTCAGCTCATCCAGATTCGATTGTCCATTCGCATCCCAGCCAAACTGCGCCTGTTTGCCGTCACAATAGCGAGTGGCTAAAGAAATGCTGATACATTAGATTATACTCTAGCATATGTGGACACATTCGCTTACTAAACTCCATGAAGTTCATAAAACGGCCGTCTACGAGCTGCAGTTGTGTGAACAGCTCCAGAGGTCGCGACAAGGCGGGCGTGCCCGACAGTAGAATCACGCGCTTGGCTTGGTCTGCTAGCCGTTTGGCCACCACTGTGCATTTGGCCTTGCCGTTCTTCAATGTGTGGGATTCATCAAAGATGCAACAGCCGAACTTGCGTTGCAAAAGCTTGTCCATGTGGCGTTCCATCATGTTGTAGCTGGTGATAACCACCTGGGCATCTGCCACATACATATTATTATTGTTCAGAACTTGGATGCAAGCGACGGGGACGGAGCGCAATAGTTGGCTGATGTGCTGGGCCCAGCTATCACGAGTGCTTGCTGTGGTACAGATGAGCAGTGGCCAATCCTCCTTATAGTAGTCGGCTACTGCCAAAGCCTGATAAGTCTTTCCCAGGCCCATTTCATCACAGATCATAACGCGGCCTTGTTGTGCAATGGAAAAACTGTGAGTAGACAAGTTAGCTTAGTCGTCTTTCCAAAAATAAGTATGTATAATTACTTACCAAACGCCCTCCTCCTGAAAGGGCATTAGCTTCTCACCCAGGGTGCTATCTATGGAGGCCAAGACGCTGCGCTCCAGCGGCTTTTGGGGTTCCCTGCATAGTTCAATTACTTTCTTTGGTATACTGCCAATGACCACATACGGCTTCAACTCGGCCACTTGGCGCTGAAGCAGCTGATAGTCCTTCAAATCAAAATCCCAGTTGTGTGTCTGCGCATTGTACGATTTGCTCGGTATATTCTTGAACACCTGAATCAGTTGCTCTTGATAGCCTGAGGAGGCGACAGCAAATCGTTGAGCGCTAATCAAATAGACACGACAGGTAATGTGTTTCGTGTTTAAATGTGCAAAGGCGCCTACAGCTGGCTGCTTCTTATCTGGGCTGAGCGACAATGTGGACTTCTGTGGTCCGTTGTTTCTTTGGTATGGATGGGCAGATGCCCGACTCAATTCTCTTGTGCTGGTTGTCGTAATAGCTTTGAGCGCATTTAAGAATGATGCGCTCTTATTTTGTTTGTTGTTGTTGTTTGTTGTTGCTTTTGTGCTGTTTTGAGGCGGTGATCTGTAGAAATTAGACGTTGTTTTGGCGCCCAATTGCGGACTGACGTTTGATGCGGGCTTAGTGCTTGAACTTGCGGACGACGCTTGCGCTTTTTTCGCCTGTAGCTTAGCCAATGCAATCCGCCGCTTCTCTGCAATCTCACTGGCTGTGCAGACGGACATTGTTCGACTCCCTGTTTCGATTTTGATTTCAAATAAGCAAAGTGGAGGCTATGCGGCAAACAAGCAAAGACAGGGTTATTTCGCCCATGAAAACAGCTGTTGCTGCGATAGTAGGCGCGTTATTTGAACGAGTGTAATATTTATATGCCACGGCAGTAGATTAATAAACCAATGTCTGTTATTACCATATATGTATTTACTAAGAGGACTTACTTTGAAAAAATGAAGTTGTGATGAAATTACTTTTTCGCGACGATATTTTCTTGTGGTATGGTCACCCTACAACGGCCAATTTTTATGATATGTGTCCGCTAAGACGTTGATCGAAATTATCGGCCGGCCGCCACAATTATGAGTGGCCCGCAATATGCAAACGACCACGCTTTTTTTTCGTTTTTGACTTTCTTATTATATTTATTACAATAAATATTATAATATAATATAAATATTATAATTTCTCCTTCTCGACAAGGCCATCGTTTCCCTAAGGCCGACATAATATACTGTAAGTTACGTTTTGTTTATATTGATATTTTGCGTTGAATAAAAAGTTAAAAAAAATCCATTCCTGATCATTTCTTATGCATTTTATTATACTACTTCACATTTGTCATATGCTAATGTGACATGCCAAATATTGCATATTTTGTCCCAAGATTCAATAGAAATAACCTGTCGAACTTTATTTTTCGACTTCGTCTCGGCTGTCAGGCTCTCCTGTTCGAATTCCCGTGATGTCCGGCGGCAAATAGAAAATGTCAATAAAACGCAAAAACATGAAAGCATTTGTTCAGCTTAGATGATGGTGAGGAAGTAGAAAATGGCGGAGGATTGGGATTGAGCAGCCTGTAAGCTGTTGCACAGGAATTTCATAATTTAATTGATATTCGTCTGGCCTTCGTCGTCTCCTGTAGAGTGCCCCCTTGTCGAGGAACAGCCCTTAGGGTTCTGTTTTGTTTCACTGCTGTGTTGCAGCTTCCGTCGTAGCCTCAACTTTGATGTTGTTGCCATTTCGATTTGATTATATTCGGCCCGCCGGTT
>JABVZX010000308.1:1040679-1052715 GCA_020883565.1 Drosophila pachea
CGGCAGAAGTGGTCGACGATTACGATCCGTTTGAGATAATGCTCAAGCGTCCGGTGATCACGCTCTACAGCCAAAAGATGAAGGGCTTGAAGGATCTGCTGCTGGCCGAGAAGCTCAACACGCACGCCATCTCGCTGCAGGTGACCGCCCAGTCGGTGGCGTCGCGCAAGGTGCGCGGCGGCGCGGACAGTCGACAGCCGGCGACCATATCGGCAACCATAACAGCCATCGCCTCGACTGAGTCCAGCAATGGTGCAGGTGCAGCAAGTGCCGCGTCCGCCGATTCATTGGCGCCAACACGCCCAAAGCGCACTCGGCGCGAGTAAGGGGAGAGGGAAAGGAAAAAGGGAAAAGGGAAAGAACACACAAACGCCAGAGCGAAAGCGAAGCAAAAACAAAAACCAGTTGAAGTAATGTGTAGTAATTTGTTGTTTGTAATTATTATATATTTATGTCTGTGTGTATAACGTATAGTGCGAGAGTTCGCCGACGGAGCTCGACGAGTGGAGCAACGAGGGGTTCGATTTGGCGGCGACTTTCTATATCTTTAATCCTTTACTATTATGCAAATATCAATATTTTCGATGTTCGATGTGTATTTATGTAGTTCGTAAGCGCGTAACAAAAACCCGTTAGAGAACGCTTAGCGTTTTAAAAAGAGACACACACACACCCACACCCACACCCACAACCACAAAAATCTCTTAAATATTTACGATGGGTTCTCAACCCTCGAGTCCTTCGCTCGCTGTTTATGCTGAGAGAGCCGCATGTATTTTTAGCCTGTTAAAGTAATTTAATTCTTATCGTTTCCTCCTTCCCCCGCCACAAAGCATTGTTTATTCTATTTTGCGTAATTTGCATTGGTGCTCGACTCAAAGAAAACAAAATTGAAATAAGTGAAATTTATTAACTCTGTTTTAACTGCAACTACTTTGTGCATTTGATGAGGCTAAGCTGTTTAATTTACAGATGCATGTTTTTTTTTTTTTAGTAATATAATCAGCTTATAACTAGCAGCAGAACTACATCTATTTATCTTTTTATATATATACTGAAAGGCAGCAGCAACAACAGATAAAACATATTTAACACTTCCTCTCTATATGTGATAAAACTGTTTTTTCTAGAAAGCTTTCAAATACTATGTACTAGATACGTATTTAATAATGCATACCTACCATATATACATACATATATATTTATCAACATGAACACTAACACACCCACACACAGTCACGTAAGGGCCGTGCAACTTAAGGGGCAGAGACGCGGCAAGCACTTTTTAAGAACTTGATTGAATGGCACAGCACCAGTTATATTATTTATTAAAAAAAAAAGAAAAGAAAAGAGAAACGAACGCAAAGCAGCACTTATTAGTATTTAAAAAAGAAATGAGGTAGAAATGAGCGGAATATGTTATTTGAGAAATTTTGTGTAATCAGTTTAATGTGAGGTCAGAAGCAGGAGCTTAAAACACAAATTGTTAATAATGATGATAATAATTGCATTTTTTTTTCGTGCGTTGTGCGTCTGTGATTTACTATACAAGCAGTAAGAACAAGAGCAATGAAGCCCGTTGAATAAGTGAGTTGAAAACAAAAGATAGCAAAACACAAATCGAACAAATTATGTTCAAAGTATTCAAATAGTATGGTGTTTTATTCCTTTAAAAAAGTAGTAGCATACTTAAACAAAAACAAAAAATACAAATCTATATTGATAAATCTGTAGATATATTTTGGCATACAAAATTTTTACAATAAGCTCAAAAGAGAAATGAACAGAAATGGAATGCAACAGTTTTGGCAACCGAAAATCCAATACAATACCAAGCTAAAGAAAAGCCTATGCAACAGATAAAAAGAAAACAGAAAACACAACAAAATGCAATAAATCAAAAGAATACAGCAAACTATTTATTATACATGTTAACGTTACGTACACTCCAACTGCTCAATAACTATATTAGCTTGAAACTCAAATAGCCACAAGTCAAAATGTTAAAGAATAAAAGTAAATAAAATGTAATTGTCTACTTCAAAAGTCGATTAATCGGCGCGTGCGACTCGTTTCAGTTAGTCTGGCAATGTTGAGCTCACGATAATGATACACGTATCGATTACAATGGTGCACAATATTTAATCGATATATTGACTGTGTAAAGACATCTCTAGATAAATGACTCGGCATCATTTCGGCCCAGCGTCTAATTGTCGAATGTTAAAATTGTTAAATGAGACGTATTTTTCTTTAAGTACTACCCGCACACACACATAAATACAAAAATGTCTGCATCTGACAAAAAGGAGGATAAGGAAAAAGATAAGGATGAAACCACTCAAAAAAGCGAGGACTTAGGTCTTCTAGAAGAAGACGATGAGTTCGAAGAGTTTCCCGCTGAAGGTAAAGATTTGCTGCTCTTGTTTTAAATCGGCGAGCTAAAAACATTTTCCAATGTAGACTTTCGTGTTGCTGATGATGTGGAAGAGCCAAATGTGTGGGAGGATAACTGGGACGACGATAATGTGGAAGATGATTTCAGCCAACAGCTGAAGGCTCACCTGGAGAGTAAAAAAATGGATACATGATTTGCCCAACGTTCGTACCTAACCAAAAACTATGAGCGTGAAGTGTTTACATTTTAGAATTAAACAAATATATTAAGTCTAAATCGTGTGTTCATCAAAGGCCTTTGTTACAAACTGTTTCATATATTCTTGTTGATCCTGCTCATCATCGATCTCAGCCTGGATCACGTTTTTACGCTGCTCTGCCTCTTCGACGTCACCGGACTGCTGGATAATCAGTGCCTCTTGATCCGCGATGTTTTGTTTCGCTACCTGTGCATCCTGTTCGTACTGCAATTTGAGTGCCCCCAACTCCTTCTCGCACTGCTCAATGTGCTGCTTTTCTTTCTCGTTTTCCGAAAGCAAACTATGGTGCTTGGACTCCAAAGCGGCGTGTTTTTTTTCCATCCGTTCCCGGAGCTTGACGTTCTCTTTGAAATCACTAATCATTTCCGGCGGCAGTATCTTCATAGCCTTATCGATTTCCTCATTTAGCAGTAGATTATTTTCAATATCCATGCGCCGCTCGTTGTAGAGTTCCTCCTGCTTGGCAATATCCTCAGTACAGCTCTTTATGCTGGCTTTTATCTGCTCAATTTGACTGCATAGAGTTGAGAATTTAGTTGTTGATCGGTATTTTTTCTATCCTTACTTACGTTTTGACTTGCTCCACATCGCTATCCTGCACCAGTAGTTCCTTAAGTTTATTCACCTGACTATTCAACTCCGTTAACTTTTCTTCCTGTACTGCAAACTCGTTTTGCTTCTGTCTTAGAATTTTGGATTGACTTTGTTGTTCTGCCTCCGCTTTTGGCAAATCTTCGGAGAGTTTACTTATGGTCTCCTGGCTTGTAGCGATATCTTTTTTAATTTGAGCCGCTTTCTGCTTATTTTCCTCCAGTTCGTTGCGTTTGGCTGCGATACTTGCGATCAGTGCCTGTCGTTTCTTGTGTTGATCAGCAATTGGTGAAATTACTTCTCTCTTGTGCATTTTGTAAAAGCATTTGTAATTGAAGAGAACATCCAATGTGCTGGAAGTTTTACGGACAGCTGTAAAAAATTGATATCTACAATTTTATATTTCTATAAAAATATCAGTACTCCTACTTGGTTCGATTATATCAAAGTAACTAAAGGTTTTTCCCGGAAACGATATTTGTAAAATGCGCTCCACTTGCCGGCACAATTTACTCAGGAACTGTCGCTTCTCCCTGGATGAATCCTTTGTATCGGTCTCAATGTTGTACGGTGGCTCCAATCGAAAACCAAACGAACGCAGATAGAGAATTAATACCTTGGTTAGAAATGCTTCGGTCGGCTGTGATAATTCGCTGGGGCGCATATTCAGTTCGGGAAACAGTGAATTTGCCGTTTCACAAACGAGCTCCAAGGCTGCAGTGTTGTTGTTCATATTAAATGATATTTATATTTGGTTTATTATTTAAAATTTCTTTCTAAACCAAATTAATTTGCCGCTTCGACTGGACTTTGGCTTCGATATGCAAGCAACTCTTTCGTTGGTATCGATATATCGATTGATATTCAGTACAATAGTTTTAAGTGCTGCAAAACATTTGCTGGTAACGGTTTTTGAAATGCGGCTGCTATGGAAACAAAGCGTTGTTTTATTTTCTGCGCGAATTGGAAACTGCAAAAATGGCATCGTCCAGTGCTGTGGAAGATGAACATCTTACGGACTCTGATTTGTCCGATGATGAGGGTATGCAGGAGCACTTTTTCTTTTGCACTAATATTAATATAAACTTTTAGAACACAAGGTGGAGGTGCCGGAGGAAGAGGTTCGTCCACCTACACCACGGCCAACATACAGTGACGAGGATCTCCATCAGGTGGTTGAATATATACAGCGTATGACAACACTGTACTCGCTGAATCAACTGGACTGGAGTGAGGCTTCGCTGGACAACATACGGCGTTGGCTCCTTGAGGTCAATGAACCGCTATTAACCATATTCTATATGGATAATAAGTTGACAGCTTGTGTAGGCTTTCCCACCCATCCAGTAGATGACATCAGTTATTTTTATCGTGCTGAGCCTAATGAGATTTTTAGTGTCGATGGCTTCCACGACGAGATTCACTTTGGCACTATGCACAGCGATGTGGAGTGCTGCTTGATGCGCCTGCTGGAGCGTTTCTATGCACCCATCTTTGCCAACTACAAGGAATGGAATCACACTGTGCGAAATCGTTTCTGTGCCAGCCTCGATAAGTTGTTGGCTTTCCTGTTCGCAATCAACGCTAAGATTGGAGGTATATCGTCACTTTATGTGCCCTTTGTGCTGCATCAGATTGGCGGCGAACAAATCATGTGTGACAGGCCGCTGTTCAAGAATCTTGAAAGCATTGCCGTGTACTGGACGACCCAGATACGCACAGTGCTGGGCGATCGCACGCTGCTGGCGGCTAACACGCTGGCCACCATGAACGATGAATACGAGTTCTGGGAGTATCGATGTGAGCATAATCAAACATCAATATAAATTGCAAGAGTGTTTAAGTCATATTTTTATATATTATACTTTTTTAGTGGAGGTGCTGCAGGGCATGAACTCCCAGTTGGAACAGTTCGATGTGCAGCGCGTACTCAAGGTGTTGCGGCAGTGGCAATCGGTGCATATGCCCCAAATCGACGAACTGCTGGCTACTGCCCAACAGGAACAGCAGTTGGCTGTGTCAAATATGCAATTTTTGCATCTGTTGATTGAACCGTGTGCCAAGCTGGACGAGTCGGAATCGTTGACCAGCGTGTCGCAGCAGTTGCCACAAATCTTTCATTTGCTGCGCTTCATTTGGACGAATTCGGAACACTACAATTGCAATGATCGAATCACCATACTCTTTCGCAATCTGAGCAATCAGATCCTCAAGTACTGCACGGCGAGGATAGATCTTGATGAAATCCTGGCTGGCCGCCCACGCTTTGGCATCAAGGTTTGCGATCTCTCGGTAGATTGTTGTCTGACCTACAAGCAGCACCTGCATAACTTGGAGGCGTTTAATATTGGCTGGCAGATAGATTATGGCATCGTATTCAATCAGGTGGACGCATTCATGGAACGCCTCAACGATCTGAAGGACATTTGTGAGGCAATGATTGTGTTTGGCCGTTTGGACGAGAACGAGTCCATTGACCAGACCCAATTCGGAGGCACGACTGGCGAGCAACTGGAGCAGATTGCCGTGAACGTCGAGCAGCAGTTCCTGGCCACTCTCGAGCAGCTACGCAGCCCCAGTACGAAGAATGTAATGCTCGACGTCTATCGCAGCGAGTGGTATGAAAAGATGGCCACCTATCGCAAAGCCGTGCAGCGTATGGAGGAGACACAGCAGAGGCTCATCTCGAATGTGTTTCGGCGTGTATGTAATGTAGAGGAGGGACTCGAGGCGCTCAACGTTATGCTGTACTACTCGTACCATGCCACGCTGCGCAAGTGCTATCTGGGCCAAGTGAACCGTGTGTGGCAGCTCTTCAGTGAGGATATGGACACCACAACGCGACAGTTATTGCAGCAGCTTCGCCAACAGCAATCCAGCTGGCTGCCACAGCATTCATCGCAGGCCCTGGTCTATCGCATCAATCTGGAACGCTTGACATGGCTGCGTAATCGCCTCGCCAAGAGCAACTCCGCCTGGCTGCCCTCTGTGCCGCTGGCTGCGACTGTGCTGGCCAAATTTGAGCTGCTACGTACGGAGTTCGAGCGTCAAATGCGCAAATCTTATGAGGATTGGCAGCGCTTGCACATCGGGCCCAATCTTTGCCAAAAGTTGGAGCGCTATCTCCTACAGCGCGGCAAGCAGCCCATGGCATTACTGCAGTGCAATGTTGATGCCAGCGCCATCCAACTCTGCCAGCAGGCCGAGCACTTTGAGCGCATGGGATTCGCGGTGCCCCTGCCTATGCGCAAACTCTATGAGCGCCATGAGCAGCTACGTGTGGGCTACAACAGCGTGCTGAAGTTGTGTCTTGACTACAATCTCCTGCTGAAGGCGCTCTCGAAGCGCGAGCGACAGCTGTTCCGTCCTCTCATTCAGCTCTGCGATCGGCATCTGGCGCCAGGAATCTTCAAGCATAGCTATGCAGCCATCACCTCTGCGGAGCCCAATGAAAGTTACCTGCGCTGGCTGGAAGAGTGCGTGGACTACGTCGAGCAGCTCAGGCTGATCATACTGCTCTATAAGCGAGCAAATCGTCAGATTAAGCGCTGCTGCGAGCGCATCTGCGGTACGTCCATGCTGCGTTTGAACTTCAGAGGAGCCGTGGAGATCTCCGTGTTTGAGCAGCAGCTAACCAGCTGCTTGAGCCAGGGCAACAGTGAGCTGAGAAAGCACTATAACACTATTGTGGATCTCATGCTGGCTGTGTTCGAGGAGTTTGCAGAGGTGCACGAAGAGGTGAGCACATCTTACCTTTATTGTCTCCTTGCATAATAGCATATTATCTGACGCGTAGCTGTCGAGCGACTGGCATCAGTATGTGAACGTTTTCGATGATATGCTGGCCAGCGCTTTTCTGACCTGCGCTCGGAGTTCCCTGCAGCTGCTGCAGAATGCCTTGCGTTCTGATGATGACGATTTACCGCCCGCACCCATTCTGGTGGTGGAGTTGGATGTCAAGGACTCGCAGATAGTGCTGTCGCCCGACATGCAGGTGGTAGGCGGCGTCTTGCGAGGTATTATCGATCGCGTGCAGAGTCTGGTGGATCAGTTTCCAAGACTCGGATACAAGCTGAAGCTGCCCAAGGACCAGAGGCGCCCGAATTTCGCCCGCGCGTTTCGCGATGATGTCGAATGCTCCGAGCTCGTGCGCAGCATTGACGCAGAGATCGTCCGACAGCAGGCGAAGCTCGAGGAGTATGTGATGGAGTGGCAAGTGCATCATTCCCTTTGGGAGCTTACCGAAGAGGACTTCACGCGGCGCTTGCTGGCCAGCTCGAAGACAGCGGGCGTATTCGAAGGCAGCATAAAGCACTACAGCTCGCTGGCGGATGATATATCCTTTATGAACGTCCTGGCGCATGTGCACTTTTTGCTCATCAACCAGAATCCGATCAAGAGTACGCTGCTGGATTGGATTGAGAAATGGCAGGCGCTGAACATTAAGCTGCTGCTGAATCATGCAACGAGCTTGATTGACTGTGAGTGCTAAGAAAGTGTTCTCTGTCCAAGCTAATGCTCCTCTTTTACAGTGGTCTATCGCTACATAGAACTCAACGAGCGCAAGGTCATGCGGGTGCCGCGCACACACAGCGAATCCATTGTGGCCAATCAGCTGTTCGAGAGTCTAGTGAATGCCCTGCCCCTTAAGCAGGCCCACTTCACGCCCATGCTCGAGCTGTTCGTGCTGCTGCATAAGTATCGAGTCACGTTGTCGGACGAAACGCGTGAACAAATCGTAGGTCTGGAGGCCAACTGGCTGCACTACCTGCAAACGCTGGGCGAGGCCTACGAAATGCTGGACAACGAAAGCGACGAGTACAAGATTATGGTGGCCCAGCAGACGGAGAAGTTCAAGCTCATCCTGAAGGAATTTCATGAGGACTTCTTCTCCAAGCTGCCCAAGAAATAACACCCTACAATATATCACGAACAAGCATTATACGAACGGGTAAGCTCGCATTGTAGTTTGCTTCGATAAGAGAATCTCTTGGGATTTCGTTGGGGCTTCGTTATCAGCTTGATGGATTGGCGCGGCCTAGGCTAATTGGCAGTTAATGAGCCGGCGGGAACTCAGTTATGAACTGCTCGACGGTCTATACACTCGTGTTGCTGCTCTGCACCTGGGCACGGCACGGCCGCGGCAGCCACATTTTGGGCTTGTTTGTGGGCGTCCACCGGTCGCAGCTGCTAGTCCACTTGGCTGTGGCACAAATCCTGCTGGAGCGGGGCCATCAGCTGACCCTGGTAACTGACCAGCAGTTGGAGAAGCGTTGGCTAAATGCGAACATAACGCATGTACTGCTGCCCTGGCAGCTGCCTAAGAAGCCGAATTCCCCGCTGGAACCGAATGCAGACTTCCTGAGTCGAACGCAGAGGACTCTGCAGCAACTGGAGAAATCGGGAGAGCTGCTGCAGCAGCCAGCCTGGCGCGCATTCATGCAGAGCTCTCCCGCAGCGCCATTCGATCTCATGCTACTCGGCTACCAATTCAACGACTATCTGCTGGGCGTGGCCGCCCACTTCGATTGCTCCGTGGTCATCGTGAGCACACAGCAACCAACAGGCTTTGTGCACAGCCTGCTCGGCAATTCGGAGGAGCGGTGGTATGTGCCACAGCCCTACGACAGCCAGCAGAGGACGGGACTGGCCGGTTGTCTGTTTGGGCTGTGGGAGAAGATCTTTGAATTGCTTGCTAGGCGGGTCATGCAACGTATTTACAGGTAGTCCAATGTGGAATCATTCGGGAGAATAATGTGTCAACCTACTTCCATCTCCAGCAAACACTTTCCCTCCCCCCGTTATCCAAGCTTTGAGACCATGCGTGGTCGGGTGGCGCTGGCTCTGAACAATCACCACATGATCAGTGAGGGCCCCATTGCTCCACTGCTGCCCAGCATGGTGGACATAGGTGGCATTGTGTTGGAGCAGGCTGAAAGGCAGAACGTGAGTTTACCTGAACGCCCCTTCATACTCTTCAGTTTGGGTACGCGGCTCAGCTGGCGCTCGATGCCTGCCCACGTGGAGCAAGTATTCGTAAAGGCGTTTGCTGAGCTTAGGGATTACGATATATATTGGACCTACGATGGGGCTAATGCGAGCAATATCCACATGGCTCACAAGCACATACATCTGTCGTATTGGTGGCCACAGTCACAGCTGTTGGCCCACCACTGTGCTCGCCTGTTCATCACCCACGGCGGCAAGGGATCTCTCAGTGAGGCTCTCTACTACGGAGTTCCCCTGCTCGGGATGCCAATAGTGGGCGATCAGCGTCCGAATTTGCGCAAAGTGCTAGCCAAGGGTTGGGGCCTGACTCTGGATATACGCAAGTTGGACCCAGCCAAGTTGCTGGCTACAATCCAAACCTTGCTCAATGAGCCCCAGTTCAGGCAGAGCATCCAAAGCGCTTCCAGGCTGTATCGCGATCGTCCTTTGAATGCTAGCTCTCTGACAGCCTACTGGCTGGAGTATGTGATCCGGCCATAGGGGAGCTGTCCACCTTTCCGGCAACGCTAGGCAGCTGAACTTCTGGCAACGTCATCTGATCGACGTACGTCTCGCCCTCTACCTCCCCCTGGGCGCCCTCTGCTGGACGAGCCTGTGGCTCAATAGAAGACTCAACTTCGCTCGCTGACTAGCTGCATTGTTTAATCGTAATCTTTATATATAGATGCACATATATATTCACATATATCTTTAGACGACATATACACATGTATATATTTAGTTTATAGTTGAAGCTTAAACGCGAAACTTAAGTACAATTGAATGTAAGTTTTGTTGCAATACTTTTTGTTCGTTTCCGAAAATTTCACTGCGTCGATTTTCCCTTAGAATGTGCGCCTGGAAGCAGAGCTCGTGCATGATAATGATATTTAAATTAAGATTAGCTTAAATTAAAAGTTGACTGCAGATGAAAGGAACGTTCCATGCGGTAAATGAGCTTGAGTGGAACCGAAGGGTCCACGTGTCTAACTGTAATGAAGCTGATCGTTCGGCAGCTTTACTGATGGCACAGCGAAGCAGATCTGAGTGGAGCGGTAACGTCACCAGCGAGTCATCGAAGAGGGTCCATCAGAATCTGTTCGTTCAACTGGGCAAATGAATTTTAAACCTAATTTCGCTGGCAGTTTTCGAGAGGTTTGCTTTTAGACTATTCCACGATCCTGGCCTGCTTCCAAGCTCACGCGCTGCCCGCTGATGTTCGACTTGTAGTATTGTAAATAAGTGTGTGTGTGTGTGTGTGTGTGTGTGTGCGTGTATGTAAGTGGTAGTAGTTAAGTGTAGTTCACAGTCCTGCTAAAGCTCGGTTAGCCGAAGCCCAATTGGCGCGGCTGTGCGGCTTGCGTGGAGCGCGGACATCGGCCGAGGGCCATGTTGAAGACGCCATAGCTGCAGATGGGTGGACTACACTCGTTGCTGCGGATGCACCTGGCAGTCGGGCAGGTGGGGAGAGAGAAGGTTAGAAGGATAGGTTAGATCGACGACAGTTCGAGGCGCTAATTCGATGGGACTCACTTGAGCTCGGAGACGGCGAAGCCCTCGTCGCCGTTCTTCATGCGCTGGCAGGTCGGGTTGCTCAGGTGGCAATCGCAGCGGCATCTGCGTGGCGTGGCGCCGCCATGCTGCAGGTCAGCGCTGAAGCTGATAAACTGCTTGGGGCACTCGCACTGCGAGCTGCGCTTGCGCCGCTGCGCTGTCCGGCTAATGCAATGGCATTCCGTGTGATTGGTCATCGCCACAGTGGTCGCCACGCTGTGCTTGTTGTTGAACGTCCGCACCCAGAAGACCTTGTGGACGGTGGTCTGGTTCTTCACCGCCCACACCTGGTTGCTGGTGCAGCAGCTGCTGTTCTCGTCGCACCGATGCAGCACTGTGTGCCGCGGCGAATACACCTTCGCCGTCTCCGTCAGCATGCTGATGACCCTGGCCTGGGGCTGCTTGCAGAGCGGCTCGTTAGCCATGCTGTCCACGTGCAGCCGGGCCAGCCTGACTGCAAGCGGAAGAGACAAGATGAGATTAGGTTAGTTAACGTTCGACTTAACATTGCAACATTGAACAGGGGGAAACGATGCATATATCTATGATTCCCATCTGAGGCATCCATCTCCATCTATATCTACATTATTGCTCAGCCAATTTGCACTTCATGACCCATATCTGTCCGCATCTTCCTCCAAATATTTGCTAATTGGAGTAGTTCGATCAGTATTTGGCTTTTGGGGCAGCTGGGCCACTTGAGGCATGCGGCATTCCGTTGCAGTTGCAGTTGCTTTGGAATTTTATAGCCGAATAATGGCTTTATGTTCGGGTGGGCGTTGCATGCCACGCCACGCCACGCCACGCCACGGCCACGGCTAACAGCTGCAATTTGCCACTGAAGGGCGCTCGGAGTGTGGGGGCAAGTTCAAAGGCAGCAGCTGCTGCTCTAGCTGTTGCTGAGGCCATAACAAATTGGGCGCATTGAATAATTCATGGAGCAGGGCTAAGGCTAAGGCTGAGGCTGAGGCTGAGTCAGAGCTGCCGTGTTGTCTGCCAACTTGATAATTCAATCGTGAATCACCCGGAGAGGGGAGGGAGTGAGAGAGGGAGAGCAGTCATATGTGCATATTACGTGCTATTGGCCGAATGGCAACTGCTTAAGCCGATGCCATTCAGGTAGTGTGGGCGGGGCCACCCACCTAGCCCTTTTAGCTGCAATTTTATGAGTATATTGCACGGCCAAGAACAACTACAACAATGGGCACAGCTTTGATAACGACCTGGGCATAAAAACTGCGTACGC
>JABVZX010000308.1:1156599-1168108 GCA_020883565.1 Drosophila pachea
AAAAGGAGCCCGAGCCTGGGCAGAGCCTGAGAGCAAGGACTGAACGAACGTCTGCTACTGATGCATCCATCATTCGTTCCCCACTCCCCCGGCCCCGTGTACACATGGAGCTGGCTTCGGGCCCCTTTGTGGTGGCTTCTGCTTAAAGTTTAAAATTTATGGAAGCAAGTGTTAATTGTGCCATATTTTGCTCTGTCGCAGACAACTCCTAGTTCCGATAAGCGATATCGAGCGCAACTCTGGCCCGTAAATAATTGCCGGATAAATCATTTGGCCACCTCTTGCGACACCGAGTGCATGCCAGCTGATGCCCCCCACTACAATTGGCTGGCATGTTGACATTAAGCTCCGCGCTGAGCCGTCTATCGGCGCTGTCAGATCTTGGCCCGCATATCTCACGCCTTGCATCGCGATAGGCCGGCATTCGTTCTGGCCCCTAATTTGCATTGCAAAGTGGCCATTACACGGCTTATCGTATTGCATCGGAGTCTGGCGCACAGTAGCCGGGCGACCGGGACTGATCGGGCAATGGCTCTTGCCGCAAAGCTGCGGCTGCTGGCCGCAGGCAAAGTGCAACATTTGCTCACCGCTCTCACCTCTCGAAGTGTTGCCAATCGCCGGCCGACATGCAAATTACTTAATAATAAATTCTGTTAATTGTATGATGTATGCCAGAAGATTGAATTTGCGCAACGACAGCTGCTCGGCGAGCTCGGCTACGAGCTGAAGCCATGAAGCTGTGTTCCGTTCCATTAATCAATATTCCGCCCTTGCCCTCCTCCCTTCGGCTTATGAAATTAGTATATCATTTTTCCACAGCAGGGCCTGGCTGAAAGGATAGAAGGAAAAGTTCGACACGCGCGCAAGGAACAGCAATCATTTTAAAGTACTGTGCAACCCGGCGATACCCTGTACTTAGAGGAAAGAGAGGGAAAGAGAGGGAGAGAGGGAGAGAGAGAGGAGTCAAAAGAAGCAATAGATAAATAAGTGTTTATCAAAACCATTGAAAAACCGCCTTGACCATTAAGTTTTCCTTCGCTTCTCAGCCATGTAGCTTTGCAGGGCATCTCACAGTCGAGCACACCCCATGCAAGACTCCTTTTTTATTTGTATTTACATGACAGAGGAACACGAAATCGCTAAAGAGTTGAAAATTAAATAAATAAAAAGGAAAATCACGCCGGGCGGTTGTCATGGGCTCGAGGCTGGGTGGAAGCGGGCGCAGAAACGGAAACGGATGCGGAGGCGGATGCGGAAGAGGGTCACATGCGGCATGTGCAAATATTTAGAGTTAATTAGTTCAAGTGCCTGCGAGAGTGAAAAAGGACTCGAAACGTGCTTGGAAACGCGTAAAAAGTGCGAAGCTCATTTTGGTAAATAAACAAATTAATTTTATTAGACTTAAACGCGTTAAAGGACGCAGAAGAAGCCAGCCGCACGATGACCTGACTGTGGCATACCCTACCTCAGCCCCATACACATGATAATCGTTTGAGATTTAGGCAAGTTAATCAAGCTTGAAGTTTTCCCCTAACTAGCCACAATTCGATTACCGTTACGTAAACCCTTTCGAAATTTTATTATTACCAGGAATTGTTGAATATGAAACCTCGTTATCTTTGATTTTGTTTGAATGATTATGCTTTTAACGGGAATCAATCCTTTATTGTTGATGCTCAACAAAGGACGAGCGCCCGTTTAATGGGCAAACACAAGGAAGCAGCGATTCAAAATAGAGAAATGCAATCATGTTGAAAATATTTGCATATGCCGCGCCCCGAACCGGAAGCGGAAGTAAACAATGGCCGCCCGACAGCGCCCAACGCTCGAGCTCGTCTCTCGACTCTCGACTCTCGACTCTCGACAAAAGCCAAAAAATTCGCAGGAAAAGCGCTCGAAAAGCGATTCAACGAACTGCGCACACTGAGCGTGGCCGAGGAAAAAGGAAAACTCGATGCTGCTGACGCTGAAAAATTGAAAATGAATTCGATTTAAAACTCCTTTGGCTCCGCTGTTGACAAAGGCAAATATCGGCTATAACGAGTGTTTTTATGGAAATCTGTTCATGCTACATTCTCTATCCAATTCCACGCATTCGATATACTCCTTACGGTATAATTACGTGCATTCTATATAGATATATATGTGTATAGCTGCTGGCATTTTCGCTAAGGCAGCAACAAAGACACTCAATTATGTTGTCCCATTCCTTCCACCTGACATTCGCACACACACATTTAGAGAGGAGTGAGCGAAGTTCGCGCTCCGATAACGGGATCGAAAGCTTGCCGGCCAATAACGTGCGCGCAGCTGTCATGTTCCATTCCCCCTTCCAATGCACGTCTCAAGCGATGCAAGAGAATGACAAAGACGAAGATTAACCCGAAAGTGCTGCAGACTGCGTGCTGTGACGTCACACGCTCGCCTGAGACAGAAGTAGGGATATTTAAATGATATTTTCACTCAATTTTGACTTTAAGGCAACAAGTTGAATTGAATTTAAAAATGTTAACAGTGGGGATATTCAATCGATAATGACAGCACGCATTACCCGCACACAGTGCCAGCTGTGAGTGATGCATGCGAAACAACCTTCCCCTTCCACCTGGCCCGCTGAAGTCAAAAGGCAATGCAACACAAAGCGCTCAAAGCAAATGAAATGAAACAAAAAGTGGAAAACAGTATGTAAAAGTTAGGCACAAAGAGAGATACAGAGAGAGAGAGAGGGAGAAGCATGGGGAGACGACATTAGGAAGAGACGGAAAGTGAATACGCTGCAGCTCTCATTGCCGGCTGGCATTGGGCTATTGAATGGACTCAAAGGCGATGGCAGGCTGATTAATTAAAAGTGGACGCAAAGGAACTCTGTGGAAGAGGAAGTGCATGTGCGTGAGGTATAGCAGGAGGTGCATTCAATGAGCAGCCAAAACAATCAAAGCCAAAATGTCCTTAAAGGCAATGCCATTCTAGCTGGTGCTGGGCCAACAAGCAAGCTTCAAATTTGCATAGCCTGAACGAAAAGCAAATGCTTGGCTGTCAAGGACCTCGCCTGAGGACTCGAGAAGAGGACTCGTAAGCTACGCGCAACTGCCAAAAGGTGTTCGGCCCGCCTGCCAATTACATTGTTTGCAGAAATCGCAGAAACGTCTGTGGAACGGGAGCTCATTCGAGGCCAAACCCATGAAATGCTCAATTAAAATCCAAATGAGCCAGAGAGTAAAGCAACAGCAGCATTAACGGAACGTAAAGCTGGAAGTGTATAGCAGATGGTATTACAATCGATATGACAGGCAAAGCAAACATAAATGGACGGCATATACTTGCAGAAAAACTTGCGAGTGGGAATCCGAATAAGTATCACCCTGAAGGAGTGGAGGATAAGCATGACAGACTCACTGATACCCTATAAAGAGTGTGATTTCTATGCAGTAACTCTGAAAGTTCCATTGCTTCTGCTCGAAGTGCAACTCTTCTCATCACATTCTCATCACATTTATTTGTTCCTCTTCCTAAGAGCATATTAAAGCATTCGCCACGCCCATTAAAGCACCCGTCTAGTTGATTTGCTTAGATTAATTTCGCGTTGACATCAATTTTGCATAATTGAAAATGGTTTCATTGGGAACTGAGCCGGAGTCTCCGCCTGAACGCAGTTTGTTGACTCTGAACAGGTTCGGCGAATGCTCAAATGGCCCGCGAGGGCCCGGCTGGGCACGCTTTTATTGGAGCTGCTTTTATCAGCAGTTGTCCGAACAGCCTGTCTGCCTGCTGTCCGCGCTGGCTACTCTGTCTGCTCTGTTCGGCCTGCAGGGCCTGGTAAATCAATGCAATTAGTGTCACATCCTCTGCATTTAATGTCTGTGTTTTGTAATCGACTCTGGCGCCAATGCACCCTGTTCAGCGGAACCAGTTCATTGGAAGCAGCTCTGAATAGGTACTCCAAGTGCTTGAATAGGGCAAATGAAATATGTTAACTGATTTAGGATATTCACCCAGAACTGAAGTACCCGAGCATTATAGATAAGGCCATCACTCTCTACATGCAATATACGTGTTATCAACATTATGATTGACCGGAGACACACCTCATCTTTTATCGTATACAAGCACCACTTTGGGTTTGCGTAGCCCAGCTTAGTTTCACACCACTTATCATGTGCTAATTTCGTCAACTGCCGTCGTTGGTGTTTGTCTTTGCTTTCAAGTTTAGTGGAGCTCACAACCTTTTTCAGAACTGCAAAGCTGAATACGGAAATCGATAGCATTTAAAATTTTCAATATTCTAAGCATATAACAGTTTTGAAAACTGATGAAAATATGTATAAAATTGTAGAATAAATATCAATAGTTATTTTAATAACCTTGACCCTAAATATACCCTACAAATAATGCATTGACTGCATTGAATATAGGCGCTGCTACTACGAAGTCTCGCACTTCGCGATAGACCACTTTACCCCCAACTACCCCTTGTACATATTAAATTCCTTAGTTTACTGCAACACGTTTCAGTCGGTGAGTACGCCCCTTCTTATGTGTCACACTTGACGTATGCGCCATTTGAGAATTTCAAGGCGCATAAAAGCTATGAATTAATTGTGAATTATTTAATTATTGCGACCGTCGTGGATAGCGAAGTGAGTTGTTGACACGTCGCCAAACAAATACGGCCACTGGCGTAGCGTCAAGTGTTGCTGCGGTGGTCCGGTGGTGCGAACCATAACAAAGGAAACTTGTTGATAAAAGCGAAAAAGCGAGCAAAACAAGGAAATGGCAAAAGCCGAATCAGCCGCTGATCCTGCGCAGGCGCCAGTCCATCCAGCCTGGAAGTGTGGCGCAGTCGGCCACTGTGGCAGTGGGGATGGCGGTGCCCGGTGCGGCACATTCAATATTGAAAGCGTCTTCCAGTAAGGTGAAACCACAAAAATGTTTCGACTCGACGAATCGCGACTCAGTCGCAAACTGAGCCGTGGCCTGGCAGCATGCTTTCGCTCTAGCTGCAGTCTACTAGTATAATAGTGCGTATAACAGGGCGTAGAACAGTGTGTAGAGCTGCGTTTTAGTATCTGTGGTCATGGGACTGCTCGGCACTCTGCGACGCCTCAGTCCGAGTCCGCGCAGCCCGTCGCATGGCAGCTGCAACATCGAGCTGCAGCATCGCAAGCCGAACCACTTAGAGCTGCAGGTTCCGGCTGCCGCCCCGGTTCCGCTGCCCGTACGCTCCTCGTCTCAGGTCTCTGAGCAAACGCTGCAGGTGTGGCGCGCCCTTCCCGCCGAGATTCGACATGATCCCAGCATGGTCAGCTTCCAAATGGAGAACGAACGCATTCACGGTGAGTGCAGCCAGACTCCCTCTACACAACAGCTCATATTACAGGGTATCCGAATGAATGTGAAAGCATTCCTTTGTCTCTTCCACTGATTATACTCAATTGTATAAGTTGACAGGAGGTTGACAAGCGCATGACAATCACTTGACAGACTCTTCACCCATATCAAGCCAATTATTGTGTCCTTCCAGGCTCCATGGTGGGCGACAGCGAGGCAGAGGACCTCTATGAAGACGTTGATTTGGACGTCGACGAGGAGCGCCACGACGGACCTCCCTCCTCCTTCGCGGGCTCAGACTTCCTGGACATCAAACTGAAGCCGAGCTGCGAGGGCGCTCTGAGCACAGACGACGAGGTGACCACCACCCAGTCGGAGCACGAGCCGCACGCTAATGGTCCAAGCAATGCGAAGTCTCTGGCCCGGCGCATACACCGCAAGTCGAAGCGCTCCCAGGAGCAGCTGCAGCGGCAGAAGCTCGGCAAACGCTGCGGCCTGCTCATCGTCTGGGTACTCGCCGCCAGCGTGCTGATCAGCGTGGGCGAGAAGCAGCTTCTGGCGAAGATCGTGCTGGTGCCACAGGGTGAAGTGGGCAAATGTAGGTGACAGCAGCGGCTCGCCGAGCCTCCCTTTCAGAACCCCTAATCCGTTGCTTAGTCTTTCAGTTGCAGCAGAAGCCTATGGGCGACTTCTACCTCAGGCTGGAGGGAGCGTTCGAGGAGTCCGGCAAGCTGCCGCAGCCGGAGCTGGAGGAGAATCAGACGCTGAGCCGCAGCTACCTCTACGTACAGCCGCAGCTCTGCTTCAACAGGAGTCAGGAGTACGAGGTACCTGATGGACTCCACCCACTGAGCCTTTTCATATACCATTCCCACTCCCGCCTTCCAGGATGTGCTCGCCCCCTGGCAGCTCGTCCTGGTGCCAGACGAACGGCTCGCCCCGGCGCCCGCCGTGCCGCGCAATCACACCTTCCACCTGACCGCCGAGCTGCTGGAGTTGCTCGACCAACCGGACAGCCAGCTGCGCCTGCATATCTACAGCAATGCCGAACAGGACCTGGCCGTGGATCTGAGCTACAATCCGCTGGTGGTGAACAACCGCACAGGCAGCATTCTGGCTGGGATCATACTGCTGCTCTTCTACGGGCTGCTCGTCTGGGAGCAGCTGGATCGCCCCTTCGTGGCCATCATCTGCGCCGTGCTCTCTGTCACCGCGCTGGCTGTCTTTAGGGACCGCCCCAACATGGAGGAGATCAAGCAGTGGATGGACATGGAGCTGCTCACCCTGCTCTTCTGCATGATGCTGCTCATACTCATCCTGACCGAGACGGGCGTCTTCGACTATCTGGCCGTCGTTTGCTTCGAAGTCTCCGGCGGCAAGATCTGGCCCATGATCTACAGCCTCTGCGTGGCCACCTGCCTCGTCTCCAGCATGCTGGACAACATGACCACCGTGCTCCTGCTCACGCCAGTCGCAATCCGGCTGTGCGAGGTCATGCAGCTGGACCCCATTCCCGTGGTCATGGGCATCATCGTCCACGCGAACATCGGCGGTGCCCTCTCGCCCATCGGGGATCCCATAAGCATCATCGTCAGCACGAATCACTTCATCGTAGCGAATGTGAGTCGCGCGAGAACAGAATCCGCAGAGTAGGGCTTACGCAGTTGAACTCTTCCGCAGGACATCAACTTCCCGACCTTTGTGGCCCACATGCTGCCCGGCGTGCTGCTGGCCGTGCTGCAGAGCTGCGCCTACCTGCGGCTGTACTACCGCAACATGGACACGCTGCGCCTCAACGAGCCCAAGGAGCTGGGCGTGCTGCGGCGCGAGATCAAGGTGTGGCAGCGGGCGCTGAATGCGATCGGCGCCTGCTCCAAGGACGCGCAGCTGGTGCGGGGCACGCTCCTCGGCAAGGTGAAGCAGCTGAAGCGAACCCTCAAGCGCAAGGAGCGCGGCGTCGGCTCCACCGAGGTCTATGCCAGCACACTGGATGAGCTCAAGCAGAAGGTAAGTCCCGATCAGAGCTGGCTCCAATCATCTCTCTCTCTCTCTCCAGTACCCCATTAAGAACAAGAAGCTGCTGCTGCAGTCGACCGGCGTGCTGGTCTTTGTGATCGTCTGCTTTCTGGTGCAGTCGGTGCCGCATTGGCGCACCCTGCCCCTGGGCTGGGTGGCCCTGCTCGGCGTCATCCTGCTGCTCATCGTGGTGGATCGCGAGGACATGGAGCACCTGATACACCGCATCGAGTGGACCACGCTGCTCTTCTTCGGCGCCATGTTCGTGATGATGGAGTGCGTGGAGCGGCTCGGCCTGCTGGTGAGCATTGCGGAGCTGACGGAGCACGTCATCCTCGGCGTGGAGCTGCGCCACCGCTTGACCATGGCCATCGTCATGATACTGTGGACCACGGCCCTGGCCTCCTCCGTGCTGGACAGCATCCCTGTGGCCGCGATGATGGTCAAGCTGGTCACTTCGCTGGTGGCCAAGACCTCGCTCGGCCTGCCCCTGCAGCCGCTCGTCTGGGCGCTCACCCTGGGCGCCTCGCTCGGCGGCAACGGCAGTCTCTACGGCGCCTCTGCCAACGTCATCGCAGCGGGCATCGCCGAGCAGCACGGCTACAAGCTCTCCTTCACGCGCTACCTGAAGACCGTGCTCCCCATGATGCTGGGCCAGATTACCCTGATGACCCTCTACCTGCTGCTGGCCCACGTGCTCTTCGACTGGACTTGAGCGGAGGGCCAGGCACCCTTTGCCACGAAGCTCACCGTTATACACATACTATATGACATATATACCAATTATCGACTTAAAGTTTTACATTCTTACCTTCAAGCG
The DNA here is from genome assembly GCA_020883565.1 of Drosophila pachea. Taxonomy (NCBI): domain Eukaryota; kingdom Metazoa; phylum Arthropoda; class Insecta; order Diptera; family Drosophilidae; genus Drosophila; species Drosophila pachea. Next base: position 1,164,764 of record JABVZX010000308.1, read on the forward strand.
TTCGCTATATAAATTATATTATACCCAATTTCATCTGCCAGTCAAAATTGCATATATATGTGGGGAGTCTCGAGGAGAGTCTTGCTTATGACTGGGAATCGAATTGTGAGCCTAAACAAGTTGGGAATCACCAGCTCTCGAGGCGACACATTATCGCGCAGCCAATGTGGCCGTGGAGAGTACTTTGTCGGGCTGGGCGGGAAATTCTCGAACTTGTTGTCGATTTGTTACGTCTGGGGAAATGGCAAGCAATCAATTTGGCTGTCAAGCGAAGGAACACAGATTAGCGAATGGGCCGCAAAGGGGGCAAAGGAGGAAAGAAAGCATAAGAGCAGCAGCAACAAGAATAGCATTATTTCCGCTTTGCACGCTTTTCCTGCCTTCCCGCGGCGTGTGTCACTCGAAATGAATTTTCAGTGAACGATAAACGGAGCTCGCGCGCGGTTCGATGTCAGCACAAAGGCAACGCACTCTGACTGCTCGAAGCGTGAAGGAAATCTCGGAAAATTCGCGGAAAATGCTGGGCCAAGCCAGCTAGAGGATCTCAGTGTTCACAATGTCTGCGCCCTATGGCTACACCAAGCCCACCTTCATGATCACAGACCACTCGCACGACCCCTTCCATCTGCGCTCCCGAGAGACGGCGGCTGCCAATGGCCAGGACGAGGAGGAAGCCGAGGAGGATTATGATCCGAGCGAGGACGTCGATCGCTACTCCAAGCTACAAGATCTCATACGTTGGCTGCACTTCAACGCGCGACTTCGCCGCAAAGGGTAAGCGGAGATTCTTCACAGCTAAATTAAGTATACGCCGCGGGGGACAAGCTTTGTTTGCTTTTACTTATATTTTCTTTTGGGGGCACGGAAAAGTTTTTCAATTAAGCAGCTCAAGCATTTAATTGGCCCTAATGGCCTTAGAGATGTCCTCGGCTTTGAGTCCTTCTCATTGGAGGCATTGTTTTGGAGTTGCTCGAACAAAGCGGACTTTTTCTACCCGAACGAAATTGCCAGAAATGAGCGGGAAACCCTATGAATTGATGCTGATTTTTTTGCCTATTTACAGTTACGTATATATAGAGTGGCAATTGTGATTTACGGCCAGGCCTGCTGCCCACCTGCCCCACCGGGGCACACGAGTCGGGACGTGCCTAACATCTGAATGGGCCCAATGCTACCGGGTAGGCCAGAATCGCCGAGTCGTGCTTCTGGCTGCCCACTCACGGCAATTAATACAGCTAAAAATACCCAGCCCATTCACTCACAAATATGGATCGGGCGGGGCGAATTCAAATTTAAATGCCAGCTCTGGAGCTCTGGAGCTCTTGAGCTCTTGAGCGAGTGGGTATGGCAATTCAGGCCGCAGAATGCGTTATCCAAAGCCCGATTTCAATTAAAAGTTCCGCTAGAAACGAAAGTCGCAGTTGAATCTAATTGAAATTGATAACAAAGCTGTTTTGCTGAAGCCCAGCCAGAGCCCGGAACGGGCAGATAAATCCATCTATTAGGCAGCGACACGTTTCATTCTAACGAAATCTAGCTCTAATGTGAGTCAATCTATCAATTACTTAGCCTCCAGTTGGGCGCGGCTGGACTAGCTAGCTGAAAGCTAATCTCAGGCCGAATCGATAATTGCAGCAGATTAAATTTTGCCTCTAATAAATAGTGTATTAAATTATATTGCCTAGAATTTATTTAAGCTTCTTGAATGTCAACAGATTCCGAGAAAGAAAGAGAGGAGGGCTTTTTTTCCACACGATTTTGTAGGTCATAACGTTAGCCTTGGCAGTGACAAAGGCTATCAATTTCAGGGCAAACTGCAGGTCACATAAAAGAGAAAGGCGACGAGCGAATAGAGAGGGGGAGGGGGCGGGGGATGGACGGCGTGGAAGGTGGCGAAAGCAATTACCACGTGATCAATTTTTAATAGAACCGAACAAAGGAAAGAAAACAAGTCCAAGGCGAGCTGGTGGCCGGCATGACGAGTCGATGCGAGGGGGCGTGGCCAGCCATAGGTGTGCCAGACTGACCGCAAGCCCGTGTGTGTGTGCGTGCGGAAACATGGCCAACACGGTTTCTGGTTGCGCCGCCTTTCCGGATGAACATGTGGGTTTTCCGCCAAGAATTTTCTGTCGGAGAGAATGGTTTGCACGGTCGGCGAGGTGTGGAAGGGGGCCAGATTACAAAAAAGGTGTGCAGCCATGTGTGTGCCGGTGAAAGGGTGTGTGTGTGTGTGAAAGGGTCGGGCTGTGCTAATGCCAGACTCAGCTGAAGCAAGAGGGGAGTTTGTGTTAGGTATTAGAGAGAGATTAGCTGAGATGATTTATGAAGGGAGCACCCCTAATATTATCTATTGGGGTAAAGCTGGGAGTACCCCTAATGTTATCTATCTGGGCATAGCAGAGCAGGCCCTGCAAATTATTTTTCCTAAATACGCAAAGCTCAGCTCTCTTCAACTCTGTCGTCAACTCAAGGCAGAATTCGCGATTTTCTCCAGCCTAAACAGAACTCAAATACTAAATATATATAATGAGGGAGAAGAGCTCTATATATAGTCCCATTTAGACCCATTCGAAACTGCGTTTGCCGAGGCCCAAAGTATGGCTTTCCCTGCAGCGCCTTTCTCCCTGCTTCTGAGTCACCCTGTGCCGCCCTCTGTCCACGCCGGCGTTCGCTAATTCACTTTCCCAGCCAACGCTTTTCGCTTTCAGCGCGTCGACAAGCGGCGATGCACTCAACTGGCGTATCACCTGACACACTCCGAGCACCTTGAGGCGCACTCAAGCGCGCGGGTCCCAGCGACAATCACAGTCATCATCGTCGCCGGCACCTACTGCGCCTTTGAGCTTCATTAATGGCCCGTGGGCGGGGTGGAAATTGGAAAATAACGGAGCGTAAATTCCAATTGAAAGCGGCTTAAGTGCTAAACAGCTCGTGGCAAGAGGAACGTAGCAACGGGCGCGGGCGGGAGTGCGCGATCCGCGAATGCCCTGTCCGAGGAAGATAGGCTGTCGGCACTAGCATGCCCGGTCGCACTTCACGCACAGGGTATGCGACGGTCGCGCAGCAGCGTGTTGTTATTGCGATACGCATACGCCAGGGATGCCAGCCTGATGGCCTGCCACTTGGCAGCTCGCCCCCTCCACAGCGCCCTCTATGTGTCAGACTGCGTACATATATCTATCAATCTATCTATATCTATATCTCGCTGTGCTCCCTTTATTGTCCCCGAATTTTTGTCGTCGTCTTTTTCCAGCTGGTGTTTAGTTTGTGTATTCAATAACACTTGAGCTGAATTGAGTTGCAAATGCGAAGAAATCGAGAGAATTTAGACAGGCACATCAAAAG
>JABVZX010000308.1:1181172-1196415 GCA_020883565.1 Drosophila pachea
CATGCGGAGGATCTTCGCGCATTCACGCAGATCGGAATCAACGTGACGAACGAGGCGGGGCAGGTGCACGTCCTTGACGGCAGGTTCGTAGTTCTGTGCGACTCGATAGTCAGTTACGTAATTAGTGCAACCAGTTTTCTGTGATACCCTAGGGACCTGGAGAACAACAACGAGGACCACCACGACGACAACGATGGCTACTGCAAGAGCAACGTAAGTGGCCCCAACTGCTGTTGGAGCAACTCTGACTTACCTCTGACTCTTCCCACAGATCAAGAAGTATCTGATATGGCTGAAGATAACGATCCTGCTCGGGGTCTGGTGCGTCTTCACGGCCTTCCTCATGTCCAACAACGAGCACGTTGATCAGCTGAGCCTCATCAGCGTGCCCAGCAATGGATCCACAAGAGGTGCGTAGCAGGCGGGCGAGATAGATAGATGCATGGCTAACCTCTCTCTACTCCCTGGCCAGTCTTTTCCATAGCCACAGCGTCGCTGGAGCGCATTGGCCTCGGGCTGCGCGGCCCGTTCCGGCTGCAGGAGAACGAGATGCAGCTGAACGAGAGCGTGCCGCTGCCCGTGCTGCGGGTGCAGGTGATGCGCAGCTATCTGGATGCCGAGGGGCAGGAGATCTATGCGGAGAACGCCAGCCAGCCTTGGCAACTGGACATTGTCTACTTCGAACTGATCGACTCCACCAAGGACACGAAGAAGACGCGCACGTTCGAGCTGGCGCCCGGCGATCCGACCTGGCTGGCTCAGGCGAACGGCACGCGCCTCAGCTTCGAGCTGACCAGCACCATCGAGGGTGAGCTGCCGCTGCAGCTGAACGTAGACGAGTCTCCCATCTACAAGCCGCACGGCGTCATCTATGCTGCCGCTGTACTCTGCGGCCTCTATGTGATGATCATCTGGGAGATTGTGAACCGCACCTTTGCGGCCATCATTGCGTCCACGCTCTCCGTGGGCATCTTGGCGGCACTCAACTCGCGCCCCTCCATGTCCACCATCATGGGCTGGATCGATGTGGAGACGCTGCTGCTGCTCTTCGGCATGATGATCCTCGTGGCCATTCTGTCCGAGACGGGGGTCTTTGACTATCTGGCCGTGTACGCCTACAAGATCACCAATGGACACGTGTGGCCTCTGATCAACTGCCTCTGCCTGTTCACGGCGGTGCTCTCCTCCTTCCTGGACAACGTGACCACTGTGCTGCTGATGACACCGGTCACGATACGGCTGTGCGAGGTGATGTCCCTCAACCCGGTGCCCATACTCATGTGCATGGTCATCTACTCGAATATCGGAGGCGCTCTCACTCCGGTCGGCGATCCGCCGAACGTGATCATCGCCTCCAATAGCTACATATCGAAGAATGTAGGTGCCGTCAGGCTGGGGTGTGCGTGCTTGGAAACTGATTAAGCTGTTGCTCTTGCAGGGCGTCAACTTCGCCGTCTTCACGCTGCACATGCTGCCCGGCGTGCTGCTGGTCATGGTCCAGACGTATCTGCAGCTGCGTTTCAAGTTCCGCAACATCAGCGACCTTCAGTTCAAGGACTCGCCCGAGGTGGAGGAGCTGCGCCACGAGATACACGTGTGGAAGCGCGCGGCCGCCAGCCTCTCGGCGTATTCCAAGGACGAGGAGCTGGTACGCCAGACGCTCATGAAGAAGGTGAATCGCCTGAAGCGCAGCCTCAAGAAGCGCATGACGGCTGTGATCGAGCCGGCGCCCAACTACGAGCAGACGCTGGCCAATCTGCAGGCGAAGGTAGGACCCAAGATGCGCCACATAAGGTTCATAACTTAATCTGAATCTCTGCTTGCAGTACCCCATTCGCAACAAGCAGCTGTTGATCAAGTGCACCGCCGCGCTGACCTTTGTGATCAGTCTGTTCTTTCTGCACTCGGTGCCGGAGCTGCAGCGCCTGTCGCTCGGCTGGACAGCGCTCCTGGGCGCCATCTTTCTGATTATACTGGCCGACATAGAGGATCTGGAAGCGATCTTGGCGCGCGTGGAGTGGTCCACGCTTCTGTTCTTTGCGGCCCTGTTCATACTGATGGAGGCGCTAACCGAGCTGGGCCTCATCGAATGGATTGGCAATATGACAGAGGGCATTATCCTCGGCGTGGGCGAGGATCGGCGCCTTATGGTGGCCATACTGATCATACTCTGGGTGGGTGGCCGTTAGTGGCTAGTTAGAGTTCCATATTTACGACTCTCCCTTCCCCAGGTCTCCGCAGTGGCCTCCGCCTTTGTAGACAACATTCCGCTGACCACGATGATGGTGAAGATCACCATTTCGCTGGCCCAGAATAGTACCTTGAATTTGCCGCTACAGCCACTGGTCTGGGCTCTGGCTCTGGGCGCCTGCTTGGGCGGTGAGTATGAAGTACATATTTTACAAGGGACGGTTATCTAACTCCACTAATTCCACTCCTTAGGTAACGGCACTTTGATTGGCGCCTCGGCGAACGTGGTTTGCGCTGGAGTTGCCGAGCAACACGGCTACAAGTTCACATTCCTCGAGTTTTTCAAGTGAGTAAAGTAAACTTCAAGGACAGAACATAATCTGTTCTTTGCACAAACTCACTCCTCCCACCCCTCCTCTTCTTGCAGAGTTGGTTTTCCCATTATGATTGGCAGCATAATTGTGACAACGGGCTATTTGCTGTTCTCCCACTCGCTCTTCGCGTGGCATTGATAGAGGGCGTCCAGACCGATTTCCCAGAGATGGAAACAAGAACCAGAGAAGCATGAATTTCCCCAAAAGAAGAGCATACTCAGAGTATGCTGAGAGCGAGGAAATCAACTAAATGGGACAACAAGTAAAGTAACATTTAACAAAATAGAAAAGTAAAATAAACATTTATTTTTACACATCGTTGTTAGTGTAGAGCGTAGAATAATGAAAACAAACAAACATAAAAACAAACAATAACCGAACGAAAAGAAGATTAAAAGATAACTTTAATTATAACTGTAAAGAATGTAAAGAAAACGCAAGAACAGCAAATAATAATTATACAAATGTCGCTGAACTGTGAAACAATTGTTATATATCTTATATACGAATAAAAATATTGATAATGATGATGATGATTTGAATCTCGTCTTAATTTATACGCAATTCGATATTGGTTTTCGGCGAACTTATATAAATGTTGATTATAAAAATCTAGTTATTTAATTCGTTATCATAAAATCAGCTGTAAACAGAATCAGAAAATTCAAAAAACAATAAAAGTTTATGTTTTAAAGCTTGAATTATAAGGGGAAAGCGTTATTCTTCGCTCTTCACAGCTTCTGTCTGTGCAGCCAAGCAGTGCAGTGTGCTCTGCTTACAAGCAGTTCGACAACGACCACAATAAAGATTTCGCTTAAAAGTATGCAATATGATTTGAAGTGAGAAGTTAAGGAAACATTATATGTTTTACTTAAAGAATTCAAAAGCAAAACAACTATATTACCAATTCATTTATTTTTAATTATAGTAAATTGTTATCCCCAAGCGCAGTCTGCTTTCCACGCAGCAGACACTGGTAATTGGCAAACGCAGTAAAGCAGTCAACATTGGAATGTCTTGAATAGGGCCGGGCCATAGGCAAACACTTGCTGGCCATGCGTTGGCAATTATGGCCAAATGCTGATGGCCCATTGTTTGCCATTTATGCTTTGACCGCAACGTCTGCGAACTGCCCCTTTGCCCTTCACTTCATCTGCCGCGCTTCAATAGACAAAGCAATATGCTAGACAAATGCTTCATCGAGTGTGTGTGTGTGTGCGTGTGTGTGTGTCGGTCTGGCTCTTACATAACACACTGTCTTGGGTAATTAAACAGTTAAATGTCAAACATAGCTCATCTGCATAAGCACTCGGGTGGGCGGCAAAGGTTTCACTGTTTACCTGACGAAGTTCGTCTTATGGACTGAGTTGTTATGCTGATTTGTGTACACTGGGCAGCCGTGCGTTGCACAGCAGGCTTCACTGTAGTGTAAAACCATCTATTTACAGTTCACTCATGCTAGGGAAAAGCGTTCAATGAACTTGAAAATAGGCAAAGAGAAAAGATGACAGAGCTGCTGATTTTCGAGGGAGTGGGATAGAGTGGGGAAGGGGGAGGAAGTAAGGATATCCCAAGCACAGTATTCACCTATTTCTATATCCTTATTTCGATTGACATATGGCCAAGTTTAGAGTAGCTAAATTTCGTTTTCGTTTTCCTTTCCCTAATTATATATATTTAAATATATCTTTACAGTTACGTCTGCTTGCAAGAGTCTTCAAATTGTCAAAAATACGCTCGGAAAAAAACTTTCATTAAAAAACGCTTTTGCTTTGCGACACATTATCGATGATAATCTTGGCCCGAGTGAATCAGTGCAGCGCGAATAATTGGGCCAACAATCTCTTAAATGTAAATAACTCAATTTGCAAAAAATGCGGTCAAAACAAAAGGTAAAGTTTGGCCAGGACCGGCCCAAAGGGGCCGCGCAGAGCCTTTCACATGTGTGTGTGTGTGTGTGTGTGTGTGTGTGTGTGTGTTTGTGTCGTGTAGTGCCACGCCCCAGCGGAGCAGATCAGAGAGCAGATCCGAGCAAGCCAAGTGCGCCAGTTCGATGAAGCAAGAGCCGGTCTCAGCTGGAATTGAAGCTGCCAAAGAGCGAGCGTCGACTAAATGCACGACTGCGAGATACCCTGTACGTGCACATTAGGAAGCGGCGAGGGGAGGGAGGGAGGCCAACTCGAATCACTCTCCAGCGCAAGTTCAACCAAAGAAAAGCGATCAAGCAGTCGGCGCCACGCAACTACCCGGTCTCGGCCGACGCTTTTACAGGGTATCGCCGTATTACGTGATGTTTTACGAGCAGCCTCCAATCTCCACCTCGGCCGCCTCCATGCGCGTCCGCCTTTGGCGCGTGTTGCATGCGCCAGCCGCCGCTCAATTCCACTCTCGATTTCAGTTGAGCCGCAGACCTGCAGCGCGCCAGTCGTCGTCCCAGCCCAGCCGATGGAAGGGAAATCGCACCGAATACGCATCTAACTGTAAGCAGCGACAATGTACGAAACGCGTAACGGTAAACGGTGAAGCCAAATGCGGCATTATGAGGCCCATTTGCATGGGCCGCCCAGCGCACACGGCCATCGAGAAATGGAAATCGCAACGATCGAAGCCGAAATTGAAATTGAACTGAAATTGAAACCCAAGCCGAAACTGAATTGAAGTTGATTTGCCGAGGCCGAGGCAAACGCGCGCGCGCTTTCGTTTTCTACAAATACGAATTGTTTACTCGTTCATTAGCAACAATTTCGGTGTAGATATATATTTGTATATATTAGAGCACAACAACAGTTACAAAAGACAAAAACCTTTGAGACAAGGCCGCATTCAATACATTGTCGAAAATCCCGACAGAGATAAGTCGAGCCAAGAAGAACTCTATTGAGCGGGTCGATCAGTCGATACCCTGGCACGAAGTGAAGAGTGTGAAGTGGAAGTGAAATTGAAAGAGCCAGAGGAACGTTCGATGGATATTCAAATGACAACGCTATATGCTTCAGGCGATCAGCGCCATCTATCGCCCCTTCAGTTCAACTGTTCCCACTTCACGCGGGTGGGACCAGTTCGCCTGGTAGCGTTCATACATAGCCATAGATATGCTTCAGAATCCACATCGAGCTGAGCCGAGACAGCCCACAGCGCGGTCTGCCCAACGCTAGGGTATCGCTCGCATTGCTGGCCAAAAAGCCAACCCAACAACAACAGCCTGCAACAACAACAAAGCTTAGCAAGCGCATTGAACAAAAGTGAGAGTGATTTCCAAACACTTTTTGCCGTCGTTTTTTATATTTTCTCTCTCTCTCTCGCTCGCTGGCTCGTTGCTATTGCTGCTGCTGTTGCTGCTGGCGGCTTGTGTTGACGCTTTTTATTCACAATGCGGCAAAAGAAGAAGAAGCGGCAGAAAAACAGTTTTGCAGTTCGAGAAATATTTGAAATACTTTTTCGTATGACGCATGCGTAAAGCCCTAAAAATCACTCAGTGCTGTAATCTCTCTCTCTCTCTCTCTCTCCCTCTCTCTCTCTTCCTCTCTGGCCGTGTGTGTCTCTTGCAGTTTCTTAACTTTTCACGCCCCGCTTATTCCACTTGGCTAAATGCAAGCCGCCAACTGCCGTTCGACTGCTGATCATGTTTTGGCCAAAACAACTGCGGATTGAGCTTCTGCTGCTGCGGCTGCTGTTGCTCGGTCTGCTGCACAGTAAGTACACTGAGAGAAACTCGAAAATATTATATTTCAATCTGCTCTAGAAGATCCTGCTCCACTGCGAACTCAGTCCAAACTTTCTTGAAGTGCAGCTAATGCCTTCGCAATAACCGGTCTAACAACTTGGCCCAGCTCTAGACTTTGGTCTGGCACAGTTCAGACGCAGGCCCAGACCTGCCGTTAGACAGTCCAAAACTGCGCCTGGCCAGCCCGGCGCGAGCGAGCGAGCGGTCCAGACTGAGCCACCAAGCCGAGCTTCGGTTTCAGCCGCTCTTTGTGTCAAGGTCGCAGCTGTGTTTGAGTGTGTGTGTGTGTGTGTTTTGTCTAAGCCATTTGGACTGCCTCAAGCTGAATTCATTAACTTGATGTTGTGGCTCGAACGAGCCATTAGAGCATTTGGCCCGTAGAATCTCAGAGCAAAGTACACTCGAGTGAGAGAGGTCAGTTCAGCCTCTCGACTTGAGATTTACAAAACAAATGCTGGCCATGAGGCTCTCGATTATAGCCGCGTTAATGAATTACCAAGAATCTAAAATATTCATTGAAACTACTTCAGCTCCTTGAAGCCTGTAAGAGTGAAGCAAACCTCTTCCATATGGCTCATGAGCCATGGCTCTTGCCACTTGGCACTTGCCACTTGGCACTTGGCATTTGGCACTTGGCTGGCGGCAAATGGCTCGATTATGTTAGCCACATTTGCATATTCATCATTTACAGCTTCTGCGACCTTGGTTCAATGGCGCAGCTCTGGGCAGATGCCAATTTTAATTGTTGTCTCACTGCCCAGCCGCATGCCAGGCCAGGCCAAATGAGCAGCATACCTGGCTATAAAAGCGCGGCTTACATAATGGGAAAAAGTCGAGTCCGACGAGCCAAATTGAAAGCTATCCATGACAAAGATTGAGCTGAGAGATAAGAGCAGTTGAAGTGCATGTAAAGTCTTATATAAGCATTTCTCATCCCAACGCTTCGATTTCTTCTGCTGCAGCCGAGAACGTGAATGGATTCATTGTGCCACAAGAGCTACAGTCGGCGCTCTCCCTTGTCTACTCCAACATACCGCCCATCAAGAAAGGTGTGTACTTAGCTTAGCTGTCGCCACCTCTCTCTCATTCCCTCTCTCTCTCTCTCTCTCGCTCTCTCTGTGCAGGTACCGACTCGCGGCTTGGCTTCGGCTTCCGCCTTGGCGACCATGCGGACTTCCAAGTACTGCTCGAGCTGGGGCCGCAGAAGAACACCCGACCGCTGGGCGAGCCCAGCAAGGACGATCAGTCCTTTAACAAGCGCCAGGTGAGCGCCAGCGAGCAGCGCGAACACCTGCGCCAGCAGCAGCTGCTGACCACCACAGAGCGCAATGCTGCCAGCTGGCTGGAGAGCTGGTCAAACGGCATGAAGCCGTCGCATGCCAAGTCCCAGCTGAAGTCAAAGGCCAGCCACAAGCTGGCCACAAAGCTGCAAATGCCCACTCGAGCGCCATTACCTGCTGATGCAGTGCAGCAACTGCAGCAACTCTATAAGATGGCCACAACTACCACAACCAGCTCAACGTCCACAACAGTGGCGCCCCCCTCAGGCGGGGCTCTGAAATTGGCAATCAAGTTGCCGCCGCCTGCTCTGGCGCAGGACACCAACTCCTTGGGCAACAGTAAGCCAGTCAAAAACAGTGATGAGGTGACCAAGGAGCTCATGAATGTTAGTCTAGAGGCGTAGTTGCAGTTGTAGGTGAATAGGGTTTTACTTGTAGATTGTATGTAAATATGTGAGTATATGGTTTAACAAGCGTTTCGTGTAAATAAACTCAAACTTTTTATATTTAATCTAATGTGTGAAATAGTTTACAAACGATTGCTAAATAACAAACTTATTCAATAAAGACTCTAACGTTTTGAAATGCAGTTTGAATGAAATTACAGTGCGCGGGCTTTCAAATGTTACTGAGCATTCTATAGACAGCAAGCTTAACAGCTCGGCCACCTGTTGTATTCGACGTGTGTGGGACCCTTAACAGAGCCTCAGCTTCCGAATTGCGATTAACAGAGCTGGGGAGAAACCGTTATCAGTTTAGTGCTTGGCACAACAACACGGCACCAGGCATAGTGCATTTTCCAGTGTAAAGAAGATCGTTGCAGTTGTCGGTCGTTTGTTTTCCTTGTGAGCAAAAACACACAAGATTAGTACGTGCGTGAGATCTGTCAAATATATGTATATAGTTTTATATATACGTGTGCCTCTGTGTGTGTGTGTGTGTGTGTGAGAGTGTGTGTGTTTGTGTACCTAAACATCTACATTGAAAAATACCATATAACATTTAAATACGATGCTGGAAGCACCCGCCGTACTCTTTACCATAACAATACCCAGCGCCCAAGAGGAGCAACGTCTCAAGGAGGCGTACAGGCGGGAACTGAGCGAAGAGGAATCCATAGGCTCGCTCCGAAGTGGCCATGGATTGAGCTCGGGCACAGGAACGCGGACTGCAACAGGAACGCTGAAAAGCACGTCATTGTCGGGCTATGACGAACGGAACCTGCACAGGTCACCACATCTGCTTGAGTCACCTGGTGCCGACAGCACCGGGGGCTGGGGTGTGGCCGGCGCTAAAACTCGCATGCCAACACAGCTGACAGGTGTTGGCGACGGTGCTGAGCGTCTGGACTTACCGTTAGACACAGCCATGGAGCACGTGCTGCAGCAGCTTTTGAACAAATTTCACATAACGAACGCGTTCTGGCTGCGCAGCTTGGACGGCGCCAGCTATCAGATAAGCTTCACTCTCGAGTTCAACGAGCAGTACGAGAATCTCTACGAGGCGCTGCAGCAATGGGGCATCGGTGACCGTGAGGGTTCTGCTGTTTCGGTCATGAACTGCATTGCCTCCAAGGCCTACAAAAAGAGCTTACCCAAAACGGACAAAGAGCCCTGTGCCGCAACCAACGAGTGAGTACAGTCGCCTACAGTAGAGCTTCGCTAATGTGCACCACTTTTGCAGCAGCAACAACAATCGAAATGCCCAGAAGAGCAGCACGTGGAATCGCTTCATGAACTCGGTGCGCTCCAGGCTGAATGTAGCTCAAATTGTACGAGATGTTCGCCAGGATGCCGCCATCACATTTGACTACTGCATACTGCTGGTGTCCGCGGCGTAAGTCAGGGCAGGATAAGCGACAGAATCCTCTATGGCTACTCCATAATCTCTGACTCAAATACTAATCGTTCCTTTTCTCTGGTCTAGCATCTTGGCCTCGTTTGGCCTTATCGAGAACAGCACCATCTTTCTGGCCTCCAGTATGCTGATCTCTCCCCTTATGGGACCCATCATAGCCGCCATCTTTGGCACGGTGATCCAAGAGCGCACGCTGCGTCGACTGGGCATGCGCAATGAGCTGATCGGCATCTTGTTGGCCACGCTGGTCGGCTTTCTTTTCGGCCTGGTCGTCTGCACCACGGACAAGAAGTACGGCATTGGCGAGGGAGTGACCGAGGAGATGCTCTCTCGCTGTGATCTGCACTCGCTAATTGTGGGCCTTTTCACGGCCATACCATCTGGTGCGGCGGCCGCCATTGGCATTCTAGGTGGCAACATTGGCTCCCTGGTGGGCGTTGCCATCTCTGCATCCCTGTTACCGCCGGCTGTCAACGCTGGTCTGCTCTGGGCACTGGCCTGCATATACAAGCTGTATGAACAGGACGATACGCTGTATGTAGACGTGGTCAAGACGCAGACCTACTCCGAGAATCAGGCAATGGAACTGGCCGTATTGGGCACCATCAGTATGGGCCTGACGCTGTCCAACGTGCTGTGCATCTATGTGATGGGCATTCTGGTGCTCAAGGTGAAGCAGATTGCGCCAGTGATTGGGCGCAGCAATCGCCAGTTCTGGATGCACGACATCAAGCTGGCACGCGATGATGCTGCCATGATTGATGAGTTGCTAGCCAATCTGGGACATGATGACAGCCATTGCATCAAGGAGGATCTGCTGCGGCATCTAGACGAATCTGCCTACCAGCATACATGGTCGCCACGCAGCTTGCGGCACAGCTTCTCACTGCAGCCAGGAGTGGCCACTATCCACCGGCTGGAGCAGCTCTATACCCAAACATTGACTAAGCCGCCCACGACAATCGAGCGGCGTCATACGCAACGACCCTCTGATGTCGAGGCACCCGTAAGCCAAGCAGAATTATCTATGGAAGCTCACTCTGAAACCATCTTCTGTTCACAGCGGCCCCGATTTGCCAGTATGCCCACGCAGGAAAGGATTTCAGCGGATACCAAACTGATTAGTTTGCCTGTGCCACGTTTTAAGGTCACTCCGGCTTCTGAGGAGCTGCTGCATCAATAGTTTAAGTGTATATTAGAACAATGTTTAGAATGAACAAATTTTATTAAAATTATAAATTAAAAATTGATGCCACTCGGTGCCTGACGATCCGCCTTGACCTGACCACGTACTCGCTTCTGCTGCAGGCGCTCCCTGATCGCTTTCTCTTGACGGCGACGCAATTTCTCGAGCGTATCTTCGCTAGGGCCCGCTGGCTCCACTTCCTGCGCGCGTATCAACGTGCGAAGCTTCTCTAGCGCATCGGCTAGGTTCATTTGCTGAGAGCGCGTCAAATCACTCTTGATGAAGTAGTAACCCTCTTTAGTCAACTTGTTAGCCAGCACCTGCTGCAGCTTCTGTCGCGTCTTCTCCGGTATCCATTGCGCATCGGCCAACTTGAAGCGCACGTCAACTTTTGTATTGACGGTATTCACGTGCTGTCCGCCGGGACCCGAGCTGCGACTGTAGGTAATCTCTAGCTTATCCATAGGTATATAGCCATTGAATTTGTCATTACTGCTGGGCTACAAAAATACGAAAATTAGGACGCATTTCTAGAATCACTTCTATTAACTTACTGGCGGAGGAGGCGGAGTGTAAAGTTGCAGACGAGCATTTGGATAGATTTTGTCTAGCGACAAATCGCTTTTGTAGGACAGCTGGCGACCCAGGACCGAGGTACTGGCATATGATTTATTGCTATGCTGCAGCACACTAATAAACGCGCGCGTTATTTTGTTCATGTTCTCAATATAAATAAAACTAAATGCAGGCGGCCTGTTACGACAGATAGGAACCAGCGTTGCCAACTATTGCAGAGCAGTAAAGTGGAACGATAACAATACGCTAAAAATCGCTAATCTAGCCACAAGGTACGCATTTTCGTTCTATATTGTATCACACATGACCCACACAGTTACTGGACTTATATCAAGTAAACTGACTATTCCATCATTTGCGAACTGTTATATTACTAACAGCTACTGCACGTGCTTGCAGACCGGTTTCAAATCTAGCTCTAAAATTGATAGGCTGGCAGCAGTAGACAAACAGCTGTTTTCACTGAATTGCCAACTGTTCCCTTGCTGTTCAATTATTACATTATCGATATGCCGCCACAATGTAACAACCAATATGCATCTCTATTGTGAAAACGTGTTGTTGGCAACGCGTAATGGAAGTAGAAGAAGTGCAACAGGAGGATCCGAATGCCTCGCCGACAAATCCCAATTCTAGTATCATAACTGAGCGCAATGCGAATATTATATCAGGAGGGAATGTATTCTACAATCCAGTACAGGAATTCAATCGAGACCTTAGCATAGCTGTGCTCAATGTTTATTTTCAACGCTTGGTTAAGGAACGCGCTGAGAAAGCTCTGAAGCAACAACAACGGAAGCAGAGGCAACAACGCGTAGATAATGGAGAGGCGGAAGAACCCGCACCTACGCCTGAGACAGATTCTACGCCCAGCTACACAGCTGGCAAAAAATATGAGAACGGTATGCGCATTCTAGAGGCACTAGCTGCCACTGGATTGCGAAGCATCCGCTACGCCCAGGAGATTGCAGGCGTGCGACAAATCGTTGCCAACGACCTCTCCAAGCAGGCCGTGGAATCTATAAAAACAAACGTGCAACACAACGGCGTGGAGCATCTCATAGAGCCCAGCCATGCAGATGCTATGTGAGCTGGCATTACGTTGTGTAATCTTGGCGCCATTTCTAATCCAATATCTTGCAGGACTCTTATGTACCTATCGACTGCGCCGCAGCAACGCTTCGATGCCGTCGATCTGGATCCGTATGGCTGTCCAAATCGCTTCCTGGACGGCGCGATACAGTGCATTGCCGATGGAGGCCTGCTGCTGGTGACTGCCACCGACATGGCTGTTCTGGCGGGTAATGCGCCCGAATCTTGCTACGTGAAGTACGGATCCGTGCCCTTGCGCATGAAGTGCTGTCACGAGATGGCCCTGCGCATACTACTGCACTGCATCGAATCACATGCGAACCGATATGGCAAATACGTTGAGCCGCTGTTGAGCATCTCGGCAGACTTCTATGTGCGCATCTTCGTGCGCGTCTACTCCGGTCAGGCACAGTGCAAGTACAGTATGAGCAAACAGTCTTGGCTATATCAGTGCACCGGCTGTGAGACATTCACTCTGCAGCCGCTGGGCACAGTGCGGAGCAAGTCGGCTGAGCAACCACATGTGGTTAAGTTCGGCATTCCCACGGGACCGGCGGTGAACAGCCAGTGCGAACACTGCAGCCATCGGCATCACCTAGGCGGTCCCATCTGGTCGGCACCCATACATCAACCTGAGTTTGTCCAGGAGTTGCTGCAGGCTGTGCAGACGACTCCACTCAATGCACTGGGCACCCAGCGACGAATTGTGGGCGTGCTGACCATGGTGCAGGAAGAGTTGCCGGATGTACCGCTCTACTACACGCCGGACAAGCTCTGCTGCGTGCTCAAATTGGAGATTGTGCCCATGCTGAAGATGCGCTCAGCACTGCTACACGCTGGTTATCGGGTCTCCTATTCGCACGCCAATAAGAACTCACTAAAAACAGATGCACCAGCCGCGGTGCTATGGGATCTTTTGCGCTGCTGGAGCAAGCGGCACCCGGTTCGCGAAGATCGACTTATACCAGGCACAGCGCTGCAGGCCATCCTATCACAGCCTTGCCAGCAAGAGTTCAAGTTCGATGAACCGCATCCACTGGCCAACCCGAGCAGTCGCAAGCTGGCGCTCTCTCGCTTCCAGGAGAATCCCGCGCCCCACTGGGGTCCCGGCACGCGGGCCACAATCATGTAAGTCATCATACACTGCTACACATCTAGTTACTTACGAGAGAATCTCGGCCAGGATTGGTGACAACAAGCTGCCCAAGAGCTATCGCAATCAAAACAAAAAGCAACGGCACAAAACTGCTCAGCAACTGGCGCAGACGGAGGAGGAGCAGGAGGAGGATGACAACCCGGTAGAGGGGCAACAACCAGCAAAGCAGGCTAAACTGTTGCCGCCTGCGTGATAAGCATCGATGTTACTACTTCACTAATTTTACTGTGCTTCATCCGAATCGTATAAAAGATAAAATCGCAAGTTTGTAAAGAATAGTGAAGGGCCAGAGGGCGGCGTGGGTCTCCTACGTTCTCTGACTAGTAGCGAAAGAAGTTGCCATCGGAGGTCTGTCGAGAGAACCCGTTGTTCACCAGCTGCGTGTGCACTCCACTACAGATCAACTTGACGCTCGACGGATGAACCTTCTCCTTGATGCCACCTGCGGAGAGACGCAAAAAATAGTTTAAAAATAAAGATCCCTAGACAAGCTGCAAACTCAGGCAATTGGCTTTTAGTGAATAAGAACGAACGGGTTATCCAGTGCTCACCTATAATGAGTGGATGGCCAAGGGCTGCAGGCATTTTTTGGCGTACCACGCGCGTATTGCGCAGCACGCGAAACACGTTGACGGACGTTACAGATCCGATTTCCTTCTGGCCATGAGGCGCCATCCAGCTCATGTGAGCGGGGCACGTGTCGCGCTGCAACACCGCATCGATCTTCTCTGGAAACGTCTCGCGACCATGATCGTAGCGTGCTTGGAGCTGAAAGTCTAGCGAATCTTTCGGTATATTTGCATTGGCACGAAAACGCTTGCTGTACCGCACAGAGCTCATCGTCTGATGGTAGAAGAGGCGCTCATGCGGGGTCAGATTACTGTGCCAGTGGGGAGCACTCTTTGGCACAGCCGGCGGTTGCGGCATGGGGCAGATATATGTGCCCTCAATCCGCAGGTCCGGCTCAAAGGAGTAGTTCTTCACCAGCTTGTCCATATACATCTTGAAGGATTCTTTGTGGCCTCGGTCAATACGTTGAATAAGTGTTACTCCCGAATGAAATTTGAATAAATATATAATGGAAATTTTTCAAAATGAAATTCACTTTGTTGTGCTGGCAACGTTTTGTCAATAAACACAATAAACACACAATCCCGTAAGCAACCCCCCATTTCAAAATGTGGAGAAAAAAGTCTACACAGCTTGCTGCGACCTGTGCTTCGTAACAAGTACACCAATCAAACTGCCAATCAGAGATTGAAGGTTTAAAGGAAAAAGGCACATTTCTTTGAATATAAGTTGTATTCGATTTTATTAAAGTCGCATATTTTATATATTAAGTGGAATTGAGCTGTAATAGAACTCAAACATTAGCTGAGTGGATTATTGTCAGACTTACCTGTTCCAATTTTGGGAAAGCCCTCGTAGAAGCGAGTCTAACGGCTCTCAGAGGTGTTAGTGTGTGGCGTGCGTGTTGTGATCCCTCGAATCAGCTACAAATTTCACTAAAGTCAAAAGTGAGACCCAATCGCTCGACAGAACAGGAAACAGCAGGAAACAGCAACAACGCCGGCAACAGCAGCAACAAGTGCGAACAAGAAGTGAAGCAGCGAAACGCCAACGGCAAACTAAACAGCGAAACAGTTGAGGTAGGCAAGGACGTCGGCATCTGCAGCAGAACGGCAGCAGCATCAGCGGCGGCATTTCGGCAGACGCAGACGCAGACGTCCAATCACGAACTACAGCTTCAACGGCAACAATGTGGATTGTGTGTGTGCGCGCGCGCGTGTGTGTTTGGCGAAGATCGG
>JABVZX010000308.1:1460478-1502451 GCA_020883565.1 Drosophila pachea
AAGCTTTGGAAATGAAATTCTGCGAAAATTTGATTCAATTTTTGTCCTGAATACATTTGGCTTTGAGGCGCTTCCAGGGATTTGATTGAGCTTTGAATTTCGTCAGCTTTCGCGCTGCCAAATATTCCGCTTTGCAAAGACGCCGCCACTCAAGGTATTTCTCTCGCCAACGGGCCTGCTGTATCTGCATATTCCACTCATCGAACTGTCTGCGTTGCTTTGCCCGCTCCTCGGTTCGGAGCTGGAACGGTTCGGTGGTCACGAAGCTAGATCGAATTCGTGGCAGGAATGGTCGTTTGCGCCACAGCTGAATGGACTGTTTTGAGATATTGGGTTGCAAGGTCAGCTCCTTGCTAACCTGACGCGAAATCTTCATCTTTTTGACCTGCCAACGTTTCTTGGCCTCCATAGATGTGAGCAAAGTTTGCGGCGTTTCTGGTGCGGTAATTTTGTGTTTGCAATTCATCTGCCTGATTTGGTTGCGCTTCTCCCAGAGCTTATGATGAGCACTGAAATTGGGCACTGGTTTACTTCGAAATTCTGAGACCTGGCGCTGAATCCTGTGCGCCAGCCGTAACGCAGTCTGTGCTGTGAGCTTATGCTTAAATACGCGTGGCACTCCTCCGCCCTTTTTACGGAAGCCTTTGGTCTTATGTGACATTGGTCTGTCCAGACCAGCCGGCTGGTACAGATTGTTTAACGAGCGCGCCTCCGAGATTGCGGATGTCAATCGATAACCCAAACGATTTAAGGTACTAGTAATCTTCATTTGGTTCTTTGACGAGCTCGGTTCATCGTCTCTATACCAATGGGTGAACGTCATGGGGCCCAAAATCCGATCGTAAACAGTTTTCAAAAAGAATTACAACAAACAATAATTTTGATAATCTGACACTGAACTGAATTGATACCTAAATTAGACTCTACATTCAAAATGATTAGGAAACTGTTTACAAAATCTGATATTCTCTTTCTTTTCAGGTATTCGATGGGACACCAGCAGCCCGGGAAGGCTCGCTGCAGTCAGGCGACGAGCTTCTGGCCGTCAATTCTGTCAGCGTGAAAGGCAAGACCAAGGTGGAGGTAGCCAAGATGATACAAACCGCCACGGATGAGGTGACTGTGCACTACAATAAGCTGCACGCGGATCCGGAACAGGGCAAGACGCTAGACATTATATTAAAGAAGCTCAAACATCGCATTGTGGACAATTTGTCGAGCAACACGGCAGATACTTTGGGTCTCTCACGGGCCATACTGTGCAACGATTCACTTGTGAAACGGCTGGAAGAGTTGGAGGGCACAGAATTGATGTACAAGGGCCTAGTGGAGCATGCTCGTCGCATGCTGAAAGCTTATTACGATCTGTTGCAAACGTACAAGGCCTTTGGAGATTGCTTCACCCAGATCTCGGCGCATGAGCCACAGCAACGTGCTTCGGAAGCATTTCGTACCTTTGGCGAATTTCATCGTTCATTGGAAAAGGATGGACTGGCCATTATAAAGCAGATCAAGCCCGTGCTAGCAGATCTAGGTACATATCTAAACAAAGCCATACCGGACACCAAGCTGACTGTGCGTCGCTACGCGGATGCCAAGTTCACCTACCTCTCCTATTGCCTGAAAGTAAAGGAAATGGATGACGAGGAGCATGGATTTGCGGCGCTGCAAGAGCCGCTTTATCGGGTCGAGACGGGCAATTATGAGTACCGATTGATACTGCGCTGTCGGCAGGATGCGCGGAGTAAATTTGCCAAACTACGCACGGATGTGCTCGAGAAAATGGAGCTGCTGGAGTGCAAACATGCCATGGACCTCAACAAACAGCTACGAAGCCTGCTCGAAAGTTTAGCTGAGCTGCACAGAAGCCTTGTGGAGCGTCTGGATTCCCTGCCGCCGCTGTTTCCCATTGAGGTGGACTTTAAGGAGACAGATTTTCAGTACAAATCAAGCACACTTAAGCCCCAGGAGCTGGACGACGATGAGATCGAGGCGAATGCAACTGAACGATCCCATAAAGTTAGCTATGGCCGAGAAGCTGTGGAACAGCCAGCTCCCATCATCAATGTGGAACTAAGAGAAGAGACCGCTCCGCAATCCAATGCCAATGAGAATGAGACGTTGCTCAAGGAACTAGGCCTGCACGATGTAGATTTGCTGTCTAATCCGCAAACAATTAGTAATCAAAAGGATTCCATTGCCGCGCAGAACGATGGCTATGATTTCGATTTATTCTTAAATCAGGCGCATGCCACAACAGCTCTTGAAGTCGATCTGATGGCGGCGAATGGGAGCGAAACTGATTTGCTTTTACAGTAGGTTAATATATAATGTTTGTGTACAAATATATTATAAGTGTAAATGAACCGAGTTTTTTCTTGGTATTCGGTAAATTGATCACTCTTATTGGAGCTATTTACATTAGGTAAATAGTAAACAGAGTCGTTGTTTGTGCATTATAATATAGACATAGGTGCAAACCTTTCTGAATAACGAAATCAATTCCGTATGGAATAGGTAGCATACTGGGAATAAGATCAATCTTCAACGTAATGGTACGGAATTTAAAAACTGGTCTCCCGCGCAAGACAATTTAGCATTCACAATGTACGCTGACACATTTGCCGTTGTGAGGCAATCACAAGTTACGAAGACATTCACAGCTGTCTGTCGCGGCAAAAGGTAAACAAAACGTGCTGCGTTTCCCGACATGCCGCCAAAATCGAGTAATAAGAAGAACCAAGCTACTTGGTACCACTGTGATAAATGCGATGCGCACATAACATCAAAATCGCGGGACACACACGAAAGAGTGTGCCCAATTGTCATTGATGAAAGTGGTGTAGTTTCCGATACAGAGTTTGTGAGAAATGGAGTTCTCTACACGAGCACCGCACAGAAACGAAGCTTCGAAGTGGAAGCACTGAAAGATCTGCCGTCCAAATATGCCAACACCCTGATATTCATTTCCGAAGGTGCCATGAGGCTAGCTCACTTCCATATTGGTCAACAGGTGGTGATAGATTCAGCGTTGAAGAACTCAAAGACTCGCCAGACACTGATACGCACTGTTTGGCCAATTTCCGAGCAGTTTCTCACAACAGTGTTCGCCGCTGCCGAGGGTAGGTTTTATAAGCTTTTAATTTATGACAGCTTCTTAATTATGATCTCTTAAAGATTATAATCATAATTGGACTGAGCTGCAAAGCCAATTGTTGCGCATTTATGCGCTGGATCGAAAGCAACTCTTTGCAGCAGCGAGCGTCTGTTTAAAACAGCTGAATAACAGTGAATCCACGTTGGACCACATGAACACGAAAGATGTGGCTGCAGTGCTAAAGCGAAGCATTGTCAACCAGATATTCAGCAAAAACAGCGAGTTGTATTTGAATTTCTTTAATATGCCGCTGAAGTTTCGCATAGAGGGCTGGCAGGGAGTCGAGGAATCCGCAATGGAAGATGCTCTCCAACGTCTGAGCTTGCAAGACAGCCAACAGTTCGTGCAGATCACCAGCGCCACACGTCTCGATCTGGAGCTTAACGAGGAACAGTCCGAACAACAGCATTCGGAGCAAGAGCAATGCTCTACTAAAGTTAAGATAGGCGGATTGGAGAAGCAAATCCGTTTGGTTGAGGAGAGCATGGGCTATGCGGTAGGCTTCAAGACCATGCCAACAGGTAAGCTGACGCAATCGTGAGACAAAAACCACATTTAAAATGTTCTGCCTCCAGGCATAAAGGTGTCGCGTGGTCTTCTGTTATATGGGGCTAGCGGCTGTGGCAAGTCGATGATCTGCGAGGCTATGTGCTCCATGGCACAGGCACGAGATAAGGAAGTTCAGATTCTTAGGATTAGCAGCGGCGAGGTATACAGCAAGTTCCTCGGCGAAACAGAACAAAAGCTGGCCTCCTATTTTGAGCAGGCGTATGCGCATTATCCACATCCCACGTTGATCCTGCTTGAAGATGTGCATACGCTGTGCCCTAAGCAAGACGGCACTGATCTTGTGAAGCGTGTGTCACTCGCTTTTCTCTCGTTGCTCGATCAGCTAAGCAGCGGCAGCCGGCTGGAGACGAGCCGCACTTTCCTGCTTTGCACAACCTCCCAAATTGATGCCCTGCATCCGAGTATAAGACGAGCCGGTCGCCTGGACTGCGAACTGGAACTTGGCGCACCTACACCTACCGCACGCAAAGAGATTTTACACTGTATGCTACAGCCGCTGCAGCATAATGTCACAGAATCGCAGCTAGAGCACATTGCAAGCATAACCCATGGATATGTCGGCGCTGATTTAGCCAATCTAGTATATACAGCGACGTTGGCAACCTTGAAGTCAGAGGCGCGACCGCTGGAAGTGACAGATTTGCAGTCGGCCCTCACACAGGTCAAGCCATCGGCTATGCGTGAAGTGCTCATCGAGAATCCCAACGTGCTCTGGTCAGACATAGGCGGTCAAGCAGAGTTGCGTCTGACGCTGCAACAGGCCATCGAATGGCCGCTGCTCCATGCAGATAAATTTCAACGTTTAGGCATCAAGCCGCCTCGTGGCGTGCTCATGTTTGGCCCGCCCGGCTGCTCCAAGACGATGATTGCCAAGGCGCTGGCGACTGAAAGCAAACTCAACTTCCTGTCCATCAAGGGACCCGAGCTGTTTTCCATGTGGGTGGGTGAATCGGAACGTGCCGTGCGTGAGGTCTTTCGCAAAGCTCGCCAAGTGGCGCCGGCCATTGTCTTCTTTGACGAGATCGATGCCATTGGCGGTGAACGTGCCGAGGGTTCTGCCAGTGGCTCGTCGGTCAAGGAGCGTGTGCTCACGCAACTACTGACCGAGCTGGACGGCGTTGATGCCTTGCATAATGTCACCATTGTTGCGGCCACTAACCGCCCAGACATGATTGACAAAGCTCTGCTGCGACCCGGCCGCATAGATCGCGTTTGCTACGTAGGTCTGCCTGATCCTAAGGCACGGCAAGAAATACTCAACATCAAGCTCCGTGCCATGCCGTTGGCCGAGGATGTGTCTGTGGATCGACTGGTGGAGCTCACTGCTGGCTACTCAGGCGCAGAGATTCAGGCCGTTTGCCATGAAGCGGCACTCTGCGCCCTGGAACAGAGCTTCGAGGCGGAGCGCGTACATTGGCGGCATTTCGAAACGGCACTGGCCATGGTTAGACCGCGCACAAGTCCCGAACTGCTGCAGCTGTATCAAGACTATATCAAAAAGTAGTAATGTACACAAGGTGTACACATAATTCGATTTGTCTTTGTTCATTCCAAGAATGAAATCAAATTGTTTATGGAATCAATTGGCAATAAACATTATGGTTTGTTATCATTTTACGTTACATTCCACCTTTTTCTCTGTCTGACCGTTGCTGGGCAGTTATTTGGAATAGTCGGGTATAAAAACTCCTCGTAATTCCCCATAAATCGGAATTGCTAAGGAATTAGATTAATGCAATCAGTCGGGAATCTACTGTGTAGAGTTATATATGAATATAAAATAATTAGATAAGATTAAGTGCTTATCGGAATGCCAAATCAAACGTAATCGGATCACAACTAAGACATACCCTTTAAAAGACATTCAAAAGGATTGACAGACTATTTTAAGGGAATGCCTCTGTGGAGCAATCTCTCAAATCTAAGATTATGTTGAATACTTAGTTATATGTATCTGTGTTTGCAATATATAGATATAGCCTATATGCTCTCCTTCAACTGCGCTTAATCGTATTTGCACCACGCGCAATGAAAAACTCGTTATACTTGAAATAAAATTAAAATTAATCAAAACGATCGAAGACCTCAACGATGCCAACAAATACCTGAAGAACTAGTGCAGGTGGACTACAAAATACCCCGTATATAACATAGATCTGTTCTTTAGTCGCTCTTCAATTCGATTTCCAAAAATATCAAGAGCCGAAAATAGACAACCCCGAATAAGTGTCCCTTCCCTCTTTTCAGCCATTCAGCTAGCATTTGAGCAACTGCACCCAGAGTCCCCTGCTACAGGGTATTTCCAGCGCTTATATGAGACATTGGACCCTTCGCTTAAATTGCTTTTGTTTGCAAACTTACCCGAATTTTGGAAGAAAGCGACAGTTTGTTTCCGTTTTCTGCGGAGAGCGTTTGGCCGGCGACGAATCGGTTAGAAAAGAGCGCGTCGTTGCATCTCGGCTCGCATACGAACGAAACGAAGCAGATCGGAGCAGTTGCTCTCGTTCAGTTACGACACCAGGTTTATTCAGACGCAGCGTAAATTAAGTGTGCTGGACGCAATGCAGAGTTGGCTAAAAATTTCTCTGTTGCTCTGCCTGTTCGGTTTCTTTCGTGAGCTACGGCCGTCGGAGCCGTTCGTTACTGAATACTTGTCCGGAGACTGGGGCAATGTGACAACCGAGCAGGTCTATCAGCTGGTCTATCCCTTTGGCACATACTCTGTGCTGGCCCAGCTGGTGATCGTATTCCTCATTACGGATCTGTTGCGGTACAAGCCCATCATTGTGCTGTCATCGTTGGCGGGCATCACCTTGTTCAGCTTTTTGCTATGGACGAATACCATATTGGAGCTGCAGATTGCTCAACTGTTCTTTGGCTTCTTCAGTGCCGCCGAAGTAGCCTACTATACTTACATGTACGCCAAGGTAGACCGTGAACGATACCAAATTGTGACCGGCCATACACGAGCTGCGATTTTGGCGGGCAAATTTCTTGGCGGTGTTATTGCTCAGGTGCTCGTGTCCACGGAGAGCCTGAGCTTTCGTGGCCTGCACTTTATATCCTTCGCCACGCAATTAATATCTTTTCCCATATCTCTGCTGCTGCCCAGTGTTCCGCGTAGTCTCTACTTCTATTCGGCCAAGGTACTTAAGAAAGACGACGCAGAGGTAGAAGCGACTACAGAAGCGGCGAACGCAGTTGCGCCTAAGTTCTCTATGACCAACGCTGGACGGCTGCTCTGGTATCACTTAGTCTCCTCCTATACGAATCCCGTTGTACTCATGTGGAGTGTTTGGTGGGCTTTGGCCACCTGTGGCCAAGTACAGGCTATCTCTTACATACAATTCTTATGGAAGGATTTGGCTTCGGGTCATCAGAGCAACTACAATGGTGCAGTCGAGGCGCTGGCCACCTTATTGGGCGCCATAGGCGCAATTTTGGCTGGCATGCTGAATAGCAATAGCCGTCGGAACTTTTATATGCTAATCAACTCCGCGTGCTTGGCCATTCTTGGTGGACTGTTGATACTATCGGCATGCAGCCATAGCGTCTGGGTTGCCTATGGCAGCTATGTGATCTTCTGTGCCGTTTTCTTCTTCATTATCACAGTGGCCGCGGCCATTGTGGCCGAGAATCTGGTGGACGACAGCTTTGGCCTGATTTTTGGTATTAATATGTTGGCGGCGCTCGCGTTGCAAACTATTTTAACCTTGATCGTAATTACGGGTAAGTGTTTTCTACTCAATGCATAGTTTCCTTATTTAATTATAATTAATTTATATTCCAGGCCTTGATCTGGACCCAAAAGATCAGTACATCGTTTATGGAAGCTATTTCATAGTTTTAGCTGCAGTTTATTTCTTGCTGCAGTTCTCCCTTAAGATCTGCGCGAAGAAATCTCCAGCTGCGAGTTGATAGAAATATGAGTTGAATACTCGAAATATATGTATATTAAATTTAATTTTTACCTTTAAAGCCCGATAGAACTACTTTAAATACATGTCCATTCTAAATGCGCATAAATGATTCAAAAAATCTTACAACAGATCCGATTAGTAGATCAGCTGTTATTTAACATTGGCGATCGTACAGTGTTGCTACGGCGACTAATTTGAATTGCTAATGCGCATTGCTGCAGCCCTGGAAAAACGTAATCGATGCTGTAATCGCGGAACAAAAACAAAACAAAGTTGGACGCATTTCTGCGTATACAGTTTGTTACATTTGCATGGCAGCTGTGAAAACAAGTAAGTGCATTAAAATGTGTAGACAGGATGTCATTCAGACATAAGTAAAGCAAATATTTGTGTTCTTAAGTACGTATGCATATCAGAGCTAAGTGCAAGCCCCGAGGGCAACATGAGTCATGCACTAACAGCGTTCAGCTGATTAACACTCGAGCGTGTGTGTATATGTGAAAGAGTATGCATACAAATATAACTCTTTTGCGTTTTCAGAGTTGCGGTCACCAACAAGACTAATTGCGTTCAAATGAATAGCGAAGCCTCATTACTGCCGCCGGCAATACCGGGTTCCAATAGCGTGTCCCCCGCTTCAATTACATCGGACTCACCTCCGTTAAGCGAGACCATTTCAAGTACAGATTTTTACATTGGCGTTGGTTTGGCCATATCATCATGCTTCTTTATCGGCTCCAGTTTTATCATAAAGAAGAAAGCATTACTCCGCCTTAGCAGATATGGTGAGGTGCGAGCATCTGCTGGCGGCTTTGGATATTTGCGTGAATGGATTTGGTGGGCCGGATTTTTGACAAGTAACTAATATCTACTCTAAATAGTTTGCTAAATATGACTCATCTACTTTTGTGTGTGTACTTTGCAGTGGGACTGGGAGAGGCAGCAAATTTTGCAGCGTATGCATTTGCACCTGCCTCGTTAGTCACGCCACTGGGCGCCCTAAGTGTGATCATCTCATCTGTAATGGCATCGCGTTTTCTCAATGAAAAACTAAATTTGTTGGGTAAAATTGGATGCTTTTTGTGCATATTGGGCTCGACGATTGTAGTAATACACTCGCCAAAGGAGAAAGAGATTGAGGATTTGCAGGTGTTATTTGAAATGCTCCAGGATCCGGTATTTATACTTTATGTCATTTGTATATTTGGATCGAGTGCCTTCGTCGCCTGTTTCGTGGCACCCCAACATGGACACACCAATGTCTGTATCTATCTGTTCCTATGCTCTGGCATTGGCTCCCTAACCGTGATGTCTTGCAAGGCACTGGGTTTGGCAATAAGGAACGCCATTACGAACGGCTCGGCTGTATTTACCACATGGATGCCGTGGTTCCTAATTGTGATTACCGTGACCTTTATAGCAATACAAATGAACTATTTGAACAAGGCATTGGATATATTCAATACGAGCATTGTGACACCGGTATACTATGTGATGTTCACCACGCTGGTGATCACAGCATCTGCTATACTTCTGAAGGAGTTTACGCATATGCGCTTCGAAAATATACTTGGTGATGTGTGCGGCTTCTTGGTGGTCATTATCGCCGTATTTATGTTAAACGCTTTCAAGGATATTGATATTACATTGAATGATGTGCGTGGCATGATGCGACCCAAAATGCAGCGCGTCTCGCAGTACGACGAGGAAGTGCTAGTCAGCAGTCAGTTAAAAGAACGTCGATATTCGTACGGCTCCAGCGACGTCTTCCGCAAGGCTTGACATAAACATAGGTATCAAGTTTAGTTATTCCCCAGACCGAAAACTTGAAATAACCAACGAACAATTTGATAATTGCAACCCAAAAATTAATCCATATCATTCGCAAATACCATTGAGTGTTCCTTCATTCACATTTGTTTAAGTCCTAGCAGTTTAAGTATGTAATGTAAAGCTAAAAGTGCGACCAGTCTTAGTTTTTCTTAGAGATTTTTACAAATATGTACATAATAAATTTAATTCAATACCAATTTATGGAAGTGTTCGATTCCAGCACTTGGCACGGAACTCTTAACTTTATTAAGAGTACAACAACATAGTTACCATTTACTAAATTTACTACATATACAATTTGAAACTTGTAAGTTTGGCGGCATCTGGAATCAAAAACTATCGATTTCGATCAAAATACGTTTACTTGTGAGTGGCAGAGCTGACGAACTTTAAAGTAATAGAAGTAAAATATACTAAATAATTATTTAACCTTCATATTTTTAAAGTAACTATTTTCAGTTCTAGAGAAAATGAACGTAACACGTTTCGCAATCACGCGCAGGTTGATGAAAATACCATTTTCCAAGCAGTGGAATGTGCTGTCTAGGGCTGCATCAGTTTCACCAGCTGTCAATCGTAGTGCCCTGAAAACTGTCGTCGAGGCTAGGCCGAAAGCCATTTGCAAAAACTTCATCACTTTGGTGCGAGCTACGCCAGTGATTGTATCAAATCGTAATTGTTGTTCAAAGTTAATAGCCGGTAAGATGGAAGAGCATTGTGTTGTACCCGATGTCATTGCCAAGGCACCTAAGGCTACTGCTACAATTGAATATGATAGCGGTGTCGCCGTAGAAACCGGTAAAGTGCTAACCCCTACCCAGGTTAAAAATCAACCGTGTGTGAAATGGGATGCTGACTCGTCAAAATTGTACACCTTGTGCATGACTGATCCTGATGCTCCCAGCCGCAAGGATCCGAAGTTTCGTGAGTGGCATCATTGGCTTGTCGGCAATATTCCTGGCAACGATATTGCTAAGGGTGAGGTCCTCTCCGCCTACATTGGATCCGGCCCACCGCCAGACACTGGCCTCCATCGCTATGTCTTTCTGATTTACGAGCAAAAGTGCAAGCTGAACTTTGACGAGAAGAGGCTGCCCAACAACAGTGCCGATGGACGTGGAGGCTTCAAGATTTCACAATTCGCTGCAAAATATGATTTGGGTGACCCCGTAGCTGGAAATTTCTACCAGGCCGAGTTTGATGATTATGTGCCAACCCTCTACAAGCAGCTCGGCGCTTAATGGTGTCGCCCTTATCAGATGGGGTTCAGCGAAAGAATTCCACTTGCGCATTGCATAACTTGTTAATTATAAATTTCACCATGAATTCGTAATTGATTATAAGCAATAAAATTGCGACAGATGCATTTCAAATGAGTTTTGGGTAGTTTTCCTTTCACATATGTTACGTTTCCCATAACGTCGGACCAGGTGCACATTTAATACGTTTATAAGGTATGCATTTATTTATTTATTCTCAATCTATAAATCGTTGTTTATAGTTGGACACACATTGAAATCGTTTAATATATATAATGAATTTATATCTTGGGTTGAAAATGCATACAGGATAATCATCAGCCCTTCAAGACGCTGGGGCAGTCGATTCCAAGGTTGCATACTGCTGCTTGTGCTCAGGCCATTCCACCTCGCTGATAGCCTGCAAAGAGTTCGAAACCATCAAGCAATCGTAAAAAAATTGGGTCAAAGTCTACATACCTTGAGCTCGTCGAAAGCCTGCTTAGCGATCCAATGGAATAAAGGATTCTTCCAATCGCGCGCAATAGCCTGCAGCTCTTTAACCCCGGTTTCCGTAGACGGCGACGAGGTCTTTGAGATTTTCTGATATTGAGCCCACAAATAGACCATGCTACGCATTTTGTAGGTCCAAAAATCGTTGGGCACAGCGCGAATCATGTCTTGTACCTTTTCCGTGTTAGGCATTTTAAGGTTTTCCAAAAACGTAACATTCATCAATGTAAATATCGACTTCATATTGTTGAAATAATTGTCCGAATTTTTCTCTAAGCCGAACTGCGCTTGGCTAACAATAACGTCGACCACCTGTTCTGTGGTCAGGCGTGGAAGATCGGGTATAAAGCAATTTCGTAAATTGACGCTACCAAATGTTTCAAGCTGCTTCTTGATAGCTTCTTCACACCACTTGTAATCCGTCCACCAGATAGGCCACGTTGTGTATTTCTTTGACTCCTGTCGAGTAGCCCATTCATAATGCAAACGCTTCCTTATACGTTTTACCAGGGTGCGGCCGGCATTTTTGCCATCCTGTTCAGAATCCTGATACTCGGCTATGGCATCATCATCCAACTCTTCGCCACTTGTACTATAATTGGGAGCCTGCTCGAAAAACATAATCGCATACGACTTGTCTTCCGGTTGCGGTAAGGCCACCTTTTGATTATTGATGTAAGGCAGCTTGAAGCCGCCCAGCAGAAATCCGCGCTTGATCGCCAGCTTACGTCGCTTGATGTCTGCCCTGGTGAGGGGAGCAACCACTGTCTCGGCCACTCGCTTCTGACCTAAAATTACAAATCAAGAGTTAAGACTTACGACAACCGCATTACAGAAGGACTTACAATCAGATTTACCTTTAGCATTAGTTTTTGCAACGACAGTTTTGGGCAGCGGCTGCTGCTGTTTGTTTCTATTGATTGGGATGTTTTTCACTTGAGTATTTGTTTCGACTTTAGGAGCAACGCTTTCGGCGGCTGTATTTGATTTAGGCGAACCGTTAATGGGCCTCGGTTTGCCACCATTTACCCTCGCATTCCTCGCAATCGCAGCGGGAGGATTTTTATTATTTGTGGGATTTTTAAGAATTGGTCTTTGAGGCTGAGGCTGAGGCTGAGGCTGCGGCTGTGGTGGCTGCTGATTCTGCGGAGCTTTGTTGCCTGGAAACTTGTTACGTACGACATTGTTGGGCAATGGCGCCTTGTTGTTGTAGTTGTTCTGATTGTTATAATTATTCTGAGTGTTTGCTTGTCGGGGCCCTCGACCTTGTGGCTGATTGGGGAATGACGATCTGTTGCCAATTGGCGCTTGATTCGGCTTCGGTCCACTATTATTATCAAAATTCCATTTACCGTTCCGATTTGCACCGATATTGGGTTTGCCGGGACCAAATCCGAAATTGCTGTTGCCCACCTGCCAGTTCGATCGATTCTTCATAAATGCGTTGACCGTTTCCAACACTGCCATCTTATCGCCAGGCGGACCTGAACTGCCTGGGCTGCGATAGTTGGGCCCATTATTATTGCCAGCAATATTTGTCGGAGTGCTGTTGTTGTTGTTATGGTTAATGTAAAACGATTGCTGATTACTGTTACTGATGCTGCTGGCGTTCTTGTTGTCATAGTTTGAAAGGTAGTCATTGGACTGCGGCCGACGGAAATCGTCGTTAAAGCCGCCATCAGTGAAATTGCCAAAGTTCCCAGAATTACTGGGACGCCCGAAAGACGAACCTGGCCGATCATTGTTGTTGAATTTAAAATTTGAGCCAGAGCGATTCAAATGATTTGAATCACTAAAGCTATCGTTTCGTCGAAATGTGTCGATATTGCGGTCATTATTGTAAAAACGCTGATTATTGTCCATACTAATTTTCTTGTTATCGCTGTTGTTGTAATCAACATCGTTAATAGAACGTCCCAGGCCAAAATTACTTGGCATTTGTTGTTTTAGCTGTTGTTGAAGTTGATTCTGCGATCCCCCATATTGATCACAATTCAAGTTGCGGCTATTATCGCCACTTACATTAAACCGTTGATCAAACGACCGTCCCGCAAAGCTCGACGTCTGCTGCTGCTGCTGCTGTGGTTGTTGCTGTTGTAATGATCCTCGAAAGTTGCTTTCGAAATTGTTTTTCATCGGGACAACGTTTGTATGGTCTACGCTACGGCCATTATTGTTGACGAAACGTTGGTTGTTGCTGGAATAGTTATTGTAGGCGCCGCTGTCTCCCCCGGAACGACCAAAGTTATTTGATTGCATGTTGCCAAATTTGTTATCATTATCTGAATACCGTTGGTTATTGAAATCATTGCTATTGTTAAAACTATCCTGACGACCATAGTTCATTGACTGCGTTCTGCGAAAGTTGTCATCGAGCGCACCACCATTGCCAATGCCACTGCCGCCACCACCGCCGCCACATACCCCGCTACTGGGAATTGGCGCAAAAGACGATGCATCATTGGGCTGTCGACGCTGCCCTATGCCGTAGGCGTTGTATCTATAGTCCATGCTGGCGGACTAACTCTTCAATATATATTCGAACTAAATATTACGTGACGAAGACGTAACAATTACACGCCCTCGCAACCTTTTTTCTATTTTTTCACTCTATGTTAGTTGCTTGATGCCGTTCTAAATTGTAATATTTTCACATTTGACAGACACGCACAAGACATACATATACACAAATATAGAGTTGGAAAACAACGAAAATAGTAGCTATGAGTCGGAACTGATTCGTGAACATGAGGCAGTACGCAATTTTCTATTTCTCATCTCTCGCATGATATATTATTTATTTTTCTAAATTACCACATTTTGTACATAATTTAACCGAAAATTAGTTTTACCTCATTTTAATTACTTAGTTTTTATTTCAATATATAAATACCGTCAATTTTAAGCCAACTATTGTGAATGGAACCGGCTTTTGGTTCGCAACACGAATCTCCCATTGAACTTGTTTTTGAACATGTACACCAGGGCTGCAAAGTATAAAAACAACTTTCAAATTGCTTTTAGATCACTTATTTATTTTCATATTTTTTGAACAAAAACTCAAAATTGGCCTTTTGGATCCAATATTATGCGCTCAAGACCGGAATGCGCACTTGAAGCATCTGTGAAAATTGTATAAAATAATTTCCTTTCTTTACTGATATGTATTCTCTTATACCTTGCTTGTTTTATCAAACAGCGCCTGTGCGCGTTCGCTATTGAGGCGATAGTTCACAAATTTGTCGAAAATGTAGCCATGTTTCATAGACTCCAGTAAAATGCGATCCTCCCCGATGTCCAAACTGAACTCATGTGATGAAACCTGATTAGTATAGAAATTAACTGTTACAAAGTAAGTTTAAGCATATACGTATTATTCACTAACGCAGTTGGGCAAATAGAGTTCTGCATGGATTTCATCCACAATCTCCTCCCGGACCCGGGCCCGCAGCTTGTATAGGGGCTCACGACACTTGGTCCAGCTTCTGTGTATATTGACAGCTTGCTCCTCGTCGATTTCCTCTACCAATTTAGAAGGTTTCGATGGCTCTGTTTGACCAGAGGACTCCTTGCCTTTAACGGCCTCGGGTTTATCTACACTGCCTGCTCGCTTTACGTCATCGTTTCGGACACGATGTGCCACCAAAGTGCCAATAAACTTACGATTACTTAAAATGATTGTTTTATCCATAGTTATTTGAATATTATGCTTTTCACTCAGGGCCTCGGCCACAATTTGCAGAAAGAAATTATTGAATAGTTGCGATTTCTTGATTTTAGTTAAAAATGTAGGATTAATGGCAATGTCACACACTTCCACAGTTTTGTTGGAGCGATCCCTAGTGTTTCGCATCTCTGAAATACTCATCGGCACACGAAAAGCTCCGGGAGTGGTCGATTCTAAAATGGTTATCAAGTCCCCATCGGTTATATCTTTGGGTGGAGGCACTTCAGGTGCCTGACACACGTTAATGAAGAATTTCTCATTGCTGTTCACCTTAAAGCTTTTCACACAGAAACCTAACAAAGAACAAAAATTATTGATTAAATACTAAACAGAATTTTCATAAAAATATATGGTTACACGAAAGATAAAGGATAAAGCATAAAGATAAACGATTTGAACACAAGTTACAGAACGAGCTAAAATCTGTTAAGCAAACTGAAGAAACCAGAATAAAATTGACAAATGCCGTTTTTATTTTATATACATCTATACTTTCAATCATACATATTGATCTACACTTTCTTTCAATTCATCAATTCATCAATTTAAAGCTATTTAAAGCTACCGGAACTCCTTGTGGTGATCCTTCCACTCAATAGCACTGATAGCCTGCAAATATCGATTGTTTACAAAATATATCGCACAGACAACAGGCTGACCCACCTTTAGCTCATCGAAAGCCTGTTTGCACAACCAATGTAAGACAGGTGATCTCCATTTTTGCATAACGACCGAAAAAAACTTCGGATTCTTTGATTTAGCCGTTACTATTTTATAATATTCCGCCCAAAGGTACACCATGGCGCGCATTTTGTAAATCCATAAATGATTTGGTATACCACGGATCATACTCTGCAGCTGCTCAATAATAGGCAGAGATAGATTGTTCAAGAACTTATCACTCATGATAACATATAACGTTCTGGCGTTACGCCAATATGAATTCGTATTTTCCTCTAGAGCCAAATGAGCTGATCTCATAAGTAGATGAATCCATTTCTCCCCTTTACGTTGCGGATAGTTAGGCTCAAAGCTATTCTTTATATTGCGGGAGCCAATTTTTTTCAAGTTTTTGTTCACTTCCGTTTCGCACCATTTGTAGGCCTCCCACCAGGATGACCAGCACTTATAGTTATTCGTCCGATATGCCTTCGTCCAACCCTTGCATATACGTTTCCTTATGGCACGTGCTGCGGGCTCATCATCATCATCTGCTTCCTTGCCATCGACGGCATCCTCGACGTCGCTCACGTTTTTCCTGCCACTATTATTATCCCGCGCATAGATCGACGTATCGTATATCGGCACTTGTTCGAAAAATGTAACTGCGTAGGACATATCTTCGGGCTGTGGTAGTGGCTTTTCACTTTTGTTTATATAGGGAAATCTATGACCTGCAATTACAAATTCTCGCTTTGGTTCTTCCTTGCGTCTCTTAAACAATCCCGATTTGACCGTTGAGACCGATTCACGTTTATTGCCTGCAAAGTAAATGCGACTCTATGTAGCTCATCTAATCGTTGCATGGACCAATAAGCACTTAAGCAAGTGAGAATATTATAAATGGACCAATGGAAAGCCTTTCAACAACACTGCTGCAAAATTTCATATTTCAGATGCGTAAGTGCTTTGAGCTAATTCTGGGGAGCGGGAAATCCTTTGATCTTACCTATCTTAACTTCAGCTTTCTGGACATCACAATTTTTTGGCTGATTGACATTTGTTGTGCTTGTACGTTTCTGACGGTTGTAGCTACAGCCCATTCTATCTGATAGCAGGGTCTTTTTAGCCGCAACGTTGCCTTGACTCGCTTGGTATTGAGTACCGATTGAGCTACCGCCAGGACATGGTTCGGTAACATTATCAATAGACCTGCCATGGAACTGGTTCGAATTTGGTCTATTGTGGCATCTATTACCGGTTTGGTTCATAGGCTGATGTGGATGAAAATCATTATTCCAGTTGGATTCAATTCCAGTATTATTACAACTCGAATGGTTCCTGTTTCGCATATGCAAATTTGATCCTCGTTCAGGGCGATCAAAGAAATTCATATTTCTTCCCTTTGCTTCATCTAGAAATCGTTCATCATCATATGAATTTGCATTATTACCGGTTTCAGGTCCATCAAAAAAGTTTTGGCCTTCAAAAAAACCACTATGTTCAGCGTTAAAATTGGAATCGTGTGCAATATGATCTTCCTCGTATTGGACACGTTCTAAATCATTTTCATCGAACCGTGAATTGCTATAGTTGGGGCACTCGTGAAATTCTGCAGATCGATTAATGTCTTCATTATAGTACATATTAAAACCATCATCTCTCTGATTATTGAAAAGATGAATGTTTCGTCCCCGATCAGGACTAGCTCTACCATAGGTTTGTCTTTCATTATTTCGTGGCACAGCTCTGCAATCATCACGATCTTCAATTATTCTGACATGGGCGTTATAGTTGTTATTACTATTTCGAACACTCATGCGATAGTTGTCCGGACTTTGTGAACGAGGACGTACACTAAAATTGGTATTTATAGGTTCCTGAATCCTATTGAAGTTAATACTCTCCTCATTTCTGAAACAATTCCCATTGCGTTGGTAGAAATTTGAATTACTGTCACGACCCACATCTCTTGGCCGGTTATTATTTGAAAATTCTGGTCTGGGAGAATAATTGATTTGGTTAGATTCTTGCGATTCGGGGGAACGAAACTCGTTTCTCCTTTCGATATTTTGACGGTTTCCACGAATGTTTTCATGATGTTCACGATAACCGTGATTATGCTCACGATCGTGATCGCTGCGCTCACGAACAGGCGCATATGACTCCAGATAATTATGGTTTGGGCTTCTATTCGAATGCCTGTCAGGACTGTAATTATTTCTATGCCGATAGTTATCATCACTATGTTGTCGATAACTATCACTTCGCTCACGACAATTATCACGTCGATAACTAATTTGAGCACCTCGCTCGCGATCAGCGGTACTGAGGGCTTGCTCAAATCGGCCAGGGCTTTCTTCACGTTGTCGTGAAATATGCCTACTGTCTCGACCACTATGCCAATCAATGTTACGAGGTGGCGATGGAGTGCGTGGTCGCTGCATGAGCCGCTCCAGGCGTACATCAATCATATCGGTTACTTCGCGCAAAATAAAGGCGTCCACTTCAGTTTGGCAGTCGTCGCCGGCTTTGATGCTCATGCGGTACCGTTGCTCCTGCATATCGCGTAAATTAAAGTCGGGCACCTTAAATGAGGCAACAGCCATGGCATGAGCTTTACTGCACTTTACGCCCAGCTGGCGCAAAAATTTTGAACGTTGATCCAGTTCAACGCTCCGGAGCGGCTTCACACCGCTGTCGCCTGCTCAATTTTTGCATGAGCAGAAACAACATGTAAAGAAAATTGAGACAGTAGATTAAAGTGAACACACACGTACGCACATACACAGGCACATATACACTCAACACGCTCTTTCTTCTCTTACGCTGTTCGAAGAGAGCGGCTTTGAGTAACGGCTATGTGAGAGTACATGTTTGTTTATTAGTTTTTTGTTTTTATTTTTGTTTTTGCTTGTGAACCGTTTGACTTTGTTTTAAGTTAAGCACCTGTTTATGAGGTGTTATGCCTCTGTAAACAATTCTCAACTATATGGGCATGGGTGTTACAGCATTTGTGTGGCGTTCAAGTTACATTATTGGTAAATTTTCACTCTCAGCTCCAACAATTATACTCCTGGTTTTATATGCATCTGCCAATGTACATACATACGTTAGGATACGATGAATAACCGGGACATATGATCGTCACAAGGGCTGCCGTTTCGCTTATTCACCAGATTACTGCCTACGACTACGATTCGCTACTGTCTCCATCTCTGTCTCTCCCTTACTCTTATCGCTTCTCTTTTGGGGGCCACAGCACTATCTTTTGGCGCGCGCGTCAAATCGCCGATGAGCAATGACTTGCCAGTTACGGCACTGCACATGTATGTGTGCGCTCTTCACTTTTATTTATTAAACTCTCAACCACCAGGGTGACCAGTTTAACTGAGGGCTTGACTAGCCCAAGTTGATGCTGTGCAGCTTTCCATTGATCAAATACAAGGTGGCAGTTAGCAAAATAATTCGCCGAGAACTAGATAGAGAGAAAGACCGTGTCTCTGTGGTTGTGTGCTGCTTGTATATGTAGGGGCCATCACACTTTGATTAAGCGGTTTGCATTGGTGTTGGGCAATCGAGAGCGCGCCAATGCTTCAAATAGAAACAAATAAGTGTCGCTGTTCTGCGCGTTCGGCATTCAGTTGGTTTTGTTAGCTCGCCACGAGCCGGTCGAGGGAGCGTTGAAAGTAATAAAAGCGCCGGCCAAGCAGAAAACTCAGCAACAGGCAGCAGCATTCATACGTCCGATTTTTTCTCCGAGGTAATTATAAGTGGCTTTTATTGCTGTTGAGTTTGTTGTGATTAAATTTGTTGTTGTTGTTGTATTATTCGGTTGGCTGCAAGCGTAACAAGTGGTACCGAAAACTATTTGACACACATTGCGAAATGGGCCACGCACGTTCTAGAAGGGCTCGCAGTGGTGGTTAAATGATAATTGTCTAACGATTTTCTAAAACTTAATCGCAAAAATTCTAGATAATTTATTAAAAATATGCGTGTTGCGCGCGGCTGATTATTTTTCCTTTTATATTCAGTGACGCTTTATAGTTGATATCAAATTGAAATAACAAAAAGCCATTATATCAATTACAAGCATGAAATATGCGAATGTGCCTCTGTGTGCTATGTTACGAACAGCATTTAGGCATAATGTGAAACGATGACGTCATCGTGGCTCAACTGGAAGCCAACTGATTTTCAAAAAATTGACCCTCAGAATACATTGGGCTGCCTGTGGCAATAAATAGAAAAGAGACACATACGCACACACACATTCAACATAGTAACGCTGTTATAAAAATCCCCGATAAGCGCGAAAACAATGAAATAAAGTGCATTTCAAAATTAAAGCAACAGTAAATAGAAGCCACACATGAATGTGAGCATATGTGTGCGTGTTATAACAGTAGTACTATTGTATACCATATACCTATAACCGTTATGTGCGTGAGTGTGTAAGTGTGAGCACGCGTACTTGAAGCTGAGAGTGATAACAGCGCGCTGCCGCGCACGTCTCAGCACAATTGAAAAGATAATCAGATAATTGAGTTTGCGCAATCCTGTCAAAGGATCAGATACCAAAACAAATCCAATAAAAATGCTCAAGTGAGACCAAGTGCAGCGATAATACTTCGAAATGCAATGGAGTCATATGTTACACAAGAAATAAATATATACGCAACGGCTTTTATCAACTTCCTGGTACTTTATTCAATAGTGCTGTCATTATAAACCGGCTTATAATAGTTTTTTATGTCTTGTACGAGAGTTATATCTGTTAGCAAAGGAACTTCAGATTATCTTCTACTTGACATTCCCGCGCTAAATTGTTGTTCTCTCGCAAACCCAATACACTGCTCAGCTTCACTTTTCAACATTATATACAATGTATATACATGTCCAAATTTGATAAGAGTGTAAATATATGCAAAGCAAGTAAAATATATTGTTCTCATATATTTGGTATCCAAAGTCTACTGAACTTTTAAGTAAGCGCATTTTATTCATTTTTCCCGCTCTTGTCTTTTGCTGCTGAAGAATCAGCATCACGATGACTGGCTGGAAAATACTTTTGGGTTAGTTAAATGTCTGTAATCCATCTGACCGCATCTTTTTAACTATTCCCATAAAATAAATCAGTTACATAACTCTCAAATACTCGCCGGAACAGGTTTTGTTTAATTAGAAAATCAAAAAATGAGAAAAAAATACTCGTTTCTGTTGTTTGCTTTAACCTTGGTTAGAGTATAATTACATTTTTCAGTCCGCTTGCTGCGAATCAACGCGAAAGCTATCTCTAATTCACAATGAATAGACTGCTTAGATGCTGGTCACATGCTTGATGTACGAGACGTAATTGGCGTGTCGCATGTAACACTGTAACATTTATTTGTAATTAACTGTTTGAAACCAATGGTTTAGTAAATTCAAAATATTTGCGTTGGTAGAGTATTTGAGAAGCTGTGTTTCGGCTTTTTTGAGAACATCAAATTTCTTGTTTTGGGGTAATTTCTATGCTAAGCCCCGAATAAACAAGTTTTCACATCAACCATAGCATCAATATTTCCTGGCATTGACTAAGTTCAAGTGTGGGTTAAAACAGGTTCGGAAAGAGTATCACACTGTGTTAAATAGATAGATACTCAGGTTTTACGATGAGAAACCGACTCTGGCAATGAGGTGACTGTAGGGACTTAGTCTTAGTAAAGACAGCCGTCAAGTTAAATGCATTTTTAATACGTTTTGAACACTTCACTACAAATGAATTGCCTTCGACTTTGGGGTGACAATTATGTGTCACTCTTTATTAAATTCCATTGTGTTGTTTATGTTCCTTGCCGATAAGCAGATAGATTTGATTGCAATGCAATACTGAATTGTCATACGCGAGGCACAATAAAAGTGATTAAAGCACTGACCAAACACTCACCAGGTGTAGGTTGTACAATAATAGAGTCGCGGGGCGGCGGTCCATTGTTCGCAGCAGCTGCAGAATCACTATCTCCACTGAAGAATTGATTTATATTCTCCTCAAGTTCGTTCTGAAAATGATGTTCACAATAACATTATGCACAATTGTGGATTCTTATGTCCAATATTTTGCTTACCCGCACAAAGCGTAAATTTCGTTCGCGAAAGTTGTCACTGCCATCAATAAAGTTGCTACGGCGTGACATGCTTGCGCCGTTCCTTTTTATAGATATATATAAATATTAAACAATGATAAATGCAATTTGATTCCTATATTGACTACTTTTTTGTGATTGGCAAAACTTTGTTTTTTTTTCCGCACGGCAAATGCGATATGATACGCCTGGTTGCTAAGCGATTACTGCGATAACACTTTTAGTGTTGCTAAGTGACGTCTTGTCAGATATCGATGAATAGATTGGGATTAATCTAATGAAATAGTTGGAATCGTCTCACATAAAACTACCAAAAATTAAATTGTGAAAGTGAATAACAATAATCGAAATGACGTATCTGCTCTAACAACTTTGATAAAAAATAGCTCATTTTTATTGCAGTATTTTTTAATCATGGTTTATATGTGCATATCGGAAGTTTTCAAAATTTTATTAATGCGTTCTTTATAGCTGTACAATTTATTTGCAATTTGTGTAACAAATTCGTGATTGGATTTATGTTTGACTTCCTAATTCACGGCTTTATCAGAAGAGAACATATCTGATGTATAAGGAGCTAAATTGGCAACACTGGTTGATTTTGGTAGTTCCACAGCGTGATAAATTTATCGTTATCGCTGTTATGATTTCGTATATTGTTTTCGCTTCTTCCTCTTGTATTGTGAAATAGACCAGCTGTTTTTGCATAGTATAATATTTTGTTCTTTCATGTTTCACAGCTTCGTTTCTTTTA
Organism: Drosophila pachea; assembly: GCA_020883565.1. Classification (NCBI taxonomy): domain Eukaryota; kingdom Metazoa; phylum Arthropoda; class Insecta; order Diptera; family Drosophilidae; genus Drosophila; species Drosophila pachea. The sequence continues at coordinate 1,482,979 of JABVZX010000308.1, forward strand.
AACCATCGCACGTTGAGGAGTGCTTAGACGAGAGGTTAAAACATAATCGCGACCATGGGAGACACAGTGCTATCGCCCATGGACGAGTTTTGTGGTTCCACTTTCTGGGTAAGACCGGAAAATATATTTTGTAAATCTCTTATAGCGATCCACGCCTAACCTATCATTTCACCTTTTCTTATAGAATGTCAATGAAACATGGTGGACTACAGATCCAGAATTTACCACCTGTTTCGAGCAAACAGTTCTAGTTTGGGCGCCCTGTGGTTTCTATTGGCTATTTGTCTTGTTCGACTTTTGGTATCTGAAGGCCAGTTTAGATAAGAATATACCATGGAACAAATTGAACATAAGCAAACTACTGTTGATAGTGGGGCTCATTATACTCACCGCCTTGGATATGATAATGACATTCGTGAAGAAAGGCGGCGATTCTGAGCTGCCAATCTATGGCGTTGACATCTGGACTCCGATTATAAAATTGGCAACCTTTGTAAGCCTCTATGAATACATAACAAATTTCGGTATAATTAACAATCTAATATAATTACAGATCATGTTGTTGATATTCATTCCGTTGAATCGAAAATACGGAGTGCAAACATCTGGATGCCAATTTTTATTCTGGTTTCTGTTAACGCTGTTTTCCATTCCCCGATGTCGTACCGAGGCTCGTCTTCATCAGGAGCGCAGTGATATTATTAATTCAAACCAGGCGGAGCCGCATGATTTCTCTTGGGAAACATATCAGTTTGCCAGCTTTTATATATTCTTCGCCATTACCTGCATATTGCTGATTCTAAACTGTTTTGCTGACCATCTGCCCCAGCAGACCAAGTACAAACGCGGACCTAAAGAGATACCCGAACTTTCGGCTAGTTTCCTTTCACGTATCACATACAGCTGGTTCGATCGCATGGCTCTCAAAGGCTATCGCAACCCTTTGGAAGAGAAGGATCTGTGGGATTTGCGGCCGCAGGATAGCTGCAAAGAAGTGATGCCCAAATTTGCGTTTTACTGGAACAAGAATGTGCGCAAAAACTATCGGCGTGTCAGTGCCGATAATGTGCCCAACGCGCAGTTTAGCAGGGGCCAGGTCACATTTGACAATCCTCAAAAAAATGGGCGCAAGAAGGGCATGGCCAGCATTATGCCTCCCATTTACAAATCGTTTGGTGGCATCTTCCTCTTCGGCTCTTTCTTCAAGTTGGTCACTGATGTGCTAACGTTTGCCCAACCACAAGTGCTCAGCCTGATTATCGGCTATGTAGAGGACTTTGAGAAGGAGCCGCAACCGGAATGGAAGGGCATCTTGTATTCGGTATTATTGTTTGTGCTGGCCAGCGCACAGACCTTCATACTGGCTCAGTATTTCCATCGCATGTTCATTGTGGGTCTGCGGATCAGGACAGCTCTGATTAATTGCATTTATCGCAAGGCCCTACGCATTTCGAACGCTGCTCGAAAATCCTCGACCGTCGGAGAAATTGTCAATTTGATGGCTGTGGATGCCCAACGTTTCATGGATCTGACAACCTATCTGAATATGCTGTGGTCAGCACCGCTGCAAATCGGATTGGCCCTCTATTTCCTATGGCAGCAATTGGGTCCCTCAGTGCTGGCAGGTCTTGGTGTGATGATCATTATGATACCCCTCAATGGTTACATTGCCAGTCGCATCAAAACCTATCAGATACGTCAAATGAAATTCAAAGACCAGCGTGTCAAACTTATGAATGAAGTGCTGAGCGGCATTAAGGTAAGTGCAGGGTATCCCATTAGTCATATATTTAATTCATAGTCTCTGATGTCGTAGGTGCTTAAACTCTACGCTTGGGAGCCCAGCTTTGAAAAACAAGTGCTGGATATACGTGATAAGGAAATAGCCACACTTCGCTCCACTGCCTACTTGAATGCCAGTACATCCTTCTTGTGGTCCTGTGCGCCCTTCCTGGTAAGATATGGGCTGCCTATTGGCCACACTTTGAATTTTCTTTGCAGACCTTGATGTTGTGGGACGTGCTCTAATCGAGGCCTATGTGTCGTTTATCTTGTCTACAAACAATATATATATATGTACAAAAAATACAAAAACAAAAACAATAAGGTATCCTTGGTGACATTCGCCACTTACCTGTTGTCCAACGAGGCGAATCAGCTGAGCGTCGAGAAGGCCTTTGTCAGCCTTACACTGTTCGATATCATAAAACTTCCGTTGACCATAATGCCCATGCTGACGGTTGACATAGCCGAGGTAAAGCCGAAATGAAAATTGGAAAGTGGATATTGAAAAATTAACACATGCATCTCTACATTTACTTCGGCTATGGGCATCTATCGGCGTTGGCGTAGAAAACCAAATAATAACCCAATTCGATTTTGGATTACATATGTATATTTTTCTAGGTATCATTAGTTACATTCGGTACATACGTTCTAGTCGATGAAAACAATGTGCTCGACGCGAAAAAAACCTTTGTCTCATTATCATTATTCAACATCCTTCGTTTTCCGCTAACCATGTTGCCCATGCTGATCACCAACTTGGTGCAAGTAAGTTATCAATATATTGCAATTTCAAATCAATTTTCCCCAGTTTCAGCCTGATATTGCCAAGAGTGTATATATCGGACTGAAACTGGCGAAAATACTTTTTGTGCCGTTTTGTGATTGTAATTTATCATAAACTATATATTTTTACATATTATTTTTATTACTATTTTTTATTTAGCCGCAGCAGTGATAAATCGAAAACCTAACCCGACCACAATCTAACTCCCACTCCTCACGCTATATATCATCTAAGTGTTCTTTCCCAAAAGAAGTGTTGATTGCCGACATGGGATATACATTCTTTTCTATTCCATTTAGTTCGATTTCTATAAACTGGCATCCGATCGATGTCTAAATTCAAAGAAATTCTTAAGTTCATCATTCCTCATGAAATACCACTAGTTCTGCAAGGGTAGTAAAATTACGGAATGCCGAGTCTAAGGGTTCACTTCAATAAACACTAAGTCATTACGCTATAGCTTAAACTCAAACCCAAACTTTTCCGATCGCCCACCACCCACCAACTAACTTTTCTTGTGTGTTGACTTTTGTTGTGTAATGGTAAAATGATATCTAATCAATTTCCCCTTCGCATCATAGACTCAAGTTTCTGTACAACGTATAAACAAATTTTTGAACAGTGAAGAGCTGGACCCTGGTAGTGTTCAACACGATCCCTCGAAACGTGAGTAGATGCCACAAATATATGCTCTATATTTTATGCATGACATTTACCACTTTGTAGCGCATCCCATGAGCATTGAGAATGGCCACTTCTCCTGGGGTGACGAGGATGAGTTGACGCTCAAGAACATAAATATAGAGGTGCGCAGGAATAATCTGGTTGCAATTGTTGGCACCGTTGGTTCCGGTAAGTCCTCTGTGATCCAAGCGTTCCTCGGCGAAATGGAAAAGATCTCGGGCACGGTGAACACGGTGGGCAAACTGGCCTATGTGCCGCAGCAGGCGTGGATCCAGAACGCAACCGTACGCGATAATATATTGTTTGGCAAGTCATACGATCGTAAGCGTTACAATCAAGTGATCGATGCTTGCGCCCTGCGCACGGATATTGAAATCCTCTCCGCTGGCGATAGCACTGAGATCGGTGAGAAGGGCATCAATTTGTCTGGTGGCCAAAAGCAGCGCATCTCGTTGGCACGCGCCGTGTACAACGATGCTGATTTGTACCTGTTGGACGATCCGTTGAGTGCTGTAGACGCACACGTCGGCAAACACATCTTTGAGGAGGTGATCGGACCGAAAGGCTTGTTGGCCAAAAAGACTCGAATTCTAGTCACCCACGGCATTACGTTTCTGCCACAAACCGATAACATTTATGTGATGAAAAACGGAGAGATTAGCGAGAACGGCACATACGGTGAACTGCTGAAGAATCGTGGCGCATTTGCCGATTTCCTAATGCAACATCTGCAGGAGGGCGAGGCTGAGGAAGAGGAAATTAATCAAATCAAACGTCAGCTATCTAACACCGATCCTACCCTTGTGCCACCATTGGAGAAGGCTCTGCTCGCCCGCGCCGAAAGCTTGTCAGATTCAATGTGAGTTATTTTCTAGCACAAAAACCAAAATCGGATTCTAATATCAAAGTATCTCTGCTGCAGCTCTGTCACTTCCACCGACAGCTTGATGGGCGGAAGTGTGCGGCGACGTAACAAGCGGCAGAACTCGTACGATTCGTCAGCTTCATTGAAGAAGAAACAAGAGCTCGAAGGCAAACTGATTGAAACAGAAAAATCGCAAACGGGCGGTGTTGATTTTCGCGTCTATAAGCATTATATCAAAAGTGTTGGCCTAGTTCTATCGATTGCTACTCTCGTTTTGAACTGTGTGTTCCAAGGATTCCAAATTGGTTCCAATTTGTGGCTTACCAAATGGTCGAATGACAAAGAGGTCGAAACTAACACGGCCAAAAGGGATATGTATTTGGGTGTCTACGGTGCCTTCGGTCTCGGTCAAGGTGAGTACATCGTTATTCAATTTCTCAACTATTCAAATTGCTTTATGTTATCGTTATGTTATTGTATTATTTATGTTATGTTTTATGTTAAGTGTTTGGTTGAGCCGATCGTAAAGCACACTGCTGTAAACAAATGAAGGTAAAAAGAGTGCGCCTTACGATCAGCTCATCTGCTATCTTATCTTATTCTTATGTGTAGTTTTTGTGGTATTTGGTTTTTGTCTAAGTTCCTGTTTCTTTATTAGTTTTTTGGTTTGCTTTTTATGTTTGCCCGCTAATCCATGACTCAACAATTCGCTGACAAAAAGACTTAATGTCTGTGTAGCAATTTCAAACAATTCATTATCGCTCAATGCTGACTCCACATTTAACTACAATTCTCATCTTGACAAACACAAACACTTTACAATTGGTAACACCTTCTAATTTGCACACATTCGTCGAATTCGCACTCCCTAACACTAATTAGTTAGCACATTACTTTACAAATATTTATAGTCAAATTAGGCGTGAAATTATTGGGAAGTTAACGGTTGAATTATCGCGCAAAGCTGTTGTACAAAAGTGGCTTATCGATAGGTCCGCACATATCGTTAGCTTCCGATATACAAAATGTTTTCAAACTCGACAATTAATCGAACTTTTCAAAAGGAAGAATTATAATTATTTGTAACTAAAAGTTACTTAAGCTGCTCGAGCTGAGATAAGTTTCTTCCGAATTGTAATAATGAAAATTCGAATGGAATCAAGTGTGCAACTCGACAAATGTCAAGTGCTAATTGTTCTAAAATGAGGAAAAACGCTAGCAATTCCTTTTCGTGTATGTGTGTGTGTGTGTGTATGCATAATTATATATAATATATAATCGATATTTAAAGCTTTGTATGTTATATTCTTCCCCCTCCCTAACAATGACTCCGAATCCAAATTTCCAGTCGGAACAACGTTTTTCTCATCTCTCGTTGTCTCGTTGGGTGGCCTTCGGTGTTCACGTATCTTGCATGATGGTCTATTGCGTTCAACCTTGCGTTGGGCGCTGGAGCTGTTCGATACAACGCCACTGGGCCGCATTGTTAATCGATTTTCGAAAGATGTCGATACCGTCGACAATGTACTACCATTCAGTATACGTTTCGTCGTGTCGCAGGCATTCATGGTAAACTATTTGGAATGACAGACAAACGATTACTATTAACACTTCATTCCACCCTTCATTCCAACCATCAAGTATCTACATTTTTTGAACGATCCATCGAAATCCATTAAATTCATTACATTACATACTATTCATGTGTCAATTCATCGTTGGTGGCGTTTCTCTAATATCCAAACCCACACGCCTTTTTTTTTCTGCCGTCGTCCTTTTCTGTGGTGAATTATTAATGAGAACTCTCCCCACTTTTTACTCAACTACAGTTGTGACAAGTTTCTTATCGACCCTCGCCCTGTCGTTGGGCTGCATTTATAGTGCCGAATTTTTGCATAATGTGTTGCTCAAGTTTGTTCTACGTTGGCCCATGGAACTATTCGATATAACACCCCAGGGCCGTATTGTCAATCGTTTCTCCAAGGATATTGACACCGTTGATAGTACACTGCCACTTAATATGCGCGTAGCAATTATGCAGTTCTTTTCGGTAATTTCCAACACAAACAAAATGTCCTAAGCGGGATCATACACGTCACAGTTAGGAGTAGTTGCTTATGTGATTCAGGCTTTGCAATAGCTATGTGTTTCTGAAACAATCATTATAATCGCAATCATAATCATAATCATAATCATCCTCATCCTCATCCCCTAGTTCTTGCGTTCGTGGGAGTGTGCCTTGTGTTGGCCGTGGGATGCCTTCGAGCCGCAAAAGTCCTGCACGCCTTTCTCCTGCATAATGTTATTCGTTGGCCAATGCTGATGTTCGAAACAACGCCACAGGGCAGAATTCTGAATCGATTCTCGAAAGATGTTCATGTGGTTGATGCTTCGCTGCCCATGCTCTGGCGAATTGCCCTCTTTTGCGCAAGTGCGGTAAATATTTTGGTCTTCATTTACACAATAAATCAAAATACAGATCGGACCCAATTCTCCAAAAAGAATATAGTATTAGGTTCTATACCATTGACTTACCATTCTTACCCTTAGCTTCACATGTGCTACTCATTTTAGAACTTTATCCAATTTAGTTCGACTTTAGTTAGATCGTAAAAGGGGCTAAAGTAATTCCATAAATCGGGTAACTAACTCAGAACCCCTGCGTTCCTTGTGTCCCTATAATATAGATAAGCTAACTCTGGGAAATCGTTACGTAAGTCCTTGTATATAGTATTTAGTTAGCCTAATAGCCTAACCATTGTGCCTTGCATGTACGTTACGGATCCCGTCTTCGAGCGCTGCTCTAAGGATTTTAAATGTATTTTTCTAGATTTTAAGAGTTTCTCAGAGTTATTAACTTTACGCTCGATATGCAGTTTTGTCGCGTTATCTGGCTGGGCTTACCCTGGCTCTGGGTGGCCTGCACTGTTCCCTGGAAATATTTAATAAACTGATAAGCGTGGTGCTCAAATGGCCAATGGAGGTATTCGATACGACACCTTTGGGTCGTATACTAAGTCGCCTTTCGAAGGACATTGATACAGTGGACAGTGCGTTGCCACAAATAGTGTCCTCGTTTCTATCCACATGCTACTCGGTAAAGATACTTTAAGACTAAACCCAAGATCCTTACTTTCTATTCTGTTGCTTCAAAGTTTCTAACAAGCTTCACCCACTAAAAACTTGGAATTATTTATAACCACCCCATTCACTATCCGCCAGCACAACATTTTCCCATTTTTCATCGGAAACTGAAATGCATTTACTTGATCTGAGCTCAAATCTCAAGTAGTCGTGCGATTATCTTGCCGCGCCTTGCCTTTATTAAATATCCTGTTAACGCTTAATTTGAACCTGGTCTAAGGACTCATCCAATAACAAGTTGGGTACCAAAACGAAACGCACTCTAAGACGCGACTGTCTCAGAGCCCCAACTATTACGGAAACCGATTAATATCGATATTAGTGTGTTGGCAGCCTTGGCTTATCAATAAGGTGAGGACGCCCTGGTATGAAGGAGGGGTTATGGATATACCTAGACATAAACTCGAAGATTCCGATTAGCTTTGCATAAGTTCATACATATAATTACGTTAAATGCTCACTAATTGTTATCGATCAATTTTTGTTTGGCCTTTTCGGCCTGTATCCCATTCCATTCCATGCCAATTCGCGCCGCATCGTCGTGCAGCTGTGTTTGCCTTCGTTGCGGTTCTCTTTGTCTATCTCGGTGGATTGCGTGCAGCCAAGGAATTGCACAATAATATGCTCCGGCAGGTGATGCGCGGATCAAGTTGTCGGTTTTTCGACGTAACGCCCATAGGTCGCGTCTTGAACTGTTTCAGCGCCGATATCGATGTTGTAAGCGAAGACCTGCCCGGTACAATGGACTCCTTCTTTACCCTTATATTTATGGTATTTCCTTTTTGCTTAACCCAACCAAATTTTTATGTCTCTTCCCGTGAGTTTTTCTTTTTCTAAGTTTTGTAGCCCGCGTTTTGAGTTACGGTTTGTACTATCGAACTACTCCTAGTCTCTAGTTTCTAGAACTTAAGAACTTGCCACGAACACATACGCCAACCAAGTCTCTCTCTCTCACACAATCGCTCTTTCTTTCTCTCCCTCTCTCTCACACACAATCGCTCTTTCTTTCTCTCCCTCTATTATTACTACACATATATCATCCTAATGTAGGTCTGTGCAATTACGGCGCCGCAATCACTCTCTTTTCATCCACTATTAATGCCTCATTCAGGCTGTTCCGACAGCTCTTCAATAATATCATGCATTGCCCATCAGACTTTTTCGATACGACGCCTAAAGGGCGAATATTGGATCGCTGTTCGAACGATATCAACTGCCTGGATCTGGTAATGCCCCTTAATATACGCATGTGCCTTTCCACAGCGTTTCAGGTAATACATTTACCACTCTGTCCCGAAAGGCAATGCCTCTTAAAATGATTTTCTTGGTTTAAAGTAAAGATTTATTGAATTCTTTATGATTTCAACACTTTTTCCAGCACTATAATAATTTGAATTCTTATATTTTATATAGAATCTATTTATTGAAATCTCTCATTATTGCTCTTCAGTTATTTATCTTCTTTTCGGAGCTAGGTACTTGTAGGTGTACCATTGAGGTAACTTGGTACACCAAGCTCTTCCATCTTTCACAATCACATTGAAATGTCCAAAGATAATCTAACTGTACAATATTGTCCCAATTGTTTTATTAATCATCGATTTGTCGTGAGTTGAAAAAGCTTTGTTTTCTGTCCCAAATCTAAAATCTATTGCTTCGCCAAATTGCAGTTCTTAGCTATGTGGGGATTGTGCTTACCGTTTATATCGGCGGTCTGCATGGGGCGCAGCGACTCTTTTGCCAATTGTTCAATCGGATTTTGGGCGCACCTCAATCCTTTTTCGATATAAAGCCAACGGGTCGCATACTCGATCGATTGTCGACCGATATATTCAAATTGGATGTGGTATTGCCTGAATTAATGCGTGTCTTTTATTCTCAAGCGTTTCGGGTACGTGAGACCGATTGTTATCTTCTCATAACTAACTAACCACCTTACGACTAATCACACCACTTTGCCTAACTAATTAACTGCCGTAGCAATTTGAAAGTTCGTTGCAGCAGGTTATCGTCTATCGATATTTAGACAACAGACTGTACATACAAAGCATTAATCATATGACATACCTACTACCCCACCACCTATAGAACGGGCATGCTTTCTTACATTTCTAATAGTGTCTTTATAGTTCTGTCAATCTTTACTGTTTCAATACTTTGTCCATACAATTTGATCAACTGATCCACTGGTCCACAATCGCAGGTATTGGCTCATTCCTATCGGATTTGGCCGTCCAACTTGGCACTTTGCATGCCGCCCAGGTACTACACGCGCTCCTACTGACCCGAATGCTACGTGTGCCCATGTGGTTCTACGATACCACTCCAGTGGGTCGCATTATGTCTCGATTTTCCAAAGACACTGAAACGGTCGATCAGAAAATAGTGGAAGTCATATCCGATGGTATTTGGTGCGCATTGGAGGTAATTTTCTTTGCAGCACTAGGCATTTCAAATTAGCAACAAATCCCTCTCTTCTCTATGTACATATACTATCACTATAATCCTAATCGTAAACTGAACTAATCCACAAAACATTTGTCGCTAAGGTTTGAGGCTCTAATCGTGTTTTGCTGCTAGCATGAAAGTCACAATAACTTTAGCTGCAATTTCACTCGGGACCTTATAATTGCTCTCAACTATCACATACAGCAAAAAATGTCTTAAATTTTCAGGTATCTTGTCCATCGCACAAACTGTGGTGCCAGATCTTGGCGGTTTGCGAGCAGCTGTGCTGCTACACGCTTACCTCTTGCGTCGTGTGGTGGCGGCGCCGTTGAGCTACTTCGATACCACGCCGGTGGGTCGCATTTTATCCCGTTTCTCCAAAGATATTGACACGCTCGATGAGTTCCTGCCAATGCTAATTACCAATTTTGTGTGTCTGCTCTTTGAGGTAACCCAAAAAGGAGATGAACAATAATAAGATATATAATTTATATAAATACCACAGTTCACAAATCTTCAATATCTTCTAACCACCATCTCCACACCAACTGTGATTAATCACATATCGATTATACAAAAGTTTCACAGAGCGCACAATATCGATATTTCTGCTAGTAGTTTTACAACACTGTTCTATCAAATGTTTGAATTGAATTTATCCTCTCATCATGGCGTTAATTCCGCCACTTTTTTCTGCCGGCCATCATCACCAGCAGTTCAACTGTTATAATTTGCACACATGGCAAAAGAAGAATTCTACCGGATCTGTGAATCGTATCAAACTCTGTAATTTCCCTAGCTCATTCTGTATGTATTCTCTCATTCTTCCTTTCAACCGATTAGCTTCGATTCGTTTGCACTTGCTGTGTGTATAGAACACAGAAGCTTAGATACATTTGGGAAATTCCTAAAAGTCGAATCAGTGATGAATATTAGTTTCCTTTAACTGGTTGAGATTTGAGACTCAGATCGGGTAAAAGACGTTGGGACATTCCAGAATGCATTTGAAATCGTATCGACTTCGTATCCATCATTTACCAACTTTTTCAGTTTCCTATAATCTTTTTCCCACTAATACTTTCTCTCATTGCAATTGCACAATTAATATTTTCTAATGATTAGGATAATAATTGTTAACTATGTTTGTATTAGGTTGTGGCCACCATTGTGGTTATTAGCATTTCGACGCCTATTTTCCTGGCTGTCATTGTGCCCATCGGAGGTATCTACTATTTCGCGCAACGTTTCTATGTCGCTACATCTCGTCAGTTGATGCGTTTGGAATCCGTTTCGCGATCTCCCATTTACTCACATTTCGGCGAAACTGTGACAGGAGTCTCCACAATACGCGCATATACGGTGGAGGAACGGTATGACGAGGCTCTTATCCATTGATGAATTTGGCGATAATTTCATATTCAATACACCTTTTAGCTTCGTCGAAGAATCGGACGCAAAGGTGGATAAGAATCAAGTGTGCAAATACCCATCCCTGATCGCCAATCGCTGGCTGGCAGTGCGTCTGGAAATGGTTGGTAATCTGATCATCTTGTTCGCCTCGCTGTTTGCGGTACTGGGTGGACAAACGAATCCCGGTCTGGTGGGTCTATCGGTTAGCTATGCGCTTCAGGTGACCCAAACGCTCAACTGGCTCGTGCGTATGTCCTCGGACATTGAGACGAACATTGTGTCAGTGGAGCGTATCAAGGAGTATGGCGAAACTAAACAAGAGGCACCCTGGGAGCTGGATTCGGATAAACAAAAGCCGAAGAACTGGCCTTCTGACGGACGTGTCGAATTCAAAGATTTCCAGGTGCGCTATCGAGAGGGTCTCGAGTTGGTTTTGCGCGGCGTCACCTTCAACATATCGGGTGGCGAGAAAGTGGGTATTGTAGGACGTACTGGTGCCGGAAAATCCAGTTTGACTCTAGCATTGTTCAGGTATATTAACAATGAAACTTGTAAAAAGAAAATTTGAGATAATTTTATTTGAATTTTCATTATTATCAGAATCATTGAGGCGGCTGGTGGTAAAATTTTGATTGATGGCATTGATATATCAACCATGGGTCTGCATATGCTGCGTTCCCGTCTGACGATCATACCTCAGGACCCTGTGCTATTCTCTGGCTCGTTGCGCTCCAATCTCGATCCGTTTGAGATCAAGACCGACGATGAGATTTGGAATGCATTGGAACTGTCCCACTTAAAGGTGTTTGTCAAAAGCTTGGCAGCTGGTCTGAATCATGAGATTAGTGAAGGTGGTGAAAATCTATCCGTTGGTCAACGTCAATTGGTTTGTTTGGCTCGTGCTCTGTTGCGAAAGACCAAGGTGTTGATCTTGGATGAGGCTACAGCTGCCGTGGATTTGGAAACTGATGATCTTATTCAGGTACACCATACTTTATACACCTCATATTGGCAGTTTTCGATAACAACTCATTTCTTGTTTGCAGAAAACAATTCGAAGTGAATTCAAGGAGTGCACTGTGCTGACCATTGCCCATCGTTTGAATACCATTATGGACTCGGATAAGGTGATTGTTCTGGACAAGGGTCAAATAAAGGAGTTTGCTTCGCCTAGCGAACTGCTGGAAAATCCTGAATCTGCTTTCTACAGTATGGCAAAGGATGCCAATCTTGTTTAGGTTTGTTACGCTATATTCTACTGACATTGATGAAACTCATTTAAATGTGTGCCCTAAATAATACTTATTTAAAGAGGAAATCAAACAAAAACAAGAAAAAATGGAACTTAACCAATTAGAACTAGTTAGTCTGCAATTTAACCATAGCTAATACCTAATATGGAAACACTGGTAAATAACTACTCAAACCGATAAAGTGTTCTACCTCAGCGATTATGGCAACATATACAAAAATAGCAACTATAGAAACTAAAGCTAAACCAACAACAAAAAGGAAAACACTAACAAGAACAATGCGAATGTGCCTCCAATTAAGGAATACCATAAATGTTCATTAGCTTAAGTGTAAAATTTGAATAACGCGCAGGTCTGTTATTTCGGTACACTTCGCTTAAAATGTATCTTTATAAGCAGGTTTATGCAAGTGTGTGTATTTCTATGGTACTTAACTAGGTTCGTCGCATCTGATCTGTCTGTGTATATGTATATGTTATGTTATATTTTTCTATACCAGTTTACACGTTACATACTCTATCCAAAAGTGTCCAATTGACAATGAAAACAAAAAAATTGTGAAAGGTGAATTTCTGAAACGTACTTAAGAAAATATATATAACAATACGAACGAGCGGAAGAAATGCCTTGAAATGATAAAATCATTTTCACACATAGATAATGTCCAGTAGTTATTTGAACTTTCCAACACAGTAAAAACTTGTATACTTAATGGGTGTACTTAACAAAATCAATTCAAATCATATTCATAAGAAGAAATTGAACTCATATAACTTCTATACTTAACTATACGTAACGTGAATATTGTACAAAACACCATTACACCATTACTCTGAAGGTCGGTAAATGATAATAAAACTCTACATTTGAGAGAGAGGTTGTTTATTAAGGCATGTTGTACTCTGCGCGTGTTTGAAATTTGTAAAGAAAATTATTGAGGAGCTTCATGCTATTGTGAACTAATAGAGAATCATACACTTTTAAATATTATGTTGCTTTTTTATTGAAAATGTCTGCGATTTGTGTATATGAAAATAATTTAGCGTACTGCGTTATATAACATTATAAACAAAGCGATTCTAGTTGAGCAACAGCTGGGCGACAATATTATTGTCATCCGCTGGGTTGGAGGCGTGCATTCCGGAGCCACTTTCTAGGAATTCACGTAATTCATTTTCAAGATCTCCTCCGGCGTGCACATCCGGCTCATCAATGTCCATGGGTACATGACCGACGACAACGGGCGGGATTTGTGGCAATGTAACTGGTTGTTGCAGTAGATCCGGCATTTGAATCCGCGGCGACGCTGGCGGAGGAGGTAAACCAGCTGCAAAGAGAAAATAACTTGGTTTGAGTAGGCAAATAGTTGCCACTTAATCGTTTGATACCTACCAAAGGACATGCCCATGGCCTTCCGCAACGCATATTGATCGGCAATAGCTGACGGTGGCAGCTTTTTGGCCAATTCAGTTATCTGCTGCGTCAGTTGCTGTGCAGTTTGAGTCTCCTCTTGCCCAGCGGGCGGCACCATCGCTAAGTGGGCGGGTAATGGCTGTGAAAGCCGTTCATTCTGTATAACACGCAGTTTGTCGATCAGCGCTGAATTATTGCTTAAATTTTCTCGCATTTGCTGAGATTTCTCAAAGTTTTTCATTTCCTTTTCCATGTCATCTAGGAAATCCACGTCAATGCCCAGATCCTTGAGCGTTCGCAAACGCTTAAAGTCCAACCGGGTGTTCTTATATTTCTCATATTCCAGCTCAATTTGTTTGCTCGCCTCTGTTTCGCCGCCTGCCTGATCTTGCTTGTTAAAGCACTTCTCAATCTCGCGCTGCTCGTATTTATGCAGCTGCATGTTGTAAAGCTCATCCAAGGATTTGCTGTGCTCTCCGTTTGTGAGTATGTCGAGCAGTCCATTGGCTATATGTGTGCCATAGCTGGAGTCTTTTGTGAACTGTAGAATGCTTTCGGCATATTCGGCGCTTGACGCATCGCCATAGGTGCGCAGCACCAGTTGCGTTTCCTCGGCGCTCAAAGTGGAGAAACGTGAATCGAATGTGGGTGCAAAGCTTGCAAATGGTCCATAATTCATTGGCTTTACCGGCTTGACAGCGTTGCGCTGATCCGTGTGTATGCCGTGCAGCTGACCGCTACCTGCGGGCAATTTCCCCACCAAGTCACCAATGGTCACCACCTTTTCAGGACCTTCATTCTCGTCACGGATGAGCAGATTGAGCGTGGTAGTGCCATCTTTGTGCTGCCGCAGAAAACCCATTTTGTGGGCACGCTGTTTGGCGCTAACCCTTTGTTTGGCTTTTTGTGCAGCGGCCTGCACCTGCGCGAGTATCTCCTCGCTGGTTAAATCATCAACATACGGCTCGAAATGAGTTTTGGGTGCATTCTCCAAACGCAACGCCCGTTTGCGCTCCTCCTCTTCCATTTGAGCCTGCGTTGGCTCCTCTGCACCTGTGGACGCACCGTCATCCGCCGAATCTTGCCCATCATAGCTGGCTAGCTCATTAGAGCTCAACTCGAAGCCCAACTCCTTGGCGGTCAATTCACGTATGTAACCGGATAGAGGCTTTAGTGTGCGCATCAGGTTATCAGGCTGCAAATGCTTCATGCCCAACTGCAGCAGTCGTTTGGCTGCTTTGTGGTAAACTGTGTCCACATGATTATAGCGTATGGCATTCTCGCACATCAAGCGAAAGTCATCGCTGAATTCAGTGAGGGATGTATACTCATGATCATCGATCTTTTGGCGCATTGTGGAAAAGTCCATCGGTTTGCTGATGATTGACGAGTAGCCGGGTGCAATATCATCGGTTACGGGCCACGCAAAGAACTGGTGCGGATCTCGTTTCTCTAGAAAACGCAGCAAGTGTTCCAGTAGTTTGTTGAGTGGTGACTTCTGCTGCTTCAGTTTGAGTACGCAACTTCGTGGCTCCCGACCAGATTCACTGCTACTGCTCGGTGTTTTAGGCGCTTCAAGTGCTTTGGGTGTCATGGCATTTAGAGAGCTGGCGCCACCAGGCGTAGAGGCAGCCGTCGAGCCAGAAGGGGACGGTATTAGTAGCTGTAAGCATACAAAGTTTATCATCCAATAACTTTCATTCGAAATTCCATTCACTTACATCGGGTAACGGCTTTGTTGGGCTTCCGCCAGTTGGCATGCCTAGCGATGACGACGTGGGAGAACTGAGTAGCATATCGTCTAACTTACGCGGTATTATGGGTTTTGAAACGGGACAATTGGAGGGCGAATTGTCGGTAGTAATACCTGCATAATATAAAATATTTTCGGGCAACGGTGGTTGTGACTGATCTCCATCATCGTCCATAAAGCTAAAACCATCTTGACTGACATCGGCATCCGTCAACGGCGCAAGACTTCGAGGACTACGATGAGAGGTTGACGTAAAGCCGCTACAGGGTGGATCGTCTGGTATGGATGTTTCATCATTCTGACGTTCCTCTGAACACACGTCCCTTTGTCTGTCACGACTGCGATGACGCTTCTCTTTGTGATGCTTGTGCTTCTTCTCACGATCTTTCTTCTTTTTCTTCTTTTTGGATTTCTTGTGTTTCTCTCTATGACCAAACTCGCCGCATTGCAGCTCATCAGGCACAGCGGGACTCCCTGGAGCAGCAGCCATCATGGCCTCGGCAGCAGTTGGCGGTCCAGCATGGCCATCAAGTGTTGTAAGCGGTGAATTTGCACTGTACTCGGGCGTTGCATTAGATCCTACTTTCAATATTAGCTTCAGACCACGCTGTACCTGTGCGGGATCCTGGTGTTGGCTATATTCTACAATAAACAATAATTACATGAAAAACATGCACCGCTTACACCAACAAAAAGATACAAAATGCATGCGAACTGAAAAATAACCTTCGTATTTATCGCGTCGCTCTGATTTGTTTTTTTTATGTTTCTTTGATGAGCCCATCTTATGGAGTTGTTTCTTTTTTATGCAAATTCCGCCAATTTACAGGCAAAATAAAACAAGAAACTACACAAATAAATGAAAAAACAAAATTTTTGGCTGTTGAAGGCGAGACAGACGCCATGATTTAGTGATGCGCAATTAATTATCGATGTTACCACACAAAATATCGATGAATACAAATGGTTATCGGTGGTGAGGATTTACAAAAACAAGCGCTGCCACCTTGTGTTTTTTTTTTAAATTAGTTTCGGTTTCAATTTATGAGCTGCTTCCTGTTTTGGCTGAATCAGTTAGTAGTTAATAATTGATTTACGATTTATGCCCGAATGCGTCTTTTCACTGTTGACAAGCGCTGACGCTTTGGTATAATATTTCCACGTTTAGCAGCACTAGGTTTTGGTTTGGCTGCCACCGATCCACTCATTTTGGGACCCGAATTCACGACATTCGTTGGCAACGAAGCGGATACCAAACTCTTCTTGCTCTTGGTAGAAGCGTTGGCGAAGATGGTGCGAGTTGAGTTTAACGTTTGCAGAGACGTCTCCAACTTTGTTTTAATCCTGTCAAGATCCTGACGCATACGCTGTATGTCCAGTGCAATTGTCTGCCTGTCACGCTGTAAACGCTTGTGCTGTAACAGCATATTCTCTAGTACAGTTTTTTGCAGTAACACCTCTCGAATGCGCCGCTGATTCGTAAAGGTTTTGGGCCCCGTCTCTGCATATCCGCGCCTCATAATCTGCTGCGTCTGTCTACTCATGCGCGCCTTGACCTGCGATATGGGCATCACATTTCCCTTGCTAACCGGCATGACAGCAACACCTCCACCACACACACGACGCAACTTCCTCGAACTGCTCGACTTTATCACACTGGGAGGAGGCGGCAGCTGAGCAATGGCAGCAGGTACAGCTGGTACAGCTTTGCGCGGTGGAGAGATAACTGAAACAAAAACAGAATCAGAATCCCATCTTTGCACGCAGTGTTCACTCACCTTTCATTTGCTTGTGTAGGTTGACCATCATGGAGTTAACTCTCTGTTTGACGTCAGTCTTTTCGGGAAAGTAACGGCTGCCATCGTCAATCTTCATACGCAGCTTATTCCCCATATTGACTTGTTCACGCTCTTCCTTCCGCTCTTGTTGCGCCCTTACCTGATTGCGCAACACGGCGTCCAAATTCAATCGCATGGTCATCTTTTGGCAGCGCACTCAGCCGGTTTTAATATAAATCGAAAGTAAAAAGCCGAATTTTGTAGAGACCCGAAAAATGATCTGAATTTGGAATTTTTATAATCGGCTATCTGTGACAGACGGGCCCTAGTCTAGTTTCACAATGAAACGTCAACTATCTGAAAATTATAAGCATAACGGGAACAAGTAGGCGTAGCAACCGAGAATTTCTCGGGTTAGGCATACCTCACTCGGTTGTTTCTCTACCAGCTGAAAGCTATCATACTCTCGACGAGGGAAGACATTTTCACCTGAAAATTAGCTCAACACCCATGCTGTGTGTAGATTATCCACAATTCGCATATAATCGACATTAATGATTGATAATGAGTCGAATTTGCTCTAGTTAGAGTTACCTAGCGCAAGTTACCTTACATAATTTAAGGGGCGTGGCTCAAGTGCAGCCATCTCTCTCACGAAACGAATTTTTTTGTGGCCTTATGCAATGTCAATAGACACAGCGATTGGAGTTTTTGTTTGCCATTTATTGTTGTTTTTCTTAAACGCACACACATATTATGACCGTTACTGAACGGCTTTCAACGTATTGGCCTTTATTAACTCGTTTTATTTATGAGAAATATAAATGGAAATTGAACATATTGTTGCCACTGTACTACCCCAATAATTGCTGGAAATGTAACTGTTTTTTATCGAGCCCCCCCCCCCCCCCCATTGGTGGGAGAAGCATGGAAGATAATGATAACGATCATTATTGGGAATATTCAGCTGAGACTCGAGTGAGTCACACTCTGACCAAGAGTAGCGGCCATTCAAGCGGCCTTCTAATGGAACCTTTTTGCACCACATTGCCAACAAGATGCTAAATGTACCTGAAGCAGGAAGTATTTACCAGAACTATGCGGACTATGTTACGGAGTTCAACGGACCCACACGGGTGAGCTATGAATGGAATAGGGTGAAGATATTTCAGTTTTTATTTTTTTTATTTTTGGGAATATCATTTGCTGTAAGGGCCGAGACAAGCAAACGCTTTTGTTTGGCGCGCTCGTAAACAAGAGCGCAAATTGTTTTAGCAAGTAGAAGGGGGAGGAGAGGGAGCGGGGCAGGTAGTGTTGGGGAGCTGGTTTGCATGTGCAAGTGAAACTTTAGAGTCACACCCGAAGAGCACGTCGAGTGACCCGCGACGATTTTAGTTGCGCTTTGTCGCCCGCTTCCACAGGTTCCACGCGCTTCCCATTGCTAATTGAACGACACAATGAGGCTGCAGGATGTGCCAGGATATGCCTGGCTGGCCATAATTGTATATGTGTCACAGCTAACGGCCGAGACCTGTGCTCTGGTGCACGATGAGCTGTCCAAGTGTACGCTGCAGGGTATTTATCGGCAGCGCCAGACTGTCATCGAATCACCCAATTATCCGAACACCTATCCGGTCGATAGCTGCGTGGATTACGTTATCCGTTCGCCGTATCGCTGCCCTACGAAGTTTCACATACAGTTTCTTGACTTTCAACTGGAGTTATCCGAGAATTGCAGTCACGACTATCTAGCCGTGGGTCTCGAGCAGGATGAACGCGACCTGGACGTGTTCTGCGGCCAGGTGGTGGGAATCAGGAAGTACACCACGCCGGATGGCATACTCCGTTTGCGTTTCCTCAGCGACAATTCCCCTTGGACTACGGGCGGAGGCTTTCGGCTGCTGGTCACGCGCTTGGCCTGCGAGCGTGAAGAGCTGGCGGCACGGGGATTGGACACGGACAGGGATGATCCGGATGATGACGATGATACGGTGCAGGTGAACGCCCACTTGCCACACAAAAAGCCACATCAATTGCCACAAGGACAGATGCAACCGGCGCGAAACCTTAGCCTTCCTGCCCTCTATCCGGGCTATCCGACATTTGCGGCTTATCCGGGCGCGAGCTATGCAAGTGGCGGGCTCTATTTGCCC
>JABVZX010000308.1:1508428-1521648 GCA_020883565.1 Drosophila pachea
ACCGGCAGCTGTCAGAAAGCTAAGGACATGCGACGTGCTGGCCAAGATCGTCAGGCCCAGCAAGCATAAAGTCACCATATCAGGCTTCATTGTTCTCGCGCTCTGCTTCGCTTTCTATTTGTGTGTGTGCCCTGGCTGGTATCCTTGGGATTAGCGGGCTGTTAGCGCCTTTCGGTCTGCAAGCACAAATGAGAACGTCTATGAGGGTAATTACCATCACTACTGTTTGGCCTGGAACACACAACCAAGAATCGTATACAATCCTTCCTCTTCCCGCTGCCATGTAAACCCCTTAACCGATTGTTTGCTTTCCCTGCATGTGTGGGAGTTCGCACTTTTTTGCGCTTAAACAAGCGATGCGCACACACGCACGCACTGGCCTTAAATCAACAGCTTGCGTCAAGGCATCTTCTCGGACAGCCTTAGCGCCGTACTCTACGCAGCTCACTCTCGCTGTGCTGCAGATGTTCCTAGAGGTACGGTTGTTGCTTTGCGTGTACAGCTTGTTTTTATTTTAAAGCCGCCGTTCGCATCGTTTCATTTAATTAGCTGTGGGCGTGGCACTGACATGAGCTTAACTTCTTCGGTACGTATTTGCAGCGCCAGTTTAACACCTCCCTATCCGGTGTTACCTCTTTAAGCTACCACTCGCAGACTTTCCTGGCTTACGCGAACATAGCTTGGGCACCCATTAGCCTGGCTCCAGGCGGCCTCTCCGTTGCTCTTCTATCATAACTTTTCGCCGTTGAACAATATAAATGAGTTGCCTTCGAACTTTCGGCAGTTGGGGCCCTACCAGACTCCAGAAGTTCACCGTTTTGTTTTAATTTCTCAAGCCAAAGCCGCAACAAAAAGAAAAACGCATTAGGCTTCGGATGCTGTACTTTATGCATTACAGGTATATTTGGATCTGTTGGCTAATGTACTGCATGCTCCGTTTTCTTTCAAAATTATGCTCAATGCAACTCTGCGTTGAATGAAAGCTGACAGCGCAAAGTAGTCTAGAGATGGGTGATATGCACCAACTTAAGCTGCATATCGAATTAGAGAAGGACCAACTCGATTGATTAACTGATTCCATGAGAACTAAATAACGAACCAGAATAAAGTGAAGGGCATACATGCGAATTCCTTCGTTAATCTGGCGCCAGTTTAACGTCTGTCCCATCTTTAAGTTGAATTGTTTTATTCCGCCCCAAAATTTGCATTTTTTAGCTACAAGTTAACGAATTACCAAATGAAGCACACAATAAATAAGTCGCTAACCACGCCCCACAAATTGGGCCCCGAAATAATGGTTCCTTTCGAACATTTTCAATCTGTCAACCAAACTCATTATAAAGAAGAAGAAAAAAGAAAAAAGTTTGCGGCCAATTTTCTTGTTTCCTGCACGTTCGGATTGTGTGTGGCAATGAAAATTTGGAGTTCTATTAATTTTGCCCAATTATTGAGTTGGGAGTATATTCGAACTCGTTTTGTAAGTAAATTTGTAAATATTTGCGTGGTCTTTAAACTGCAAAAAATGTCTCTCCTTTTCTGCTCATCTACATTTAATATATGCCGTATATATATTTAGACTTGCATATATTGATAATGCATATTTTATGGCCCAGCTTAAAGCAGCCAGGTTTGTGTTGCCATTACCCAAGCAAGCGTAAGGACGTACTCGCGTGCATTGCGGCAGACAGAGTAAATAAAGTCGGGCAGGGAATGACGCAGTATACTCTCGATATATGCAGGCCTAGGTATGGATGCATGAAATTGAATCACCAATCAAAGCTTGGCTCCCGGCAGCGCTTTCCGTGGTCTTCTGCACCCAATTCTCCTCCAGAAAAAGAATACATTTAGTAGCTATATATTATTTTTGTCTTGCAAGTGCTATAGCCAAAATATTTTGTCTAAATGGGTGGTAAATGGAACAGGACCACAGCAATCGTTGCTAAACTGTTTTAATTAACTTGTTGACACACACAGACACAGTGCAAACGGCTCTCCACCCAAAAAAACGAGGCAAGGAACTTGGCTCAATTGTTCCCGATGTTGCTGTCACTGTTAGGCAAGCTCCCTGGGGCAAAGTAAAATTTACCGCCCGAGTGGAGGCGAAGCACATTTGCTGCTGTCACCTGGCTGGCCGCTCTCCTGCCTCTTAGTAAACGCACAGCTAATTGCTTTAATGAGAAAATTGTGCCTAAATATGGGTAAGTACACTAAGGGGTATTACACAGAAACCACATAGAACCGAAGCTCGTAGTTCTCTTCAAAAAAAAAAAAACTTCTTTAATTAGCGTAGACCCAAAGCCAAAGGTCGAAGGGTTTTTCCTGCTGCCAGAAGTTGTTGCGGGCTCGCCCAGAAACTAATGCAGATGGTGCCGGGCAGCCAATTATGCCAAAGAGAAATGTCTTTTTCGATTCCTCTTTGGTATCTATCAATATTGCTACGACCTAGCGCAGGTGCTGCAGTCAAATGAAATAAACTTTCTTGATTTCGCAAAAATTTTCGAGACAAATGTGATTTCGGCAGATTTGGCTATCGATTTGCGGCTGTTTACGGCTTGAATTTAAGGCAAGCAAAAAAAACCGACCAAAGGCTAAAGAAAAAGGCTAAATTTAGCTTTCTTACTGCATTCCGATACGCTATCATAGCTTTCATTGTACCAATTGTAGCTACTTTATGCTGAATTATGACCTTGTATCAAATATGGACTCGCTCTGATAAGTCCGCTCTGTAGTGTGTACCCTTTGGCTATGCGTGAGCATTATGATAAAAGAGTCTTGAATATGATAGCTCTACTTATATGGAGCTCGTTGCTTTTCAGCTTTTGTGCAAACACACGTACAAAAAAGCACTCAGACAACGATCATATTTTGTGGTGGAAGGAGCATCTGGGGCAGGAACTGATGTGGACGGAATGCCGGAGGGGCTTTCTGGTGGACGAGAGGAGAAGATGGAGGTTGACAATATTAAGCCTGCGGCTTGAAATTTGATACTTGTTCGATGACCATGAGGAATAACATACAAAAATGTAGACCTATATAGGCCATAGACGTGACTAGATGCCCTAACTTGTCCTGGACGAAATCCTAATAACTATTCATAGGAAATCTGATTTCTGAACTACAGCTGCTAATTGTAGAGTATTGAGGTTGTCACCTTTGTACACACGGCGTATACGCAATTTGCAGCTATGCGAAAAATGAAAGCAGGCAGAGTATTCTGTTTTTGGACATTCTTTTGCTGGCGTTTTGCTATTTCTCCTTCGACATTCTCAACGCAGATGAATGCGTGCGTGTATTGCATTTATCACCCTCGGGAATTCTTCACAGAAATTTTCTCGAGCTTCGCTTGTTTTTTTTCTGCCTTGGAATTTCACAGGTAGGACTGATGGGATTTCACATGAGCTGTTTACCAGGCAACAATGTGTAAATATTTCTTTGCTAGAGGTTTATTTGCTTGACGTTTCCCAGAACATGTTGAATTATTTGTTTGGATTTTCGAGCGAGACATTAAAAAAGTTTTAAGAATTACCATTTCGGACTCAAGCTAAGAAAATTTCTGCAGTCGAATCTTGAGCTCAACTTCTAAAATTAACCACAATTCGGTTTCTCTGCGAGTATGCGATTGTCTGTCTTCTATAAATATGTATTTATAAGGACCCAACTTTGATCAACGTGTTGAATAGGCAGTTTTTTAACACAGCCTATTTCAAACTTTCCTCAATTTGCATTCTATTTAAGGATATTGTAACAAAAATAAAACAGGCATAACGGTTAGTCCTTTCTTATGAAACACCTTTGGTTATGAGCAAAAAAGATTGATTTCTACTTATGAATTATTTATCAGAAAAAGTTGTATTTTGTAGTTTCAACTTGCATCAACTTTCCCTTTCCTGGAACAAAAACTTCTTCAATATTTGATTGATGACCATAATTGCAGTTATTTTTTGATTGGATTGCTTTTTGGACCCAAATGCTTCACCTTTTTTAATAAAACTAATTCATAATGATAATTTTTTGAGCTGTAATATTCTAAAGTTTTACGAAATACTTTATCGGGGTTTTTAATTTATGTATTAATAGTTATACACGAAAATATCCAGATATGTCCAATTTTTAATAGGACTGTATAGTATTAGATATTGATTAACATGTTTCTTATATAAATCTTTCGCAATGATAAGCCCAAGTGTTTCTCAAATTGCAAATAATAAAAAAATATTTCTTGAGTCACTTGGCGTGTTCCTTCACTCTCAAATAGATCCATTTATATCCACAATGTTAACACGCATTAGACTTGGCGACGGCACTTTTAATATTTCGCGACGATACCGTTTTCCATATGTCGCTCGGAACTAGTTCAACTGAATTGCAGCTATCGACTTGCACTTGAACTTATTGCCAACGTTCTTATTATTTAAATTTATTTTTTTTTTTTTTAGTTTTTTTCGCGGTAACTCACATTTTGTGTGCGTTTTGCAATTAACTTTCCGGATCCGCTCTTGCGCTTCAACTTGCAACTGTTGCTCCTACTACTTGTTGAACACTGCGTAACCGACTCGCGGCGCCGACTTCTTTTATAAAGGACGAGGTGCGGCCGAGCAGAGCCGAACATCAGGCGAACGGGTCCGAACGGAGCCACACGAACGAAGGCGCGCGCACGAAGGCGACGCGCCAAAAACTGCGTAAAAGCTTTGCGAAGCTTTTACGGTTACGGCTAATCGTCGCCCCGCCTACGGCGTGCAGGCGTTCCTCTTCCCGCTCCGCCTACTACTTTCTTTATCAATGAAAAATTTCGTCACATTTGCGTGAGTTTAGTGTCTGATATTGTCTTATGAAATATTATGACCAAATCGGACAGAGAGTCGGCTGGGGACTGACTGAAATTATTTACGCCGTGCGACAATGGGATTAAGAAGGCGGCCAGGGACGTGGCTTGGCGCAGTTACTTGTTGTAATTGTTGACAATACTCTGCGTTTAGCATTTCACGCGTCATTTTTTCTGGGAAGCGGCAGTAGTCCGGCGTGGGTGAAGGCTCCTTAATGGCGCAGTGTGAGTCACTACTCCTTTATCCACCTTCCGGCTGAAATGACGACGCGGAAATCCCTGCAGAACGTGCATGGCTTTAAATGCGACATCTGCCTGATTGCACTTTGCTCAGTCTCAGGGCTCTTCGAAAAAATGAACTTCAGAAAGGCTTTTCTTCCATTGCCTTTTCGCAAGTGCCAATAAGCTTGTCAGCTGCCATTATGCTTTGGAAGTCTATAAAGTTCCTTAAGTTGCCCCTAATTACAAGAGGTAATGCCAAGCAAGGCTGACGATAGGAAAGATCAAATGTAACTAGTACAGGAGGCAAGCGGAGTCCTTCTTCAATCGAAATCTCTCAAAGGAACTATCGATGAAAGAGAGTTTCAATCGATAGTTTCTATTTGGTGTATTAAAATCGGAATTCGCACTTAGCGTTCACATCTTATTGAGAGAGAGGGAATGATGGTAATCTGAGCCAGGCTTTAAACTATATAAAAAGGGTAAGTCTTAACATGCGAGGTGATAAACATGTCAATGACACTCTAGGAAAATAATGTTAACAGGTCGTAGAGCAAAAAACCGCAAACCTCAAAGAGGGAAACACAGAGGCATTAGAGCCATGTCTCGCTGTCTAAAACTTTATTATTTTTTAGCTTGGCAAATCGAAGGGGGACGTAACGACGGCTTGTGAATAAGTTTGCATGGGTCATAATCCGCAGCCAGCAAGTGCCGCAGGCGCCCACAACCAACACTTTACGAGTCAACAACTGGAAGGCAAAATCATTTGCATGGCTGTCCTGTAAAAGGGGAGGAGGGAGCAGCTGTATAGCGAAGTGAGAGGGATCACACAAGGATTGCCTGTGGCAACCAATAGCAAATGATAAAATGCTGTCACTCTAAAGGAAACCAATAACAGACTGACACTCAAAGGTCCAAGTCGAAGAAGGAGCACATATATTTTTAGCTCGAAGCAAATAAGGATTGCCTATTTATAGCTTAACTTTATTCAATGTCAAAAATTGCATTTTGCATTGAGTTGAAGTGGCCAAAGTTTAAATGGACTC
The DNA here is from genome assembly GCA_020883565.1 of Drosophila pachea. Classification (NCBI taxonomy): domain Eukaryota; kingdom Metazoa; phylum Arthropoda; class Insecta; order Diptera; family Drosophilidae; genus Drosophila; species Drosophila pachea. The sequence continues at coordinate 1,514,516 of JABVZX010000308.1, forward strand.
TCAAATGCGTCATGTAATGAGTCCTCGAAATATATTAACATATATATCTGTATACATTCGAAATATCAACTGTAGGTTTTTGTGTGGGCGACACACACCGATTCAGGCATAGATAAACGAATTACCTCTGTTAATTACGCACAGATTTTCCGTGGTTCGTGTTCCGCAGTTTGATTTATCTTTCAATTCGCCAATAAAATGGAATAAACCAGCGAGGTGGCCCTTATCGGGCAGGGAATGCAAATATTTGTTGCCTACTTAACGGCTGTTGGATTGCATGCACGACGACCACGCCCACGTGGAATGCGGAACTGATTTGTGTTTAAATGTGGGCTTTATTTTATCTTGCAAAGTTGTCACAGAGTTTAATTAAACGCGATGCCATTGACACTTATTGGCAACAGGTGTATTTCGATTTGACTTTTACGGAGATGATTTCACTGTAATTGACAGCCCATCGCCTGTGGCAATATTTTGGATCACCCAACGGATGTATGGTTAGGCTAATTTTGTCAAGATTGTAGCAATTTTGATGGGATTTTCCAAAAACTGAGATAAACCGCATTGAAATGGTGCAACGCGAAAGATTCCAAAGCAATAAAATTAAACACTTGATAAAATGGACTCTCGGCCATTGTTCTAATTTTCCTCCTCATCGTCCGGCAGAGGCTGAGTGTATGGGATGGTTTCCTCAGGCGCCTCTGGTGGTTCTTCGTCGACCGCATCGCCCTTGATGATCTCCTCCGCCAGCTGGTACAGCTCGAGTATGTTCTGCGGGAGATGTTCGTTTGATAGCTGAAGGCTATGCAGGAGACTGGACTTACCTTGGCATTTCTCAGTGCTACAATCTTCTCGTCCTCGTAGCGCAGTTGATCGTACTGCTGCTTGGAGATGAGCAGGCCGCGATTGAACTCGTCCTCCATCTCCGTCTGCAGCACTTCGGCGTACTGTTGCTTAGCCACCGTCAGGCTGATGAGACTCTCGCTTTTGATGGACTCCTCGCTCACATCCGAGGCATCGTCCATAAAACGACTCTGGATGGCGCCCGGATAGTCGCCGAAGTCCTGGCTTCGCTCTTCGCGCAGTAACAACCCATCGATGCTGCCATTGCCCGTATCATCGAATACGAACGCATCCGCCTCGCTGGATGCGGCAACATGTGACACATCCTTCTTCTCATCCAGCTGATGGCGTATGCGCAGCTCCGTCTCCCGGAACTTTTGGCTGAACGCAAAATAGAGGTTCGGCAAGGAAGAGAATCACAACAAATCACACTTACCGGGCCCGCACTATATTCAGTATATCCTTGGGATCCGACGAGAATGGCTTGGGCACGCGCAGTGAGCGCTCCTTCATCTTGGCGCGCTCGGTCTCCAGGAACTCCTTCAGATTCTGCTCGCAATCGCGCCAGTCCTCGTTGTCGATGCTGTGCGAAAAGAAGCGGAGGGGAATTCAAATGATTCATTTCATGCTTCATGCCTCGTGCTCCTCTACTCACCGCAGCAGGTCCATGCCACGCTCCGCATCCTCGAGGCGGTACTGTTCCACGAGCAGCTTCTGCTGGCGCTGGCGTTCGCGCTTCTTGGCCAGCATCTCGGCCTCCTTGGCCGCGTGCTGCAGCCGCTCCCGCTCCCACTTGACGCCCTGCACCTTGAGTCGTTCCGCGTTCTTCTCACGACTCGTTTTCAGCTGTGAGAATAACAAGGAGGATTCGGTCAGTGGCTTCTGAGATGAGCTTTGTTCGATTGTGTGTCGGCACCTTGGATCGCTCCTTTTGTATCTCGGCGTTGGCATCCTTGTTCACCATGAAGATGGGATCGTCGGCCAGCTCCTCGGGTATAATGTCAGATTTACCTTCAATAATCAGCATACGTTCGCGCTCGACTTCTCGCAACTGCAGGAATTTCAAAGGAAAATGGAAAGGAAAGGAAAATTCAATGTCACAACACTTTGCATGCTCTGGCAGCCCTGGCTGCTCCAAAGTCTGTCCCTGCACTATCTGGCACAATCTGGTAACGCCTGCTCTCAACACCTGAAAGTTCGCAATGCGCAAAAGTCCAAAGAACACTTCAAATTACTCCGCCTTCAATTACTCCACGGAATATCTGCAATTTTGCTCGTAATTCAAAGTCAAACAAATTTAAGTGAACATTTCCGACTTTCGAAGCGCCCCTCGCCCCTAAGCTGCAAAGCGGGCAGGGCCTATTGCTAGGCTCACACTACTATGAAGGAGGAGTATATGGGCTTTGAGGGTGCCTTTGTGGAATAGATGTGGACAGGCTTTATGGAGGAGATCAGCTGAAGACTGGAGGAGATCAGCTGAAGACTGGAGGAGATTCAGCTTAGCATAAGTGGGTCGAGTAGGGGAGTAGCTGCCGGAGGAGAACGCAGAGCCGAACTGGAAGAGTTTAGATGAAGGGTATCTGCTAGTCGGGCACACCCCTCCCGATGCAGCTTTAGCTATTGATGCGGTCTTCTGGTTGCTCGCATGTCTCGCAGGCATAAAGCCAAGTTGCTGTTGCCTATCGCGATGGTCTAATTTTTTATGATTTTGACGGCTTGGATTTGCCATTTTCATGTCGAGGGCTCATTGAATTCAATTGTTCGGCGAGAAGTGAGGCAGGCGGGCGGGCAGCCGGAGCAAACTTTTGCCTTACTGCTCTCGCTCTTCTTCTTATTATCAGTTTCTTTCTTATTCCGTTGTCCTTTTTGCCTTTGCGCCAAACTAATCGCGGTCCATAAAATGGGACTACGTGACAATTTTCGAGGAGCTGTACAAATTTTTCTGGAATCCCCTCAAAATTCAATTAGACGGCTTACAAATTGGCCGCATTTGTGTGAGCAGCTGAGCGATACCCTTTTTCGGGGAGTCGTGCAGCAAGAGGGAAGATGGGGGGAGGAGGACGGGGTGCTCAAGGAACTTGCGGGGAGAGTGAAGAATTTTGGGGGACTCGAAACGCTTGATTAAAGCAATGTTATCGATTTCAGCCCTTCGATAAATTCACTAGGGTATCTGCCAGTCGGTCTACTCACCTCTCGAGCGCGAATGCGTGCCAGCAGCTGCTTGCGGTAATCCTCGTCGATGCGCTCCCGCAGCTCCTTCATGTACGCGCGGTCGGTCAGCTTGACCACGTTGGTGCCCATGAGCCGCTCCAGCCGGGCGCTGATGCGCGGCAAGTTGAAGCTGCAAAGAGAGAAGAGAGAATGAGAGAGAGGATGGCGAGGGGGACGTCGCGTTCTGTTTAATCCGTGTGCCAAATGTGACCCAATCAGCGTCTTAGCCGTGGGCCCAACAGTTAATTACTCCTACCAAAGGTTCACAATTAATGTGCTCTTGTCGCAGATATTTTCCGCTAAATAAAAATTTATATATATTTTCCTCTTTACACAGCCTTTCCTCTGAGCTTTCACCTGGGTCACGAATGCGCCGCGTTTTCGCGCTTGTAACTCTGGGTAACGAATGAGGTCGGCCACACATTTGGTTTCTATAGAGCTTCTAGTTCTTAGCCTTTTTTCGGCGCGACTTTTGCTGTGCTTTTTACTTTCGGTTGCCAAACAGGCCCCACACCCACACACAGACATACACACACACACACTCAAATAAAACCAAAAGGAAAGCTGGCACCGGCCGCTCATAAATGTGAAAATTTGCCTAGCCAAACAGCAGAGAGTTTGGGAATGTTTGATACCCTACACGAGGAGGAGTTCTCTGAACAGAAAGATAACTGTATCTCGCTCTGTAGCTCTCCACTCCACTCCTCCTTTTTGTCCCTTCCATTCTTTGAATGATGATCTCTCACTTCCCGCTATCTCTTTTCCCTCATTCTCTCTCCTGCTCCCTCTCCCTTTCGCATTCTCTTTATGTTGCTCTCTCTTTCTCACTTATTTCCTTAGAGTATGCCATATTCGACTTCAGCTAATCTGCTCCTCTTGTTGCCTCCACTTTCTACCTTCTCCCCCGCATTACACCGAGAGAGGGGGACATTGAGTGCGGGGGATCGGAGTGCAGCTACATTTATGGGCATAAATACTGTGCAAAGTCATTCCGATGATATATATTTAGAGCTCCTTCTCCAGCAGACATTCGCCGTTCGACGATTCTCTGACAGAGCTCCATTTGATGTGTGTTTGCCCCACATATGCATATGGCTGCTATGCATGCGATAGATATGCAGATGTATCTCTATATACATATGTACACACACATAGGGTATACATCATTCTAGCCAGACTGTCATAGATATATTTCGTCCGACTTGTATAGCCAAATCCAGCCGTTTCTTAGCGGCAATTAGTCTGGCTTTTATTATGAGTTTATCCATTGTGTCTACTTCTTTGTCTTTCCCAGAATACATACATCTATCTACTTATGCACACACACACACGTTGTTTAAGCCGCCAACTTTGTCTCATTTGCTGCACGAAACAAATTTAAGCCGACGGCGGAATCGCCGGGGAGGAGGAGCGCGGGGGCATAGGAGCAACTTTGTGGCGAAATAATGCTAAATTACCTGAATGATATGGCCTGACTGAATGACTGACAACATCCATAGACCTAGCCCACACACATTCTCGCGTTTCTCATGCCAAATGGGAATTCTGGTTTCACCTTTCGGTTTGGGTCGCAGCCAAGAGAAAACCCGAAAGCGAAACCGAAACGTTAAACGGCGCTCGAGCGGCCTGCATTGAGCCTGATGTGGTTTTGGCCAGAGTTAAATAGCATTTTGATGGCTTTTTGACACAGCGAAAGAAAAGAAGTTTACATTTGTTGCGCGATAAGAATTTCGATTGCTGGCAGTTTGAGGTTAAGGTGAAACTTTGAAGCTACGTTAATCTCTCCTTGTCTAACCTTCCTCGCCCTCTCTTCCTTCGTCTTTCTCTCTCTCTCTCTCTCTCTTGCTCTTTCCCTCCCACTCACTAAGTTCCATTTGCCTACCGGATACTTACAGCTATAATGTTCTACATGTGCGTAACCCCTGCCCTTATGCTGCCGCCCATAGGCACGCCCACAAAGGAGTGTAAGTTGTGCATTGCTTCCTTAGCGTGGTAATAATCCGGTTAGGGGGCATTTATAAATCACAGCCCACCTGGACGTGCGTGACAGGAACGGATGCAGACGAGTGCAACGGAACGGAATGGAATGAAATGTCAGGGACAGGCCGGAACAAGGTGGAACGAGGTCAATGAAAAGATTGTCGGCATATCCTAAACTCATTTCCAGTCAGGAAATTCGGCTATTAAACAAGTGCTTCCGTTTTCTTTCCGTGATAATTCTTTGTTTTTAGTTCGAATACCCTGGAAAGGAGTTGACCACGTGGTGGGGTATATTGGCAGCGAGTGGTGAATGTGCTGCATTGGATGAGTCTCAGCTCACAGCCAGCTTCAGCTTTAGCCAAGGGTAGTCGCTAGTCGAGCATACCCGCCGGGGTCGCCAGGCCACCCTTACTTCTCGTTTCGTGTGGCAATTATTCAGCACACACTCGAAGTTGCATGACATGACAGATTGCTATAGATAGTGGCTCAGTGGGCATGTGGGCGTGGTCCTATCGATGGCAACAAGAACAGCAACAAAGGCAATAAAACTTGAGCTCTGCTCGATTGAAATTTCATTATCAATGTCAATTGTGATGTAAGAGACAAAATCGAGAATAGGTGCGAGAAACCAGACGCGGCGAGCGCGCTGACAACACTTAACTTGGCCCAAAGCTCTGCCTTGGGCCATATTGGAAATTGATTGAATTGAACTTTGATGGATTTCAGCGAAAGTCACGGCCAGGTGCGACTAGGTCACGCGGTGGTCGGGGCTCACGGCGTCTCTCTGGGGAGGGGGACATCAAAGCTCTGACATTGTTGTTGCCACAAACGGGCGGGACAGTGTTGTCGCCGTCTCGCTTCCGCGAAGTTTTCACCATTGCCCGACAGCTATTCCCATATTGGGATCGAATTGCGATGGAGTCAAGCTAAAAATAGTGGCACGGCGGAGTATGCTGTGGAAGGGAGTCGAGTTTCCAGCCGTCGCTTAAAGGCGGATCGAGGCGGACTAAGTTGAGGGGATTGGCTCCCGGCGAGACAGATCTCTTCATCTACGCCTGGACCTCCACCCACATCGGCCCATTCCCGTACTCGCCGCACCATACGCAAGGCGCTCTCAGGCGCTCGCTCTCTAATTACTTATGACTTAATTAGCTCTCCGGGCATATTAGTTTACAGCCTCGAGTCCTGGTTAATTGAAAGGCGACGAAAGCCGAACTACTATATAGATGGAGTGCAGGAGCACCCTGGCGCTACGGCGCCCCGAAGTATGCAACGTTAATTAAGGCGAGAGACGTGCATAAATTGCCGAGCAGTTGACTTTTATGCGTTCCTTATGCCGCGACTCGTTTGCAGCGCATTAAAATTGATAATTGCAGCACGTAGTCAAAGGGTCGTAAAAGAAATGAAGCCATGGATGGGTGATTGACGCACCGATAGGATGACAGCGAAGAGAAGTGCGAAGCGCGAATGGGTACATCAATTTAATAAATGGAGTCAAGCCAAGTCACTGATTGACCGATTGAGCAGGACTGATGGGAGTGATGGGGAGGAGGAGCAACAGTGGAACTGTCAGAAGTGGGCCAAGACAACTGGCTGGCTGACTGACCGATGAGATTGCGACTGCCAGGCGATTCAGATGAACTGCTTGATGTACCGATTGATGGTCTGCATGAATTGGAATTTGAGGCAAAAGGAAGTTCCTATCCGTTTCTCCGCTAGCATCCCCCGGGTACTACTAATTTTTACCTCTCTGGGGGCTCCAGTGTGCACTGCACAAAGTCGACCAGGAAGTCCTCCTCGATCTCCAGCGGCGGCGCATCTTTCTGCTTGGGACGCTTGGAGTTGGCTCTCCTGCTGCTGCTGCTCCTGCTACTACCGCTCCACTTGCCACGCCCCCAATTGGGCATATGAAGCGCTGAGTAGATAAATGCTCCCGTTAGCCTGCTCAAAGTCTAATCCAACTGCGGCTGTTGCAAGCGCCAAAGGTGACAGTCGAATGTGAGGCCCAACGTCTAAGGACTCATGTTTTGTTTCGCTTGCGTTTTTCCCCATTTGTATTGCCGTTGACACACACACCTGAGTCCGCACACCCACCCACC
>JABVZX010000308.1:1525588-1543157 GCA_020883565.1 Drosophila pachea
ACTGGGCCAGAGGATGCTGCTCACACTTGATGTATAAAGCTAACTGTCTATGGCATAATTGTCTCTTGTGTGGCCCCTTTGATTGACTGCCCGATTGATGGCTCATCGATTAGTCAATCAATTAAGCCCAGAAACAATTCAGTTGGCAGCTTTAATTGAATGACAGTTCGCGTGAACTTTGCCTTAATCGTTGGCACGCCACAAACGAGCCGCAGTATGAACTCCCCCAACCCCCCACCAAAGTAGTATTGAAATACTGGTAATACTCACGCAACGATGACATCGGGATCCTCCCACCATTTCTTCTGCGTGGGCGCCAAGCGCAGACTCACCTGGCGCCAATGATTCTTGTGAACTACCTGTGGGGGAAGGGGGAGAACGGAAAGTTATATACTGAGGAGGGCGCCTTTCTCTTGGACAACTTACTTTGTACTTTCGAGGATCATAGGAATTTTGCTCCTTATCTCTGAATACCAGACGAGCCATGTCCTTTGCGAAAATGTAAACACAGTCTAACAGTGTGCCTAGGAGTATCTAGATAATTATATATATATATATTTACACGTATGTACGGACAGCTAAAATTGGAAATGTATTTCTCCCAACTGGAACTGAAAATTTTCGATTTGACATTTGTTTATGAGGTGACCAGATCAGGAGTTGTATATTATATATTTATTTATCTCGTATTACATCAGACTTATGCAAATAAGTCCAATCCATTAACTAAGCACCGTCTAAGTAACGCCCAAGTCTTTTAACGGTTTCTCTTATCGCGCCGCCCTATTAAAGCTTTCAGCTAAGACCTCAATCGGCTCAATTATAACACTTAAAAATGCTGATGAAATATATACCGTATTCAGTATAAAATACCGCAATATTCACAAGCAGCAATTGTATTGAATTGTTGTTACTGTTGTTCAACTACCATGAGAGATACCCATGAAAATTCTTCAGGTAGCGGGGTATACTGAGCGTATATCTATCTGTGATACATGCAGAACCATAAGATCGATAAATATCGAAATGGAGTAATTGGCAGCTTTGCAACTTTCAAATCATTTTAATACCTCTCACTAAATAGATCTGTAGTACAGCATGGCGGCTAGTAGATCACTTTACGGCCACATAATCCCATTGATAAGATCGATAATTATCGAAGCAGCTTAGCACATTTTAGTGCAAGGCAACTGCTAGTCAAGCCCATCCGTTATGGCCGTGTACTTCAAGCAATCAGCGTAGCGATTTCAGAGCCCACACACAGGTGTGTGTGTGTGTGTATGGCTGTCTGTCTGCCTGGCTGTGTGTCCGCGGTGTTCACATTGATCGAGCGAGCCGAATGGGTGACCGCTCTGGCTTGAACTTGTTGTGCCGTTTGTCTTGCAGCTTGTCAACGGCTGTGGCGAATTGTGACGCCAATTGGGCCGGCGGCGATCGAAGGTCAAGGAGGGGGCGTACGGTGGGGAGGGTAGGCGTGGTACACCTAGCTAATCTGGCCAGTTTCCGCATTAGCTGCATTGTCCGAGAACTGGAATGTGGCCGACGTCTCTCAGAATCGACGCTATAAAAGTCGAACGGCCACGAGCAGCTGACAATTAGTTACGTTCCAAGCGTTGCCACAAAAACACAGAAGCCAACATGAAGGTGAGCTTGGAGTTGGAGCAGGAGCTGCTGTCTAGGGAAGCAATTCACTAACTCCAATCCTACTGCTTTCAGTTCGCCGTTGTCGTAGTCTTGTTCGCTCTGGCCTGGGGAGTCGAAAGCTCGGTGCTGCCGCTGATCAGCGCTGCCCAAGGACCTGCCGTGCTCTTGAGTGCTCCCGCCCCCGCTGGCTCTGTTGCCGTGCATGCTTCGGCCGTGCCAGCCGCTGTGCCCATTGGCATTTCGCCCGCCGGACCGATTCTCGTGCAGGGCGCCGTTGCCCATGCTGCTCCCGTTGTAGTGGCTGCTCCAGCGCCAGCTGTGGTGGCTGTTGCCGCTGCGCCTGCTTCGTACGTTGCCAAGACGCGTGGTGCTGTCCATGTGGCGCCATTGCCCGGACATGTGCAGAGCGCCGCGTCCGTTAACCTGCAGCCCGCACCCGGCACCCTGTAAGCCCTGTAACCAACTCAACAACAGACTCGCCTTTGACCCTGCCATCGACTTGTTTCTATAACTCTATCTTATGTTTCATTTCCTGAGAGATTTCCCCGCCTGATGCAGATCTGCATCCACTATCTAAGTCACTTTTCTAATCACTAGCTGCCAGCTCTTCTCCTATCCTATCCCTGTTCAGGTCCATACTCTTCAAGCCTATCTGTTAACAGAAATTGATTTCTCACCTGCACCAACTGTTGTCACCTGGAAAATTGTTTCAAAATAAACATGTTTAAGATCAACATATGTGTGCGTTTCATTGAGAATTCTCCACCTGGAGAATTGAGAATAATCAACGAGATTATTTTTAAATATATCTATAAATAAAATGAATCGCCTTTGCTCAACCAGCCAAGTCAATAAGTCACTTGTAGTTAAGTTTTACGAGGGTGTTAACCACGACCAAAATAGACACAGGTACTGACTAGCGCATTTACAGTTACTCAGTCGAAAGTCGTTGTCGATTGAATGTTATGAATATTATGCAGCTGGCTAAAATCGAGAGTAATCTGGAGCAGGGCTGGTTGACCTTGAAGGCCAGCGTGGACTTGCAACTTTATAATTGACATTTATTCATTGTTTCCAACCAGATATTGCCGCATGCTAATTCTGAAAGCCTGCGGCAGACATTACCTGTTGTTACACTGTCATGTTGGCACTTAAGCCCACATAACTGTGAGCCTATAAATCTTGTCGGGCAAGTTTCGACTTCACATGTGCCACTGGTTGTTGATTATAACTCAAACAGCTGGCAGTAACCGCTGACGCCTTCGTTTATATTATATCTGTATTACAGATCATTTGATTTGCACAAATAATTATATGTATTGTACAATTGTAATTGAATTAACTAGACACACAGGCGTAATAAGGCAAGCTAATAAACTGTTTTTAATAGCGAAGAATACCATCAGTCACATTAAATAGCTTTTGCAATTTATGCAAGCTTGGTATTTAAATTCCCCGCCTTTGCGATAACATATTTTAGTTTTTAGTTTAGTCTTATCGAATATCGATTTAGTTTGTAACATTATTAGTACACGCAATCGGTTTGTAAGAGAATTTTGGTTTCGATAGGTATTATGGAGTCTTATCAGTGAATGATTGACATAAATTATTAGTCTGTCAAATTCCAAAAGAATCGAATTTGTCAAATAATATTTTTACATATATATGTTCGTACATAATTAAAATATTAATTTAACCAATACGTGCGCATTTCACAGAAACATGCCAGAAGCATAGTTGACAAAATACGCTGTTGATAACAGCACTGTTAACCTCTTGAATACGAGGAAACATATGTTTTTACGCCGCGAATGAAAATTAGTTTAACAAATTTACAAGTGCATTGTAAAGGGCTACGCGCCCACGAAGAAAACGAAGTACAACAATTAAAAAGTGATGGCTACTAAATATAATCGAGTGCCAGGTGGCATGGAGTCAGATGAAGACGAGTTGGACTTTATGTTTTCACATTTGAAAATCAAGCGTCTCGAAGACATTACAGCGGGTAGGAGGAGACACTTGTTATAATAGCTAATGCTCTTTGCGTAGAACTAATATAACTATTTTGACATTTATTCTTAGGTGCCGGTATTAATGGCGATTTCGATGCCACCTTAGACGCAGAATATCAAAACTTCTTCAACGAGTTTCGTCATAAATGGAACATGCACAGCAAAACTTCACCTTACATGAGACAAGATCTAATGAACGCGCTTATGCGTCACCCGAACCCATTGCTAATGGCACTTAAAATCTTTGCCAATTGCCCGGACAGCAGCAATGTGAAGAACAAAAGTCTGTCGCATTTCGTACTAGACACCGTGTGCAAGCTACGCGCCGACATGCCTCATTTGAGTGACAAGTGCGATGATAACACAAGCATGATAGCATTTCACTTTGTCAAAACGACAGGGCTGCCATCGCTGAACAATGCAATAGCGCAAGCATATCGCATACAACAGATACGTGACCTATTAGTGCCCAAGCTGCGCAAGTTGCTCGACGATGGCTACTATAAGGAGGTAGCCGAGTGGGTACTCCATTTGCAGCTTACACACCAGTTCGATATGCTTGAATTAGTCTTTCCACTAATAGCGCAGGAGAAACTCCCACTGGCCGAAGAGTACCTGGATCAGGCGACGCATCAGCGTCTGCCGTTTGTTAAATTTCTTGACTCGTTGCTGCACATTGACAAATCCGTCATTGAGATGTGTGAGAGCATGCTCAGGTATAACATAATCTACATGGGTACAGAATAGAGCTTTGTAATGCTTAACTTCTTTACTCCCTCAGCCGTTACAAGAATTTGAAAGTATCTCATAATGTGCTCACCTATCGCCCCGTCTCCAAAATAGTGGCGCGTCTGGCCAAAAAATATGGCTTCGACGAAACAGTAACGCCCAACTACAAATTTACAAAAACCTGCAGCTACTTACATTACCTATACCGCGAATACGAAAAGTCGAATATCAATTTAGACAGCTTCCGCGAGTTGGTGCGCGTGCATGCCAATGACTATGCCCTGCGCTTGAATTTCGTTAAATATGTTTCGACAGCTGCTTTTAACAGTCCGATTGAATCTGAAGCCATCTATTGGTATCATGAATTTCATATTCGTCCCGAGGATTGTCCGTATGAAATAAAGTCATTGGTCTCAGAAAAGCCAGAACAGAATCCTAATCCTTACCTTCACGAGCTAACAGTGCCAAAACCGGCCGCTTCTGAATCGTACCTGGGCATGGATCTGCCGGAAGAGTGCCTCATCATAGTGGACACAGCGCCAGTATTCGAACGCATGCTGCAGCATTTGCAGAGCGAGCGAAAAATCTACCTGGACTCGGAATGGATGCAGAACGTGTGTTCACAGAATACGCTATGTTTACTCCAAATCGCGACAACACACAATGTGTACCTAATTGATTGCCTAGTCAGCCGGCAGACTGTGAACGATGATCACTGGCGTTCACTGGGGGCAATGGTGTTCAACAACAGCAACATAATGAAAGTGGGCTTCTCCATGGTCAACGATTTGTCTGTATTGCAGCGATCGCTGCCACTTCAGTTGCGTCTGCACATGCCGCATCACTATCTGGATTTACGCAACGTTTGGCTGGAGCTAAAGAAACGTCAAGACGTTGAGTTGCCTTTTGGTAATGTGAGTCGCGCAGGCGATGCACTCACTCATCTGTCTATGGTATGCCTGGGTAAAAAATTAAACAAATCCAATCAGTGCTCCAACTGGGCAAATCGACCGCTACGCCGCGAGCAGGTACTCTATGCAGGTGGGTATATCGCAATCGCATCCAATGACATCGATCGACTTTTATTTCTTTCTTGTTTGCAGCTATCGATGCTCGATGCCTTCTGTTGATTTATGAATGCCTCAAGAGTTGTATACCGGATATTAATCAGATTTTTGAGAAATGCATTTCTAGCAACAATTTCGTACGTCGCGGCAGCAACAATGTGAAATAGAAATCTCAGCGGAAAAGTCGTTGGAACTGAAATATGGAGTGCGGCAACTATAAACTATATTTAAAACTAATGTTATGAGTATTTGAATTATGTATATGCATATATGTATATATATATAGCGAGTACATAGTGTTTCCATGTGATAGGAACTCGACAGCTTTCAATCAAATGCTTCTTTTAGGTAACCAATTAGAGCGGCAGTTTATTGAACTTCAAACCACAAAAATACTGTTATTTAAAAAATAAAGTAAATTAAATGATATGCCCTGGGCTTAGATTAAGATGTGGGCATAGGAGCTGTTCCAATCACGTTCGAATACACTTTGCAATTCCTTGCGAATGGAATTATTCATACCGGGCTGTGTCTCCCTTAAGACTAGACCGATGCCCGCTGTGCTGGTAAAGTAATCGCCCGACCAATTGGAAGTTCCAATATATGCTATACGATCGGTGACCATGTACTTATTGTGGTTGACACGGGCGTAGGGTATGCGCTTCTGCTGCTCATCAGCAGGGACAATAAAATGACGCTAGATAGGAATAAAGCCAATTAGTTTCTATAACATTTGGTACGCCTGAATGCTTACGATTTGTATATCCACATGACGATGCACCGTAGAAAGATCTTGTAAGGATCGCAAATAGTTATTCTCGCTTTCATCAGAATGCTGCCACCAAGAAATCAGCATTCTGATGGATACTCCACGTTCCACAGCTGCCGTGCGCAGTGCGTTATCGATTGCTGGCCAGTACTGTATCTTTGGTCCAAACATAATCAACGGATAATAATCCATCACAGCTATGTGCACGAATTCAAGTGCCGTGTTAATAGTATTCAAAATTGCATCCAAGTCGTCAGTTCGACCACATGCAGAGAGTGGAGGCGGAGAACTGGATACAAACGCCGCCATGGTGTATTCGTTGTTCACGTTTATCAACATGGGTTGCCTTTGATTGTAATTGGTTTTATATTCATAGGGCCACTCAGATGGTATTCCTGCGTTTGGATTGCTACCCAGATACCAGTACGCCTTAAATATCTTTGCCAAATCCCTGGTCAATTGTGGACAATTTCGGGCTAAAACACCCATTTCCTTGACTTCTGTGAGCGCACGCCAATCCATGTTGGCACTTCCCAAATAAAAATGCTGGTCATCTACAATCCAAAGTTTTGTATGCAATACACCACTGCCCAGATACTTTGGAAAATTTAAGGTAACCACTTCGGCCGCTCCGAAACTTGCCAAAATTTGAGTGTCCAAATTCGGCGAAACACTCGATGGTTCACTTTGGGCTATGCGTATTTTAATCTTTGGTCCAGGTCCAAAGCCATTGTTCAGCAACCGTTGGAAAATCTGTTCTCCGAGCTGAGCACTGCTTTCATTTAGGCCAGTGTCTTTGGCACGCATTGTCCAATAGAAAGAGCCAATATCCAGCGTGGCATTACTAAGGTCCAACAGCTGCTGCCAAGCCTCGAACGTGCTCATAAACTTTGGGCTGTTGGGTGTGAAATTCAGGCCAATTGGTATTGATTCCACCAGAGTTATGTTGCAATCATATATCGTGTCATCCTGGCGATGTTGGGACGACCGAAGTTTTAAGGGTTTGGGGTGAAGCATGGAGCCGGCTAAGAAAAGCAACAAGAATGCGGTTAAAAGAAACATTTGTATCGCTTGCAGGTTTCCCCTGTGCAAATTTCCATCCGAGGCAGGATCGGCATTGTCCTCATGGTTGACTAATCGATGAGCTTTATACATTTTATGAGCTTAAACACTTCTCGATCTGCTACTTTATCAAATTACTGTAGCCTTATCGCATGAGGAATAAGAAGTGTTGGCGGTTGCCAAAATTTGTAAATGCATCGATAGGTATCGATTCAGCCTCAGATACTTATATTGCAATAGCGATGCTTAATAATCGGTTCCGGTCAATATTTTGCAATCGATTTCACGTATTCAATTTCGATTAATTGAATAACTATTTAGAAAAGAGGAATAAACAAAATCAGCTGTGTTGAAAGTCAACAAAATGTTGCGAAATATGAAAATCTTAAAACGCGGCAAGTACGTATAGTACACAATAAAGCGCGACCCCTAAATCTATCTAAATATCATTGCAGTGCATTAAATCCTCTCCTACAAAATGTATTTGCACGGAATATCGGCATAGATACCGCTGCAGGTGGTGGCGCAACGCAACAAAGTCCAGAAACAGAACGTGAGGTGCAACACCATGAAAATTTGGCCTCCGATTGGTGGAATAAGATGGGACCCATGGCGGCATTGCATGCTTTGAATGAAATAAGGTAAATAAGTCAAAGAATAACACATCATAAACTTACCTATCGGTTTTGGATTCGAGAGTTCCATTAATACGAGATGGCATTGTGGTGCGCGGCAATGTAAAACAACATTACATAAACACAACAAAAGTCTTGACTGGACAACGAATACTCGAGGTTGGTTGTGGTGCTGGCTTGTTGACCGAACAACTAGCACGTTTAGGTGCTCGAGTTACTGGCATAGACCTAGGAGAAGAATTGATAAAGAAGGCTAAGGAACACTTGAGTAACTGCAGTTCCGAACTCAGCGACAAAATTCAGTACAAAATGGAGCCGATTGATCAGCATGTCGTGGGCAATTATGAAAGTTACGATGCCCTGATAGTTTCCGAAGTATTGGAGCATGTGGACGATAAGGTAGCGATGCTCAGCGCTTGTGTCAAGGCACTCAAACCAGGAGGATCCATTTTCATTACCACCATGAATAAAACTCTTCCCATGTGGGTCGGCGGTGTACTTATAGGGGAATATGTTCTAAATTTAGCTCCAAAAGGTACACATCATTGGGATAAAATGATAGCTCCACTGGATGTTCAGCGTATTTTGGACACAAGTAAGAAGGGAAGGTGTTAAATAAGATTCATAGAATTAACTTTTTTGTTTCGCAGTGAATTGTCAAACTGTGCTAGTCAATGGCAGCACATATGATTTCTGTCGCAACACTTGGCGCTGGATTAACTCTACTCAGATGTGCTATGCTCTGCAGGCCGTCAAACAGTTTCCAACTGAATGTAGCTGAAGAAATTTATTGTAAAATATATAAAAGCTAAGTTACTATGTCATATATAATATAGACTAAAATTTTAGGCCTTCTCGTCATCATGTCGAGGCTTTTTACATTGTCCACCCTCTTGCCATTTAGATTTGGAACATATTTTGTGTTTGTTGACCTCCTTTTTCTTGGCAAACTTTTTACTCATCGTTTTGCATACAGCAGGTGCCTTATTTGTGTAGTAGGCTTCAGCCATTTCCTGGTCAGTCACTTCTCGGGGCTGTTCCGGTTTCACGCTGGCTTGCTTTTCAGCCTGTTCCAGCTCCATTAGTCGCTCCAATTCAGGGTTCATGCCGCGAAAGCTGAGACGACCATCAATTAGACCGGCGCAAATACTATAGCTTGGTTCGACTATAAAATTTGAATTACTATTGAGCATCTTTTGATTTAGTTCATTAGAGTATAAATCACGGCTCTGTTGATCGTCCTCCTCTTTAGTCACTTTGGCTTTTGTACGCTGCATGAATTTCATGTCCAGCAAGCCACGAGAAAGTCTTGGTTTATTTTTTTGAGGCATTTTTTAGCTAATAATATATTTTACACTACTGATCAAAAATTCACAGTGCACGCTGTTTCAATACGGAATTAGTAGCCAAAACAAACTAAACAACAACAACAGAAAAACAGTGTTGACAAATTCGAATGAGTCAGTACCATGTGGGCGCGCATGACTTGTTCAAAATAGGGATAGGATATCGTATCGTTGGTACAGTTTATTACAATAAGAACTTATAATCACTCTTCCTGTGAAAGTTTTTTTAGGTGAATATTCAAACTTGAAAGTGGGTCGCAAACTTTGAAACAACTTCATGAAGATTGGACGAATATGAGTCGGAAAAAAGAAACCAAAATGTGATCCACATATTGAATCAATGAAATACATATATATTAATAAAAAACATTTAATATGCATCGAAATTGGTATTACTCAGTGACACGCACTTAAACAGCAGCAAATGCGCGCCTCATACACGCCCACATGGCCAGGTGTCAAATGTTTTTTTTTTTATTGGAACATTCACTGTTGATACCTAATACTCAAACTACATGTAGTTTAATCAAAAATGTTAAATTTAATTAAATAATATTATTAAAATAAGTGAAAACAATTTATCGATAGGTTGGTGAGGTGTTTCGAGATATCGCTACATCAACACATTGTGCATATGATATAAATACGGAAAAAAAACCTTTTGAAGAGTCGAAAAGCCTTTAATAATGAAGTATGTGTCTTCAATGTTATGATATTCTTGTAAAACATATTGTTTGTGATCGGGAAAAGCATATGAAATTAATTGCGCCAACCATTTTGTTCAAGTTATTGTGGTGGCTCATCGATAATTTGAAAAAAAATCAACCCCGCGCGCAGTGCTGAAAGAATGAAAAAGTGACATAAATGGCGGAATTGTGCTCAAGCGCCAACATTTGTATTTAATTGACGTTTATAATAAAAATACGTGAATTTGTTCATTATTTGAGCACGTAGCGAATCATTAAGTGCAACAAATTATCTACAAAACATCGTACCGGGAGTTCAATTCAAGTGCGCGCCATGTACAAGCGTAAATCTGGTGGTATAGTACCAAGGCAGCGGATCATTGCCAGCAGCAGCCCTGATGATATTGATGACTCTGGCAGTGGTAACGAGATTGAGTTAGATACCAAAAAGTACGGCACCTTCCAGATCGACCTGGCATCGGAGCAACAAAAATCCAAAAATCAAATTCAGCACCATCAATCAATGCATTCACACTTACAACCACATAGTCAACAGCGCTCAGTGGGTTCTCTGGTGTTGCTGACCCAAAAATTCGTAGAGTTAATGAAACAGAATGGTGGGTCCATTGACTTGAAAGAGGTAATACCCAAGTCTCAAATGTATACTTATATATTACTCATGGATTTAAATATATTATTGAAGGCCACAAAAATCTTGGACGTACAGAAAAGGCGTATTTATGATATCACTAACGTCCTGGAGGGCATTGGACTAATTGATAAGGCGAGACACTGCTCACTAGTCCGCTGGCGGTAAGCATAACGTCAACAATCTTAGCAGTAGCACTACTTAGTTATGTGCTTCATATATTCATATATCCTTCATTTGATTTTCTCGTACCGATGATTAATTCATGGAAGGCAATTAGTGAAGTTGCCACGAAAGCATTTCATTCAAATGCTACATGTTACTATTATATTTTCCATTACTATTTACTTTATTTTATAGTGGCGGTGGTTTCAACAATTCGAAGGATCAGAGGGAATACGATGTTGCCTGTGAAAGAACGAATCATTTAAAATCAATTGAGGAAGACTTAGATAGACAATTAGAGTATGCGCAGCGCAATTTACACTATATAATGCAAGATCCGACTAATCAATCGTATGCGTATTTAACACGCGATGACCTACTTAAAGTCTTCGGCGACGATTCCGTTTTTACCATACCCAATTACGACGACGAGGTGGAAATTCAGCGTAGTGATGTGAGTAGTTTGCATTTAAATACATTGCCAAGCTAGTATTTATTATGTTCCTCTATAGGATGAACTTCGTGTATCTCTGGATAATGGAAGCACAATTGACATACGCTTAGTTACCAACCAGGGCAAGGCAACAACAAATCCAAATGATGCTGCCGGACTATTTGATGAGCAATACTCAGACACGCCGTCGCCATTTTCATCTCCATCAAACTCGATTAAAGGAGGGAACGTAATCACGGATGAGCATACGTATTCGTGCTATCCAGAACACAAGGAGGAGAAAGCAATGGAAACTGAACGAACAGCGAAAATCATATTTCAGAATTACTTGGCTGGCCATTCACTGAGACGGTTTTATCCCGATGATCCCAATTTAGGTAGCTTGACAGTAATCAATCCTGTGACATTAATTTTTATTTACCATTTTCATTATTCTGTTCAGAAAACCCGCCACTGGTGCAACTAAATCCACCACAAGAAGACTTTAACTTCGTGCTTAAAAATGACGAGGGAATATGCGAACTTTTCGATGTACAGTGTTAGGCAATTCGCTATTGTAATTGGCCGAGTGCGTTGTGCAAATATTTTAAATTAGTAAAATTTGGACCTTTAATATTGTTTTACAATGTAGACATTTTAAATTAGATTAATTGTAAAGTACATTAAAACTGGCCCAATGCATAAAGATGTACATACACAAACTGCAAAATTGTAAATTCACCAATTTTACACCAAATCCTTAGAATGAGTTTTTATTAAAATTTTTCAAATATGTGTGGAAGAGCTTTCAAATTAAAACTCTTTGCATTTCCTCCCCTTGAAATAATAATATTGTATGAGGCGTACTTTACACACAAACATTTTTAGGAACACTTTAAAGAAACTTGCAATTGGTTGTAATTATATTAATAAATTAATTATCCTTTTAATTATATCAAGTAGGAATCTATCGTCATAATAAACAGTCTTTCATTTGTTTAGTCACCATTGTTGGTTGTTCAATCAGCTAGTATAGAAAGTGCAATACATGTGTACACTCGTAAATTTCATTTTATCGGTGTTGGCTTAGTAAAATAGTCTTCACGAGAGTTATTTGATAGTATAATAAAATAAAGCTGATTATTAAAACCCACAAGTACATTGACCACAATCCTACGATAAATAAATGGAAGTGAATTTCAGAACATAATCGTTTTTGTTATCGATATATTCCATAGTATTCTAAATACATAATAATAAAAAAATACCAACACCATGTTCGACAAAAAATACTTTTTCGCGTTACCAGTTTACGTACCACGCAGCAACATTGTGAATGACAAAAGCGAAAGAAGTGTAAAAAATTTTGTTAAAACTTGTAATTGTGAAAGCATCGAATTGGCTGCCGCAACAATACGACCGGTACTCGTACCAAACGTTAAATCAATTAAATCATATAGAAAAATAGTGAAATGAATGTTCCTCCTAGCACTGGTAATGGCAATGCTGCGATGCCGTTGCCGCCAGCCGCCACACCAATGGGCGGCATTGGATACACGCACACGCCGGGAATGGTACCAGTGCCACCGTTCAATCTACCGCCGCCTGGTTTTGGGGCACCCCCGCCCACCGAGCTGGCAGCCGCATTTGGTGCCCTCACTTCAAACACAGAGTGGACTGAGCATAAAGCGCCGGACGGACGACCTTACTACTATAACCAAAATACGAAGCAAAGTTCGTGGGAAAAGCCAGAAGCGCTCATGACACCCGCAGAGCTGCTCCACAATCAATGCCCTTGGAAGGAATATCGATCTGATGCAAACAAGGTTTATTATCACAATGTGTCCACGAAGGAAACATGTTGGGAGCCACCTCCAGAATATTTAGATATGAAAGCTAAAGCAAAAGCGGAGGAGTAAGTATTTGCAGAGTGTACAACTAGTGATATAAGTTTGCTGAATCAAAAAATGATTACTTTTGCAGAGCAGCTGCTGCGGCTAAAGCCGTTGCTGCGATGACCTCCTCAAGTCTAGCTGGCATGGTTCCACATGTAGCATTGGCCAATATACTACCAGCAGCGTTGCCTACAGCACCCCGCATACCTACGCCCGAGATTCACTCCCCTCTTACACCGAGCAGTAATGAAAATAGCTCCTCAGCTATGGATCAGGCGATGGCTGCAACGCTGGCATCTATCGAGGTGCCGCAACAAAATAGTGAGTATACTTCGAACGATTGAAAGTTGTTAATGAAGCAATAATTCTGTTTATAGGCAAAAAGGATGAAAAGTCAAGCGACGAGAATAGTGCACTTGCATTTAAGGATAAGCGCGAAGCGATAGAGGCATTCAAGGAGCTGCTGCGCGATCGCAATGTGCCCTCAACTGCCAACTGGGATCAGTGCGTCAAAATCATATCAAAGGATCCGCGTTACAATGCCTTTAAGAACCTCAATGAACGTAAACAAACGTTCAATGCGTACAAAACACAAAAACTGAAGGACGAACGAGAGGAATCGCGACTTCGCGCTAAAAAGGCTAAAGAGGATTTAGAGCAGTTTCTCATGTCAAGTGATAAGATGAACTCACAAATGAAGTACTTTCGCTGCGAAGAGGTTTTCGCTAATAATCGCACGTGGACGGCGGTTCCAGAACCAGATCGACGAGATATTTATGAAGACTGCATTTTTAATTTGGCCAAGCGGGAAAAAGAAGAGGCGAGATTGCTCAAGAAACGAAATATGAAAGTTCTTGGCGAACTGTTGGAATCAATGACCTCCATTACATACGCAACAACGTGGTCAGAAGCGCAGGTTATGCTGCTAGATAACGCAGCGTTCAAGAACGATGTCACCCTGCTTGGCATGGATAAAGAGGATGCGCTCATAGTCTTTGAGGAGCACATTCGAACACAAGAGAAGGAGGAGGAGGAGGAACGAGAGCGAGAAAAGAAACGGTTAAAACGGCAACAACGGAAGAATCGTGATGCTTTCCTTGCACTCCTCGATTCGCTGCATGAGGAAGGCAAACTTACCTCCATGTCGTTATGGGTGGAACTGTATCCCATAATATCGGCTGATATACGCTTCTCAGCAATGTTGGGTCAAAGTGGTTCGACGCCGTTGGATCTTTTTAAGTTCTACGTAGAGAATTTGAAGGCTCGATTTCACGATGAAAAGAAGATCATACGGGAAATACTAAAAGAGAAGCAATTTGTTGTCCAGGCTAAAACATCTTTTGAGGACTTTGCTACAGTTGTTTGTGAAGACAAGCGCTCTGCCAGCTTAGATGCGGGCAATGTTAAGCTCACCTACAATTCATTGCTGGAAAAGGTAAATAAATCTTTGTGGCTATAGATATTTAGTTATTTAGACGCATATGTTTTTTCTAGGCTGAAGCCATTGAAAAAGAGCGCATGAAAGAGGAAGTGCGTCGGCTGCGAAAATTAGAAAATGAAATCAAAAACGAATGGCTGGAGGCAAATGTATCTGTGAGTGAGCCCTACGAAAGCGCCAAAAAGCTGGTCGAACATTTAGAAGCATATGAGCTGTACGAAAAAGAAATAGGTGTCGAAAAAATCTGGGAGGATTTCATCAAGGAAAGCGAAGATGCGTGCAGTCATCACCATTCACGTTCTCGTAAATCGAAAAAGAATAAAAAACATAAAAAACGTGTACGATCTACTTCGAGATCAGACATTGAAAACGAGCTTGTTGAACTGGAAAAGTCTAAAAAGCGACGATCAAAATCCCGATCAGTAAGTCACTACACACAAAAATAACTTTAATTAATGGATTAACATTTTTGATGCCCCCTTTTTTGAATATAGAACTCCCTTAGCTCTATTGGTAGCATTGAGAGTGAAAGAATGATAAAAAAGAAGAAGAAACGGAAGAATAAGTCCAGGGCTGTAAGTATCAAGAGCCCCCATTTAAACATAAATTCCAAATTATTTCTGTTTGCAGTCTTCTTGTGAATCGGATATGGAACACCCGTCGCCACTCAATGCTGCGGCACTACAACAAAATGACTCCAATTCGCATTCACCAGCGAAAAAGAAGAAAAAAGAGAAGCGGGCCAAAAGGGACAAAGAAAGTAGGCGACATCAAAACAATCGATCAACGACGCCGTTTAGTCCTGCCGCTCAATCGGATTCGGCAGCATCTAGAAATGAGGAGCTAACTCTGAGTGATGGCGAACTGGAATCAAAACGTGCAGCGTTGCTAGCACAGTTGAATGAGCAACTTGATGAATGACTATGATAAAAAACCTGGAAACAAGAAGAACAAGAACAGCAGTTAGCATTATTCAGCTATGGCCATAACATATACAGTTCTGGAGTGTGCCACACCAAAATCTTTTGCCTAATGGCGGGTTTCCACTATCGCACATCTCCTCATCTGCTTTGCTTTGGAACAGTTAGGCCCCATCGGAGCAAGTCCCCAAACAACAACAGACAATGCCGAAATGTAAGTTTTTTAGCAATGATAAGTTTCAATGTAAAGAATTAATATTATTATAAGATATGAAGCAACAATATTATTAGCCCTTTTATGTGACTATCAAATCGCTTGAGTTATTCATTTATTCAGGTAAAGTGTTTGTCATATTATTTTAGAACAGTTTATAGAGCTAGCTGCCAATTGGAAAAATTTGGGATTTAATTGAAATATAAATAAACTAATTGCAGAATTTGTTTGTTCGCTGGCTGAACTGTAAAAAATGTCTAACTTTTTAAAAATTGTTCTCTTTTTCATTCTACTTCGAACCATCTCAAAAAGACAATGCATTTGAAATTATTTATAAAATCTACTAGTTTTTCTCTTGTTCTTTAATTACCATCTTAAAAATTGATACAGCATAGACGTTTGCAAAGGAATAATTACACTAAAACTTGAACTCCTTATACTTCTTGGTGGTCTTAGCCGGTTCAGTTTGTTGTCGTTTGCGTTTCGACTTCTGGCGTGCCACATGCTCCGCCAACATGTCCGACAGATCCTCCTTTTGCAGGTGATTCTGTTGCTCGCGCATTTGTTGTTCATAACGCTGGGCCATCGCGTCATTATCCATGTCCAATTCACTGGGATCCAACGCAAGCTCAACGATGCCTTCGCGATCTGTCGTACGCACAGGGGGCTGCTTGCTGGCTACCGTTCCACCGCTAATATCATACACATGCGTGGAGGCCATCATGGAAGCACCTATGCGATCTGTACGTTTCTCTGGTAGCACTTGATAGAGTACAGGCGTTTCATTGCTAACATAAAGTTTTTGGAATAGGTTAGGTTGTCTTCAATGAAAGGATATAGTAGAATGACTTACTCCTCCATTTCTGCTTCGATCTTCTTCTTACGCAGTTCAATGTTCTCAGGTGTTTCCATTCCCGCTGGAACACTGGTTAGGCCCGAGGGCGTAACCAGACCCTCAACTGGTGTAACCAAGCCAGTTTCATCTTGTTGATTTCCTAGGTCCTCGCCATCTTCCTCCTCCTCTTCCGACGATTCCTCAGATTCAGATTCCAATTCGCCCCATTGATTTCGCTCAATGTCTGCCTCATCAATTCCGTTCTACAAATGAATTTGAATATAATCTTTCGGTTCTAAAATATAATATTTTATACCCACGTCTAAATCGAGAGTATTCATGCCGAATACATCGCCATACAGTGGCTTTCCGTTTTCATCGACTGGTGGCTTACCCCAGCCACCAGCATGATAGCCAAATGAAGTTCCTTCGGGTATAGGCGCATTTAACCCAGGTATTTTTAGATTCGGATATGATGGCGGCGGTCCATAACGCTGTTGAGCGATCAGCCAAGGCGGCGGTATTTTATGCGAATTTGGTCCCACGGGCATGCCCAGAGCAATGCGCAGCTCTTCAGACAAATCACCTGGTTTTTTTTCCTTAAGACGCGTCTCGAATTCTTTTCCCTCATAATAGAGATCACCATGGATTGTCATGCGAGGTTTAGTTTGCCACTTGAAGAATGCATCGTGAAGTTTCTGATAGTCAATGTCGATTTTTCCCATCTTCGGTCGAACACGTTCTCGCATCTTTGCTTTGAGTGTTTTGGCATCTTCGCGCTCCTGCAGCGACTCACGCATTTCCATGATGCCCGTCTTTTTTATGAAGGCCGGCAAATCAAAGGGCGGCTTTTCAATACCACGCTTTCCCTGCAAATACTTCCGTTTGAAGCACCAGTGACGTGGCACCTGTACCGTATTCCGATACGCTTTGAGCTGCACGAGTAACTTAGGATCTCGCGCTGTTACATCGTGCATTTCAACAACGTCCGGCCTGGAGACCAATTGTTTAAGCTCCGCCACGCTGAGACGTGTTAGCTTCTTTAGCTTGCGCTTGGAAAGCTTTTCCTT
>JABVZX010000308.1:1543211-1565632 GCA_020883565.1 Drosophila pachea
TTTGCTTGAGGATTTCTTTGCTTTAGCCAAAGCCTCGGCATCCATAGCTGCTTTGTCCTTTTCCACAGGTTTCGGCTTGTTTTCCAGTTTGAAAATTTCAAACACACGATAGAACTGACGGTACATAGGTGCCAGGTCAGCAATAGTTATTTTCTCAGGCACATATCTGTAAGAATTAACATATTTGAAATATTCATTTTACACAAAATTCCTCCACTTACTCAATGGTAACCTCTTCCTCGCTATTTTCCGACTTCTTATCTTTAGACTTTTCTTTGTCTTCAGTTGTTCGCTCCTTTTTCTTTTTGCTGCGGCTTTCCTTCTTGGTATCCTTTTCTAGCGGAGGATCCTCTTCATCTTCACTGCCTGCTGCCTTTGGTTCTTCCTCTGGCTCTAAATCTCTGGGCTCAGATTGGCGACTCAACTTTTGCTGTCTTTCGAGTTCCATTTTTTGCCTTAACTTTTTATTTTGCTTCTTCCGTCGTTTCTTCTTTTTGTTTTTATCCGCTTTACTTTGCTTGCCTGGTTTATCGTTGTTGACACCATTTAACTGATTATCGGCCTCATCTTCACTGTCTTCTACCACATCGCCATCCTCGGCATCCTGAGATGCCCCATCTCCCCCAAGACCTCCTCGTGAATCTACATCCAAATCAAATTCGGCCACACGTTGATCTTGCAATGCCAGGACATCTTCCAATGCTTTGGGCAGTACTAATTCAGCCGCTTTCTTAACTTCGCCGTCTACGTGAGCATCATCAGCATCGCCGGCTCCGCTGCCATTCGCAGCCGCAATATCGACTGTTTGCTGCTGGTCAAAGCGAATAGACATCAGTGGTGCCGGTTGACCTCCCTATTTAAAAGTATTATTGACTTCATTTAAAATATGAACATTAAACACTGTACTTACATCAGGTTGAATTTGATCAGCCATTCTTATTTTATCTTTAATAAAATAAACAAAAAGTCCAGCGAAAAAGCAAATTTCCGTGATATCTTAATCGCGTAATCGATTGATTTTGTGGTGGTAATGTCGATATAACTACAACTTTCATCGCTAGATTAAATTATCGATATGCTGTAGCATGTGGCTTAGCGTGTTATTGTGAGTGAATAAAGTACTTAATATTGCTAACAAAGTGGGTCGTAAGGTTGCGTGAAAAGGAAGGAAGGAATTAAATTTTATAAATTATAAATAATTACTTTTTTCAACTAACTTACAGGTAAATACACCAGCCGGTTGAGCTTCTTAACCAAAACAAACAAGGTGACTCGGGCATTAAAGATGTTTGAGTTCAATTTTCAAGTAAACGAAACCGATTCATCGGATTCTGAAAGTCCTTTTAAAAAGCCAAAAATAGATACAAAGTTAAATACAGATTCAAGAAATGAAAAAATTGTTTGGTATAAATCCGAACAAGTAAAACCTACGGAAATATTACTACAAAATTTGGATATTTGCGAACTTAATGCAAAAGAAGTGACTATCGGAAACATTGATCTGCGGCATATGATTGCCGGATTCCTGCTCGAGGATATAAAAAAACATGACGATAAAGACAGTCAGGACATTAAGAAATCCGAAGAGAATCATTGTGACCTAATAGCGGGTGTTTATGAAGGTTTGTGATGTGAAAGATTATCCATTTATTTACTATTATAAAGTTGTAACCATTGTTTGCAGGTGGAGCGAAAATTTGGGAGTGCACCAATGATTTGCTGACATATTTATCAGATCATTTTGAAAATTCTAGTTGGGAAAATAAGAGAGTTTTGGACTTGGGCTGCGGGTCTGGACTACTTGGAATATATGCTTTGAAGTGTGGTGCTAAAGTTGATTTCCAAGATTATGTGAGAAA
This sequence comes from Drosophila pachea, assembly GCA_020883565.1. Classification (NCBI taxonomy): domain Eukaryota; kingdom Metazoa; phylum Arthropoda; class Insecta; order Diptera; family Drosophilidae; genus Drosophila; species Drosophila pachea. The sequence goes on from JABVZX010000308.1 coordinate 1,545,071, forward strand.
GCGCTTGTTTAATACAAAATACATGATGATATGATATATCCTTTTTCAGAACAAAGATGTCTTAGAAAATATAACAATACCAAATGTACTGTTGAATTTTAAAGATGCTTCTGATGACGATGAGAAAATGAGTTTGCTGCAGCAACAGTGCAGTTTCTTCTCCGGAGACTGGTCGCATTTCACTCAACTTACCGAAAATTTAGAAAAATATGATATAATACTTACGTCAGAGACTATATACAACATAGAAAACCAGAAAAAGCTATTGGAAACATTTAGAAAACGACTGAAAGCAAATGGGATTATTTTAGTAGCTGGAAAATCCCATTATTTTGGTGTAGGTGGAGGCCTTGAGCAATTTATTGAATATGTAACAAATGAAAAGGATTTTTCGAGTAAATATTTATGGAAAGCTGACGAAAATTTAAAGCGCGGCATAGTCGAGTTGAAATTAAAATGAAAATCTATCGGATATGCAGGTCTTTTTGCGATATAATCGAGGCACCCTGTGAAGGGTGCTGGAAAAAGGGTTGGGGTTTTGTTTTTATCGCGAAACGAGTTGACTGTGTAAGTATTTTTTTGCGCTGATAAAAGGGAATAAATAATACATTTCTAAATAATGGAAATTTGAAGTATAACCTAAGGCATTGCTCTGCTATTAATTAGAATAAATTATTCTTCCACACGCTGCACGGTTTCCATAATTTTACTCGGCCGGTCGACCCACTGTGAATCGATACGGCACAATGTCGAATTTTTTCACTGCAGCTTCGGAAAGTCAGGAGAGTGAGGCGGAGACGCGCCTTTGCTGCTGCGAATATATTGGGCACGATAAGGAGCGTTTTCACATACTAGGATGCTGCTGTAATTGTGAAGACTTTGACTTGGTATGCACACGGTGAGCACCGACAGACAAATTCTTTTCCTGAATGATTAATAATTGCTTCCATGTGATTTCTTCAGATTAAGCCGTTGCAAACGCATTGAAAAGCACAACATAGACGGTATGTGGATTGCCTTTCAGGATCGTCTGCGTGTGCCATGGCGTGGCGGAGCAAAGCGAATTTCACCCGCTGCATTAGCGCCCGCACTGATCGTGCCGCTCATGATGGGCCTGGCGGCGCTCAATGCAAAGACGGCTATTGTACTTATGTTGACTTTGATTGGCTTCACCAGTTGGGGTCTACAGGTAGCCGAGCGCACAGCGACGAAGACGAGTTTCTTTCGCAGCTGGATTATATTTTCGGTATTTTATATGCTTGTCATATTTGAGTGTGCAGTGCCGCTGCTGGAGCTGTTGCCGGAGGAGAACTATTTGCTGCTTTCCTTGGGATTGGCGGCACTGTATTCGTTGTACCGCGTTAAGATCTTGGCACCGTCTGATTTGGTAACCGCACAATATGGCACCTCACCCCGAGACGAGCTGCCGGGCATCACTGAAGCATCGAGCGGAGAGGAGCAGGCCGAACAAAAGGCACATGAAGCTATCACATTGATGCCAGAAACTGTGCTCGGCATCGAAGACGACGATAGAATCGACGATGATGCGGAACATGCCGGTCTAATGCAACACGCACAACCAAATATCTGTGACATCTGTCGCAAGGTGACGCCGCGTCGCGCCTACCATTGCATTGTTTGCGGCAGCTGTGTCAAGCGGCGCTCCCACCATAGCTTTTGGCTGAACTGTTGCATCGGCGAACACAATTACCGCTGTTATTTGATGGCATTAGCCTTGTCCGAGTGTGCCCTGCTGCTGGGGGCCAATCTGACTCTGACTGCGGTTTGCCATCCGTTCTTGGTGGTGCGTCTTATTGGCATTCCACTGCTGATGCCCGATGACTGCAGCGAGGTATTCGAGGATTTTGAGTAAGTGGCAGTTGCTTGCGTTTTAGAACGGACCTGATTTCCATTCATTCTCTCGTAGATTGGGCATTTCGTTTGTGGTTGCCGGCTATGCCCTGCTCATTGCTAGTTACATAGCATTTGTTCTGATCCGCCAATTGTATCTGTGGTGGCGCGGCACCACTTTGCATGAATATAAACGTGTGTCGTTCCCAAACGCCAGTCGGAATCGCGTTTGGAGCAATTGGCGCGGGATCTTAAAATAATGAAAGATCAGCTTTGAAAAGTCCAAATACTATATTTAAGCTAGGAGCATTAAATTTTTTGGCCTCTGCTGATTTGAACTAAGACCGATATTTAGGCATAGTGCTTAGACCCATTTCGATACAGGTACAATTTTGCGAAATTTAAGCTTGTTTAAATTTGTGTTAAATATGGATTAGTATTATGCCACTACTAGTCTTGAGCAAATTCCTGAGTATTAATAGGGAATAGAGCTTCGTGAAGAACTTCTATCTAGAGCAATTGTGATTCTCACTAGGTTTGTTTTATAAATTGTATTGATTTAATTATGAGTGCCAGTAAATGGTAGTATGGCTTATATTGTCACTGCTCTATATTACATTAATAAATGAGTGTCGTTTCGCTTAATAACAGCCCAGGCGAACCTCTATGAAATTACATATATTTGAAGTAGGTATACTTTTCGTGCCACTACTGTTGCAATGCAACCCTGATTTGAATTTATGCGCCTACCACAAACTGTCATCCCTCGGCTTGTAGTCGGGCAGCAGCTCCCAAATCTTCGTGCGCCAACGTTGGCGCCTCTCCTCCGTCTCCTTTTCCTGGCGCAATATCTGTGGCAGGCGGCGCCAGCAGTCCAAGACCTTCCATTTCAGGTGCCTGATGACAGTTGAATATACAAACAGTGCAGGGTATGCCAGGTGTATGAGTATGACTTACCACTCGTGATGCGAGATGGCCTGCTGCAATTTGGTGTCCTGAATCATGCGGCAACTGATGGTGTAATTTAGCCAGCGCTGGAACCAATATTCCGTCAGATGCAGCTCATGCCAGTCGATGGCTACCTGCATTTTTTTGCGCTCCTCCACAATGTAGAGACGCCAGGTGCTGAAAGCGCGTCGCTTTACAGCCTTCTCGTAGCACAGTTCGGCCAGGATTTGCTTTTGGCGCAACTGAAACTCTGTGTATTTGCGCCAAGCCACGAAGAAGTTGTGCTTGTACAGTCGCCGATAGAACTCTTCGCATTTAACCAGATTCTCGCGCTTGATCAGAATCAAGCGCTTGAAGCCCTCCATGCCTAGGCGCAGCAGCAGGCGGCGGCTGAACTCGAGTGCCTTGCGCTGGTTCTCGAGAAAGCGCTGACGCTCGCGTTCCTTCAACACCTTGGCCATCTTCTCCTGGCGGCGCTTCTCCTTCAGCACCTCCATGCGCAAACGCTTGGCCTCCTCGTCCTCCTGGCGCTGCATACAGATGAGGGAGTGAGTATAGTGGAGCCATGTGTCGTCCGACCGGCCGCCCAAAGCTTGACTTGACTTACCTTTGCTTCCTCAAGCGCGAGCTTTGCCGCTTCGCGTTCCGCTTCCGCTTGAGCTCTGCGCTGACGTGCTTGCTCGTGGCGCACACTCCGCTCCAGCGCCCGCTCCTGCATGTGCTGAAGGAAGCGGGGCTGCAGCAGCGCCTTGCCTTGCAGCCGTTCCAGCTCCTCGTCCTCGGCGTCGCGCAGATTGCCAATCAGCTGCAGGCAGCGGGCCTTAGCCTTGACCTTGGGATCGCCACAGCGGATGACTGTCTTCAACTCTTGCTTGAGATCTTCGCGCGCTGCCTTCGCCTCATCGCTCAGCTTGTTCAGCTTCAGCTGCATGATCAGGCGCTCCTGCCGCTCGAGCTTGACCCGTTGCAAATCTATGATGTCCTGCTGCACCTTGAGTCTATGGAGACACACGGATTAAGGGCGAGTGGTTCGGCTTAAGATCAGAGTGAAGCTCTCACTTGTTTTTAAATTGCTTGGCCATCTTGACGGCCTCCTCGCGCTGCTCTATCGTCCGTTGGTTAGCTTTCTTCTCGTCCCTGGGGGTGGTCGGTCGCTTGGTGTCCCGCTGGCGACGCTTCTCCTGCCTGAGCTTGTCCAGAAACGCGTGGATCTTCGCCGCACGATTGGCATGCGTTCGACCCGGCTCGCGCTCAATCTTCTCCATGGTTGTGTAGTGAATCCACCTGAGAAAGTACTTACGCATGAGCTCCAGTTCCGCGGCACTGCGCTCCTTGAACAGTTGCCCTATGATCCTCTCCTGCTCATTCGGCGTATCGTCCGAGCTGCTGCTCAGCTGCTTTTCCGACTGCTCCTCCTCCGGCTGCCCCTGCTGCTTGGGCTGGAGCACAACTTTCGGCATCTCTATGCGGCGTATGAGCAGAGGCTCTGGAGTTGGTGTTCTTGCTGGCTCCGGCAGCTGAAATTTGACAACCTTCACTGTTGTTGCTTCCACCTCGACCTCGATCTTTTCCAGTTGTTCGTCCAGCTGGTCCTTCTGCTGCTCGGCCGCTTCCAGCTGCAGCTCATACAACGCTTCCTCGGCCAGGTCGGAGATGACAGAGTCTATACCTTCACTGGTATTGGAGCAAGTGGAGCCTGCGCGAAGCAGCCTTGGCTGCTCCTGCTCCTGCTCCAACTCCTCCTTCTCCTTCTCCTTCTTCTTCTCCTGCTCCCGTTCCTCTTCCTTCTTCACGCTCCGCAAGTGTTCCATTTGCCGGTCGGCGGCGGCGCGCAACGGCCGGAACATCTCCTCGGTGGTCTGCAGAGGACTGGGCGTGCGACAGCGCTGCAGCAACTTTGTCTTGCTCTCGTCCAACTCCACCCGCTTCACGAATTTACGATACTCCAGCATGTCCAGCTCGTCGCGAATCTCCAGCGGCAGCTCAGCCTTGGCACTTACCTCGCCTCCTCGCGCCCAGTTCTGGTCTGTGTCTGCCTCCGCCTCCGGCTGCGTCTTTCCCTCCAGCTGCTGGAGCAGCGTCGTCGTGGCCAGCTGCTTGCGCATGGCGCAGAGCTGCGTCGCCTGGCCGAGGGCATCCACTGGAGTCTTGTAGAAGTTGTCGATGTGCTGTGCTGCCAGCGACAGGCTCTGCATCAGCGGGCCATGGTTCACCTTGAAATCCGGCTTGGTGGGACGCACATGGAGCTTACGATCGGGCGGCCGTGGATGCTGCCTGGCCAGCTGTTGGCGGAACTTCTGCAGCTGATTGTTTATGAATCGCTGCTCCACCTCCAGATTGTGTGCCTTGGTCGAGTCCAGTGTGCTGGCATGTGCCACTGTGGCAAGCGGCAGCTGTCGCGGAATCCTTGAGAACTGTACGGACAGGGAGGAAAGAAACTCTCGAGGTCAGCTCCCAATCGTTGGCTCCACCACTCACCATCTCGTGCCGCATGTCCATGATAACGCTTGGATTCAGCTGTTGGCTGGACTGGCCATCGATGAGGAGTCGCGACTGCTTTTGCCCCACGTAGTCGACCTCGATGAATCGACGCACTGCATCGGATGTGAGACCCAGCGCGTTCCCATTCAGTTGCCGCTTGCGTATGCGATCCCAGCGGGTCGGCTTATTCAATTTCTCCCCTCGTTTCTGCAGAGGCATTGCGAAAGTCTACTAATTCAGGTTTTCCTTGTCCGCTTTTTGGGAATTTATCAAAGATTGCTTGTAAACAATTTTGAAACGTTGTCCAGGCAACAAACAGACTAGCCGGCTGTCAGCTCTCGAACTGGAAATATCACAGGTTGCTATGCAGCATGTGTTCGGCCTACAGAAAGCTAGGAAGGGTGCTCTGGACGGGACTGCACGACTGCATGATACTCTGTCGAAGGACAGATCCCAAGTAGATTTACAGGGTATTCAGGCCAACACAGTTTAATCAGTTTGATAGACAGCTGGCTTCAGATTTGGTTACAAATTGCTGATTTTTTTCTTTTATTGAATTACTTCAAATTTGATAAGCCGCACGAAATGCCAGCCTTATCGAACACCCTCTACCCATTGCAGTGCTCTTGGGTATTTGCATTGCGAGGCGCAGCTTGTGCTGTTTAATTACAAAAATGAATATACGTTCGCTATAAATGCTGATAAATATATATAATAGTATTAACACAATTTTGGACTGGAAAGCTTAGTATAGGCTGAGTGGCTGAGTAGCGCAGGGAGCGGTATGGTGGAGCGGGCGGGTGATTAGTTTTAAGCTTAAGCTTAAGCTGCAACGGGATCCTTCTTGGTCTTGTCCTTCTTGCCTTTCTGCTTCTCGGCAGCGGCGGCAGCCAATTCCAGATCAATGGGGGCCGGCTTGACAAAGGGAATCTCGTCCTGGTACTTGGCCGGCATGTATTTCTTGAGTGGCTCCGGCACCTTGACGCCCGTTTCGGTCTGATGGGTCTCAAGGATAGCGCAGATGACTCTCGTCGCAGCGCACATTGTTGCATTCAGCATATGGACATAGTCGACGGCGGCGTTCATCTTCTTCGTCTGGCCGTAGCGGACGAGCAGGCGACGTGCCTGATAGTCGAGGCAATTGGAACACGACACCAGCTCTCTGAAGGCGCCGCTGCCACCAAACCACGCCTCCAGATCAAGTTTCTTGGAGGCAGCATGATTGAGGGCACCCGACACAATGTTGACCACACGGTATGGGATGCCCAGCGACTGGCAGAACTGTTCCGCATTGCCAATCATCTCGTCCATCATCTCCCAAGATTTGTTGTCATGCGGTGAGGTCAGCACAAACTGTTCCACCTTTTCAAACTGATGCACACGGAAGATGCCGCGCGTGTCACGTCCATGGGAGCCAACCTCCTGTCGGAAGCAAGTTGAAATACCGGCATATTTGATGGGCAATGATGCTTCTGGCAGCCATTCATCACGATGATACGCAGCGATCGGCTGCTCCGATGTGGCGATCAGATATTTCTCATCCGTGCCGCTCTCTTCGGCACGTTCGCTGCCCTTGCCCACAACCTTGTACAGCTCCTCATCGAATTGCGAGAGCTGGGCCACTTCCTGCATCACCTCCTTGCGCATGAAGAAGGGCGTATAAAGGGGCACATAGTCTTTCGCGTAGAGCAGATGCAGCGCATGCTGGATTAACGCTTGCTCCAGAAATACTGCGGCACCGGTTAAAAAATAGCCACGCCCACCGGAGACCACAGCACCCTTCTCGGCATTCATGCCATCGATCATCACAATTAGATCCACATGCGAGTATTTGCCACGCTTCTCACAATCACCAAATGTGCGCTCCACACGATTCTCCTCTTCGTCATTGGAAACGGGCACTGACTCATGCAGGTGATTGCCCACCTCACGTAGCGCCGTATTGCGTGTCTGTTCCGCAGCCTCCAGAGACTTCTGGTTCTCAGTCATTGCATCATCGATGAGCAATCGCAGCTGTTTTATTTGATTAACTGTGAGTGATTGCAGTGTTTCGGCTGTGATTTGCGTTAGATCCGAACGTGCTGAGGCTGGCACTTCTTCGCCCTCTGCACCTTGAGGCTCTTTCTTTTTCATCTTCTCGCCAATCACCTTGCTGCAGACATTCTTCACCTTGTTTAAATTGTCGGCGCGATGACGTCGCTGACGCCATTCGGTATCCTTTTCGATCACCGCCTCGACCAGCGCGACATCTTTGAAGCGTTTCTTTTGATTATCACGCACCGCATCTGGATTGCCGCCTTTGTCGCTGCGAAATAAGTCTAAATCGAGAACCATATTCAATGCTTTCCACCTGAATTAAATTACACTGCAGATTTCGTCAGCGTATCGTTTCCTTTTGTCGGCGTTTATCACAACGTGGCGACTGTAGAGATGAGCAAATCCAAGTAACTGCTACTCGGTACTGTTAATTGTTACAGCGCTTTGAACGATGCTCTTATTGCTATATTGTCGATTTTCTTACTGTGTTCGTGTCAGAATTATGTGCTTACGACTAAATTATCTAAATCGAACATTAAAAATGTAATTATTTCAAATCTGTTACGTTAATTTAAGATTCTCTTGGAATTTCTGCAACTAGTCTCCTCCCTATTCTATGCCAGTTATCGATAGCTCCTGAGCCAGCCCTGGTTGGAGATTTAAAAAATTAATTCCTTTTAGGAATAACAATATTTTTGTTCGAAATGGACTTTATAGAACGCGAAGTAAACGACATTCGTGCGAATTGTGAGAAAAATATAGCTGATAGTAAATTGATTAGTTGTACCTCAACATTAGTACGCGTTGACCTCTTGCCACACAGACCCAATCGCTCTATGACCGTTTGTTTACGTTTTCCTGATGACTATCCTCAAAGCTCATGTATTTTGGTGGAGCTGAAGAGTCGCGCTTATTCGGATAAATTGAATGCGGAACTCACACGTCTAACAGATGACTATGCCAAACAGCTTTTGGGCTCGCCGCAGGCATTGCGTGTGTTAAGTTTTGTTCAGCAATATTTACTTGACAACCCATTATGTGTGTGCCTGGACGAGATTAAGCAGTTACGTCAAGATTTAAAAGCTGATGAAGCGCCGCAGCAACAGATCAGTCAGCTGAAGCTGCGCCAACGCACAAGTTGCGTTGAACTAATTGCTCGGGGTGGTAATTATGTGTACCGAGTCACAGCCTTTGTACCCGACTCGTATCCTAATCAGTGCGTCGAGTTGCGTGATCAGGAATCAAATCTGCCCACGGTATTGGTCCGTTACCTGAACGGTCAGTCGCGGGAAATTGCGCGCCAATGTGTGGAGCCACCGCTGCGACTCAACAAAGACCAATTGGCTAACTTTCAACCCGTACGCAGCCTCTACCGCACGCTGAAATTCTGCCTCGAAGCCACACGGGATTTTCACCGCGAGCTGTGCCCGATATGTGAAACGACTGTGCTGCAAGCACAGCCGGAAGCCATGGTGCTGGACGAGAATGCGGATAAGTTTGTGGAACGTGTCTACTGCGGACATCTCTTCCATCAAGGCTGTCTCAAACACTATCTGGCTGAGCCACCGTTTCCAAAGGATGGAAAACTGTGTCCCGCAAAACGACGCCATCCGCGTTCTGATTCCCAAACCTACATGGCCCGAGGAGCAACCGCAGCTGCTGCAGCTGCCGCCGCTCGCGCAGCTGGTGGCCCCCAAAAGAAACCAGATACAGGCGTCGTTTGTGGTATCAAACTCGCACACGACCGTTGGGTGGTCAACGTGAAAACCGCGGAGGCTCGCTGGGCCCAAAAACAGGCGCGACAACGCGAATTGGAGGAGGTCGTGGACTTTCTGCAGTAACTGGCGACTCTGGCTTAAAGGACAAGATATCTTTAGATACTAAAGAGTGTTTTTTTTTTCATTTTAATACGCTTAAATGACTGCAGATGATAGTTATGAAATACATAGAGAAGTGAACATAAATATGAAAATGAGAAAATTCGTGAAATTCGCTTGTTGGTTAAAGTCTTGGATTTGGCAGCGAAATAAGGCGAAGGATATTAACCAACAAGCAGAGATTTGTGCATTGTGACTAGGTGTGCCTACATGATGAAGCTGCAATATTGCGTCTTTGGTTTCTTGGAAGACATATTCAGAAGCCTGTGATAATTTCGTCATCTTCATGGCGCCTAATGGGGTCGCCCTTGATTAGTGATGAAATCAAGCTGATAGAAGAAAAAACATTTAGCATCTTTGTCAAAAGACTATATCAAAAGATTTACCAATAGAGTCCCACGAAAAACATAATAAAATAGTAGCCCAAGTAAATCATGCAATTCCTGAGGTGTACCTTCAGTAGCCCCCGGCTGTGTATATCGACGGGATCGTAAACACCTAGACTGTCGCGACGCTGTCGATGCAATTCGTAGAACAGCCACACAGCCATGGGTAAATTGAGAAGAAACATGATCCAATGCCTGGAAAAAGTTTAGTTAAACATATACAAGCTTATTAGAGCCGATGCGACAAACCCCGTGGTGAGCAGCAAGAAGCAGAGCAACGCTTGACAACCGAATTTAGGTATGACCCAGAAGTTGAGGCGACGACAGCATTCCTGTGCATTTAAGTAGTCACACTCCAGGTCGGCCAGCGTTAGTACCTGATTTCATTATTGAACAATATTTTATTTCCGCTCCTCTTCAACCATTTTCTTTCCCACTACTTACATAGTAAATTAATAATAATAGTATGGCGCCATATACCATTAGTGTTATGCAGAAGACAGCTGTTTCGGGTAAGAACATTGTTGCTTCACAGGATCACGGTTCACTTAATATATGTGTAATTAAATTAGTATAAATAAATTGCGTGCAACATCTTCTCTCCTTATTTACTAAATTGTGCTGCCGAACAATGTTGCAAAGTGTGATACTTTAGTTAGGTTGGCAGCGCTGCACAAATGGTTTTGTTTGTAAACAAACGAATGATTTACTGTGTTGGAAAATTGCTAGCTAAATTTACAGCGCGTTGCCATGATAGGGCTTTTTTGATTTCTAAACAAACAACAATAATTGTAATAGTAGTTTTTAATGGGTGGAAAAAGCTATTATTGCGATTACTGCTGCTGCTATATGAAAAACGATCTAAATGTTCGTAAATTGCACAATGCAGGCATTGCGCATACTGCTGCTAAGGCCACCTACTTGCGTCGTTTTGAAGGTAGTGAATAAATGAAGCAAATCTATTCATGAACCGAATTAAAACATAATTCATTTAGATCCCCAAACAATATTGGACGTGGAGCGCAAGAAGAGGCCCTGTAAACGTTTTCTTGAAGGCTACTGTAAATTTCAAGCGCTCTGCAATTTTCGTCACTACAGCGATAAGCAAATGAAATACCTGGAAAAAATAGGTGCATCATTGAATTCCCCTAAATATATTCGTTATTTACTTTTTTTCTTACAGTGCGTCAACGAAAGCGAAAACGTTCCAAGAATAAAGGAAATCACATCCATTCTAAACTCAAATTGCCACCGTCGCTGCAACCACTCGACATAAAGAAGCTCACACAAATAAACTGGAATACTACATGGGGCTAATAAAATTAAACACTCTTTTTTTTAATAATAAATATTCATAGCTTTATTTCTTGCAATTATTCCGGCGCACAATTCAAAATTCGATGGACTTTATCCATAATTCGCGCTATCTTCAGGTTGATTCGCAGCACACGCGCAAACTCGTAATGATATGATCTGGGGCTGTGCCCGCTGTGGTTTTCTTCGTCGGGATTGGTTAGGTGGGCAAGTAAGAAGTAGCATAAATGTTCGTGCTCGCCCTCAATGGCATAGAACAAGCTCCCGTTGCCAGAGCGCGCTTCTGATGCGTTGAGTATTTCATGCTTAAGTTGATGCCGCAACAGTTTGCTTTTGCTGTTTTCCAAACGATCGCAGGCGTGTTCATAGAACTTGGCAAACTTTTTCTCATCCTCAGCGCCGTTGTCGTTGTTGGATTCCTCTGCCTTTTCTGCTGCACGCTTATAGATGGGCTCTCCAAACTGTCTTTCGTCGATTATATCGCATATAACCTCGGCCATTTTATAACGATTGTGTCGCACGGCTATATGAAGCGCAGTGTAGCCTTCATCGTTCGTCTGGATGAGTAAATTAAGATCAATCATTCGTATAAGGTGGCGTAGCGATTCCAATTTAACATTATTGATGATGGCAATGTGTAGAGCTGTATTGGAGTCTTGGTAAATATGATTGGGCAACACTCCGGCATTAAGCACGATCTTCACAATTTCCGATTCGCAGTCATTAGTCAATGCCAGCTGCAGACAGTCCTCTTCATCGGCAGTCAGCAATCCATCTATATCGACATTGTTCTTCAGTTTTGACCACACATATATCTGTCGTTGAACACGGTTTATATCGCCAACCAAAATAGCATAATGAATAGGCCTGAAAGTAAGAAATGTACCATATATATTTGTGTATCGAAATTACTTTTAAAAAGGACCTACAGCAAACCCTCTTCGGATATAATATCTGCGCACATGAACTCTTTCTTCATAGTCGTGTAAATGGTAGTCTGATTATCATCTCGGATATAGTTTTCCATATTATCGCACAGTTCCGTCGCATTAATATCGCTTAAGCCGGATAAGTTCGATAACCCTGAATCTCTTCGATCCCTTGGCGCGAAATCACCAGTTGTTTCAGCAGTCTTCTTCCTTTTTACTGATGCTAAAGGAGTTAGTAGCTTATCCTCTCTATCCTGCAAAGCCATTTGGGCAGATGATCTTTTGACAACCTTTGGCCCACATGTGTTTCGTTTGCGACCCCGTTTGCGTTTAACTATTTCGGGTTTCAAAGCTTCATTGGACACCTTTGTTTCCTTTTCACTTATTGGAGTGGGAATAGAGTCGGCGGGAAGACTAGATATGGGAGAAATTTCACTACACATATTACCACTTGGACTTGATTCATTTGTAACCTTTGTTAATTCTTTAGTTTCTAATGTTTCGGTTTGAGTCGAAACATTTACTTTTTGAGTACCATTATTAGCATTATTTATAGAACACTGCCTACACTGATAAGATCCTGATATAGCGCAGCTATCATTCATTGCATCGATTACGCGTTCTTGTAAAGCTTTGTCGGGCAAACGCATGAGCAACTTAAATATTTCACCATAAATGTACTGAAAGGACTTGCGTTGTATGTACGTATTCGTGATCACATTCGTTTTCATATGCATTATGTGCGCGCCCGTTGAGTTTACTTTGGTTGACGTTGCGACACCATTTGGTGCTTTCTTAATTACATCCGCCGTTGAAATAACCGAGTTAAGATGTGTTTTTGTTAATAAAACCTTTTTCATTGTCGATACTTTCTGAACTATCAAGCAAGCTAAGAACTTATTACACTGGTAAGCTTCGGGGGAAGTCTTTGGTTATTTTGACGGAAGTTTATAAAATTGGTTTTTCCCCAGCACACCTGTGTTATAGAACACCGATAATCAACATACATAGTTGCAATAAACCGATAACGATAAATAAAATTAGCATTTTCTAACACTTCTCAAAAAATATTTTCCGAAATCCTTAATCACTTAATGCGAGTATACACTTGCAATTTGATAATTTTAGATGCTACAAAAATAAAAAATGAAATAATATATTTTTAATTATAATCATAAATTACATATGTAATGAAAGCTATTGGAAGAATCAGTGCTTCTTCTTTACTATTCGGCATAGCAAATCGATAAGTCTAGGTTCCATTCCGTTGTGAATAGCATCAGCAGGCTAAGATTTTCCCATAACTTTTTTTTACTGTGCGTGGTGCGTTTCGTAAATGTACTATCGTACGATTAACGTAAATATTAGAGAACTTATTTAATGAGTGAGTTGCAAGATAATTGTCTGTAGCTAGCTGTGCAACCAAGTTTGTTCGATTAAAAAGCAACTGCAGCCTCAGGTAGGCATAACATGGACTCGCATTCGCGGTATGGGCGCAGTTTTTCAGGAGGCAGTAGTGCCGCCGGTGGCGGGAGCGGCGGTGGCGGCGGTGGTACCAACAGCGGCAACAGTCAATACAGGCGTTATAGTCGCTCCCGTTCACGATCTCGGTAAGCAACAAATACTCACACACTTGCAGTTGCACTTGTACGCACCTGTATATGTATAAATAGACCTTAATGTTTTGCTAATTTATTTTGGTTGCCGTCGTAGAGAACGAAATCGTGATCAACCTGGCTACAGACGCCGGAATTCACATTCACGCAGCCGCGAACGCTCAGTGAATCATTATCGCAACTCTGGCAGCGCCGACAAGGATTTGTATCGTGATCTTATTAACGAGGACTATAAAGAGGATCGTGGTAGCGGCTACAACAACAACAGCACAAGCAGCTACAACAATGCACGCAGCAATAATTATCACAATCGCCGCGACGACAACTACGATAGCGATCGTGACCGCGACCGTGAACGCGATCGGGAACGGGATCGTGATCGAGATCGTGATCGAGATCGAGATCGTGATCGTGATCGTGATCGTGATAGGGATAGGGATCGTGAACGTGATCGCGATCGGGAACAGCGCTGGAAGAACTACGATCGAGAGCCTCGTGAGCGAAACTCGGACTACGAGCGCACTGGGGAGCGCAGGTAACTAAGTGACATTTCTTCATGAGCTTGAAGGATTTGCATATTTGTGGTCTATCTTCCACTATTAGCCGTGATTATCGTTCTCACAACAATGGCAACGGAAGTAACGGAGTTGCGGGCGCCAATCGCGATCGGGACAGGCGTTATCCCTCCGACGAGGATAGCTATGATAGCGATGAGAGCGACGACAGTCAGTTCCGTCGTAATCACATTCGCACCAGCAATGAGGCACTGCATCAAATAATTATATTCGGCCTGAAAAAGCACATCACCGAGGCAGACGTGAGTAATTCGAAGAAAATATAAGAAGAATTATAAGAGCCTAAGACATAAATATTTGAAATATTTATATCGAACGTGATATTCATCAATGTCGTTGCTTTGCAGATCATGGGCGCCCTGATCCAAGTGAATATGGAGCCTTCTTCCATACGCCTGATACGCAAACGACCTACAGGTGGGTTACCTTGAGTTACATGTAACATAATTTAGCATACGCTACGATATATTCATAAGCATTCGTTTACATCACGATGCGTAAGTATTATATACTGTGTTGACTTGGCAGTAGTCCGGCAAAGTTCGCAACAGCAATTAAATTGAATAGAATACTTGGCCTTCCATAAACCAAACCAAATCAACAAAAAATAAAAGTAGGAACAACAAAACATACCCAAAAAATGTTACAAAATATTCAACAAAGTACATATTTTGACAAAAACCATTTTGTATCTGCTTCTATCTAAAATTTAGGTGCATCACGCGGTTTCGCATTTGTCGAGTTTAATACCGTTGAGGAAGCAACACGGTGGATGGAAATAACCCAGGTATCACAACAAGAAACCAACTAAGAAATTGCTTAAATACACAGATATGATGTAAACCTTAAGCGTGAAACTCGGCAACAATAATTGCGAAATATGTGCCTTAAGTTCAGTTAACAGCAGTCGTAACAACAACAATCACAGCAGCCAGCCAAGCACCATTTCGTATTGTATCATCTGTTAGCATATATCAACCATTTTTTCTGGCCCAAATTCTCTTTCACAGAATTTGGTTGGTTCTGCCGTCTGTTTTGAGTTTCGTTTTACGTTTTTTGTTTCCCATGAGAGAATGAGTAAGTGGGAGAAAGAGAGTAGGCGAGACGAATGTCTTGCTCGGCAGCAACTGAACTTAAAGTAAACATTTCATTTATTGCGGTTAACTTGGAGTTACGTCGATAACAACAATGCCACCAAGCTCAACATCTGCGGCAACTACGACAGCGACAACAACGACAACAGCGCGTTAAAGACACAGAGGCAACCCCTGGTGACTGTGTACTCTGTGCAACATTTGGAAGCCAAGCCAAAGATCAGTCACTAATCGCTGTTTATTGCTCTTTTTTCTCTTCCTTCATGCAGGGCTCTCTCAAGCTTGGCGATCAACGCGTGTCCTTGCAATATAGCCACAAACGGATCACCGACTGGCATTGTGTTACGGTAAGCAAAGCTCCTTCACTTGCTGAAAGTTAAGATCCTGCCTGATATCTATGAAAAATATATTGTTTATTTGCAGTGTGGCGTCTTCAATTTCAAGCGTCGATTCTCATGCTTCCGGTGCATGGCATCGCGCTCGGAAAGCGAAAGCATCTACTCTGGCGGCGGCGAGGGCATCGATGAAGTTAGCCCGATTCTAACAAAAAGTATAAAAAATCGAATACCAACTCTAAATTGCCAAAACAAAAATTGGAACACAAAAATTCTTTGGATTTTACAAATTTTTAATTGAAACGCTTTTCCCCCAACCCACTCCCCAATTCAATGCAGAGATTATGCTGCGCAATCTGGATGCGTTGACCAACGAGGAGAGCGTGTTAACTGCCCTACAGAAGGTACTGCCCCAATTGGCCAAAACCATAACTAAGGTGCTTATTAGTCGTGACACATTGACTCAAACGTCTCGTGGCATTTGCTATCTACATTTCGAAACGCTTGTGGATTCGATGGATGTACACAATGCGCTCACCGCGTTGGATCCGCCGCTGCGTATTGATGATCGTGACGGTGAGTTGAGGAGTATTGGATAACGGATTTGCAGCTTAATTCTCGTAATGTATCTTGTTGCAGTCAACATCAGCTATTGCGTAGACTCTGAAAATCGGCAGGGAAAGGATGCATTACTGGCTAGCGACGCAACTGCTGCCTTTCAGGGCGGCGCAATGGTCCCTCTGCCACCTTCGGAAACTGGCGGCGTTTATACTATAGCAGATGTGCCACGCCTGGCTGAATACAGTGCCTCGCTATATGCATCCACGCCAGCAGAGCATGCCCACTATGTTCAGTATTATACGAATTATTATATGACCGAGATTAAAAAGGGCGGGGGCCAGTTACTCGGCGGCGTTGGCCTTGGCAGTGCCGGTGTCAGTGCTGTTGGCGCAGATGCTCAGTTAACAGAGGCTAACTCGGGAGCTGCAGTAGCTCTCTCGGCCATACAGCGAAAGCAGAAGAAGATGAGTAGCATTGAGACAACGGCCACGGCAGCAGCCACAGCTGCTGCGCATGCAGCGGCTGCTGTTAAGGCTTCATTTGCGGCACAGAACGTAATTACTCCGAGGGGGAACGATGGCAAAACGTATCGTGAGTGAATCAACCAAATGACTCGCCTTGTGAGCTGGCCTAATTGCACAATCTTTTCTTAAAGCCACACCCGATGTATCTCTCTATCAGTATGATGAAACTTCCGGCTATTATTATGATCCAAGCACGGGTCTTTACTACGATGCTCACTCCCAATACTATTACAACAATGAGACAGGCGCGTATTTGTATTGGGATCAACGTCGCAGCACCTATATATTGGCCACACCTGCCTCCACACAGGCGGCGTTGCAGGAGACGTTGGGACAGGAGGCACAGCCTGAGAAGGATGAGGAGGCGGCTAAGAAGGAGAAGAGCAAAGACAAAGATAACAATAAGCATGACAAGGTCAAGGTGGCCAAGAAGATAGTTAAGGACATGGAGAAATGGGCGAAACAATTGAATCAGAAAAAAGACTACACCGTTGTAGCCACACCGCAGCCCATATTGCCCGGTCGTGGTGATCCCGGCGAGGGGCCGAGCACCTCACGTGCGGCTACTGGTGCATACGCAGATGTCGGTTTCTCCATACTAGAAAAGAAGGAGCGTGGCAAGCTGTCCGATTATACACCCACCCCGGCGGCAGCACCTATGAATAAACTGGTGAATGCCTACGGAGGCGGCAGCGATTCCGATGAGGACAATGGCGGTGCAGGATCGCAAAACGCGGGCAGCGCCGGAGCATCTGTGGATGAAAATGATTACGTTGACTTACAAAAGCTGACCTGTTTGCTGTGTAAACGTGCCTTCCAGTCCCATGACATACTGCAGAAGCATTTAAAAATGTCTAATTTGCATAAGGAGAATCTAGCCAAACTCAACGCTGGCAACGCTGCCGGCACCAGCAGCGAAGACGCAGCAGCCGCTGCTCTATCGTAAGTATGAACATCGTACAAGAAAACATGCCTTTACTTAAGGTTTATATTGATCCACAGTTATCGCGATCGAGCCAAGGAGCGCCGCCTAAAGTATGGGGAGGGTGATCCTCCACCACCAAATCGTAGTCGTGAACGTTTTGAACATGAGATCAAGAACTTGCAGACACGTCAGAAAGATTCCGGCGCTGCACCTCCCTTGCCGATTAGTTCAAGTAATGTGGGCAGTCGCTTGCTGCAGAAAATGGGCTGGTCAGAAGGCCAGGGATTAGGGCGCAAGAACCAAGGGCGTACGCAGATTATTGAGGTAGGTATTGCATGTACATATACAATTAAGTGTATTTATATCGATCTTTTGACCATCTCTGTGAAGGCCGAAGCACGCTCCAACACTGTGGGTCTCGGTAACAAGAGTAGCACCCTGGCTCCCGGTGATGATTACAAGACGTATATTAAGAAAATGATGAAGTCACGTTATGAGAGCGCTTGAACTCTCTTTTTATTTATTCTTTACTGCATTACTGTAAATCAAGATTGATTTGATTTTTATTTCACTTTTTGCATACTGTTTGTTTACCTCAAATTTCGCAGCGTTATACAATGTCATTTGTCATTTGGATGAAATACCTGTAACTTAATAAAATGTACATAATATATAAGCGTATGTATATTCATATGTACAAAAAAGTGAAATATAATTTTGAAAACCAATTATTGAAAGCTTATGAGAAGACGATATATTATCGAAAGATGTTCAATGTTGGCGATGAATTACACATTCTTATGTTTGCGTGGTGCGGTCACACTTGCCCGCACCGAAACCATTGTTTACGTTTTGCTCAGCACGTGCTTTGCTGTCCTTTGTATTAATATTATTATTTATAAATAAACAAAATCGTTCTAATGACTGCAACCAAGATACCACCTTTGACATACAAGGTCGTGGCCGAATGTTCCGTGTCAAAAGCGCGCGCAGGTCTGATGACGCTGAGGTATTTGTCTTGATATGAAATGAGCTTATTTTATGAATTATAAAATTGATTGCAGGCACAGTGATGTGCGCACACCAGTATTCATGCCAGTTGGCACTCAGGGTACTATGAAAGGCATATTGCCGGATCAGCTAATCGACCTGGACTGCCAAATACTGCTGGGAAACACCTATCACCTCGGCCTGCGACCCGGCATCGAAACGTTGCAGCGAGCCGGCGGTCTTCACAACTTCATGGGCTGGCCACGGGCTATATTGACGGACTCAGGTGGTTTTCAGATGGTGTCGCTGCTGCAGTTGGCTGAGATTGACGAACACGGCGTCAATTTTCGGTCTCCATTTGACAACAGTGAATGTATGTTAACGCCGGAGCACTCAATGAAAATACAGAATGCTATCGGCGCGGATATCATGATGCAGCTTGACGATGTAGTTAAGACAACGACTACTGGTCCACGTGTCGAAGAGGCTATGGAGCGCACAATACGCTGGGTGGATCGTTGCATTAAAGCACATGCACGCGACGATGATCAATCACTTTTTCCCATTGTTCAGGGCGGATTGGACGTATCGCTGCGGGAGCGCTGCGTAACCGCACTGATGGAGCGTAAGGTGCGTGGCTTTGCCGTTGGTGGCCTTAGCGGAGGCGAAAGCAAACACGATTTTTGGCGCATGGTGCACGTGTGCACGGACTACTTGCCGCGAGATAAACCACGCTATTTGATGGGTGTGGGATTTGCCACCGATCTTGTGGTTTGCGTAGCCTTGGGTATTGACATGTTCGATTGTGTTTTCCCAACGCGCACGGCTCGGTTTGGCTGCGCTCTGGTGGACAAGGGTCAGCTGAATCTCAAGCAACAGAAGTACAAACACGATATGGATCCCATTGACAAAACATGTGATTGCAGTACGTGTAAACGATATACACGCTCCTATCTGCATCACATCGCTACCAACGAATGTGTCTCCTGCTCGCTGCTTAGTGTCCATAATATTGCTTTTCAGCTACGCCTGATGCGATCGATGCGAGAGGCTGTGCAAGCTAACACGTTTCCAGATTTCGTGCGCGTCTTTATGGCACGGCATTTTGGAAGCGATCCGATTCCCAGCTGGATACGTGAGGCTTTGGCGGCGGTGCACATTGAACTGCCGCCGGATGTGCCGAAGGCGGAGCAAGAAGAGAAGCAGACAAATAGCTTATGAGTTATGCAACTAAGGTCTGTTTAGATGCTATGTATTAATAGTATCTAACCTGACCTTATTTAATATAGGACAATCTATTAAATATATTAAAGCGGCATTTTAAGTGTATACAGAAATCCATTTACTTGTCAATTTGCCCTTTTGGCGAAGCTTTCAGCATGTTGTCTCACGTAAAAGCTCTTTGAGTACCTATGGGAAAAAGCTGCTTAATATGACGCATACGAATTATCGAACGGCGCTTCAAAGAGGATCAATTATTTTACAAATTTATACTCTATTTTCGCTTTACTTTCTCGCCCTGTTACTTGAGTGTGTTTGTGGCTGCGTCTATGTGCTCTGTCTGTTGTTTGCATGAGCGCCGCTGTTCCCACAAAAAAAAACGTGCGCTATTCGGGCGTTACTCTCTCGCTCTCCGATCCTCACGATTCGATTATGCGTCAGAGACGAAGATCGTTCGGCCTTTTCATCGTTTGACAGAAGTTGAGGCCACATCGGGCGTTCAGTGTGTCTCAAAGCGTCGTCGTTGTCGGTGATCGCGCGGTTGTTGCGTCGTTGCGCTATAACGGATTTATCAGGCGCTCTGTCTACGCATTTCAGCGACTATTAGCAGTTAAATACCCCTCATCTTCCGCCCTATCTTCAAGAAACAAACGCGCCAATAAAACAAAATTGAAGCAATATTAAAAATTTGAAACAAAGTCCCAATTGTAAGATATTACTGTTGTTAAGTTATAGTTACAATCAATCACAACAACTAATGCAAGTGCGTGCGTGATAGAGTGAATGAGTGAGTGCGCATGATTTGGTGTATTTCTTGTTGCTGCTGCTGGAGTTTCTGGCGTGACGTGCGCGCATCTGTGTGTGTGAGCTACGTTCTGGCTGTTGCCAAATGTGGTCA
>JABVZX010000308.1:1592616-1610629 GCA_020883565.1 Drosophila pachea
GCTGCAACCCCGCTGCGCTTTGTTATAAACTTGCCTTCACTTTTTTTATGAATAGTATATATATATATATAGCCAGCTATTGCCCTCCCTCTGCCTCTGCCGCCCTCTCCCTTGTGGGTCGCGGCCTTCCGAGGCTGTTGCCAGATCTTGTTGCCGCTGCCAAGGCGTTTGGTAAATATTTTAATTGAAATTACATTTTAGCTCGTTTGGGCAGTTTACCTAACAAGCTCTTAGCCGTTGCTTCAGCTCCAGCTGCGGCTCCCACCTGCTTTCTGGAGTGGGCGGGGGGCATGGCCGTGGTCCAAAGGCCAAAAAGCAAAGCCTTTGCCACAAATTGTGCTTGGGGTCAGGCAGTGAAAGCAGCAGAAAGCAGAGCTATAATACAACAGATAATTTATATATATCTCTATAAAGGTCTTATATATATCCTATATGTATATGTGTGTGTGTGTGTGTGCGTAATTTGCATAGATATATATCCTGTCCCATTGCGTGTCCTTGTGTCACATTTGCCGAGGCCAAAGTTGAGGCCACATCTCATGAATGACTTTCAATGGCCAGCCGGAAACTTTTTCAAAGCAATTAGATAACGGCTTTTGCTGATTTTAAAGTTTTCCCAAGTGCCAGGAGGAGACGGAAGGGGAGGGGGAGGGGGGGGGTGGACTAAGCTTTTCGAGATACTGCCGCACTATCGGTTCCACAGAGAGTTTAATCAGCTCAAAGTTTTTTCGGAGAACTTGTAAAGCAGCTGCAGTTGACCAGACCTGAGAGATACCTGCCAGAGTGTGTGTGTGGGGGGTGTGTGTGGGGGGTGTGCGGAAAATCTCGTGCCGAATGGCAAGCAAAGTTCTATTTAGCTTAAATAATATTTGGCCAAGCGTTAACGGAAATGGCCTCCAAGTTGAGTGTTTTCCTGGCCGAGGCTAAAACAAAGAAAAATATTTAAGCACTTAACTGCGGCCACGCCCCCCCACTCCCCACCAGATCTTGACCAACTGGACCAAGTGGACTGCGGACTGTGCGTGCGTCCACTCAGAAATTAGTTGGAAGATGAATGGCCCAAAGTCGCAAAGTTTTTCCCAGTTTCTACTCGGGGCCTTCATGCCGGCGACGGCTGTAACTGCCTGAACTTCCCTCGCGTCCACCCCCACCACTCTCCCCGACGTGCTGCTCCTTGCTAAGCCAACTGCACGTCTTTGGCTCTACATCATGCTCTTTAGTCTTTATTTAAAGCAGAAACTTTTTTAATGAATGCTCTTAGTTGGCGCACATATTTTTCATGCATAGTTCATTAAAAACCGACTTTTCCCAACAATTTTCTCCGCTTCTCCCCTGCGTCTCCGCCTCTTCGTCTATTCGCTTTTCCTGTTAGTGCTCTTAAGTTCAGATTTATGTAAAGCTGATTCTATTAGCCGAGCGCAGGCTTAAAATGCACTCGAATATTGCAATCGGAACCACTTTGCACCCGCTTTGTGCACTGCGAGAAATTTCCGAGTGGGTTGGCCCCATTGATGATACTGCCAAGTCTTCTCTCTCTCTCTACCCTCCGTTCAGCTGCTTTGCCAGAATGTGTGCCGACTCTTGCAGCTTTCTCTTCAGCTTCCAGTTCTTCCAGTTGCCTCTTCAGCTGCTCCTCCATGTGTCTTCCATCTACTCTTCCAGTTGCCCTTCCAACGCCCCTTCCAGTTGCCCTTCCATCTGCCTCTCTTGCTGCCCTCCCAGCCACTCCTTCAGCTGCCCTTCCAGCGCCCCTTCCAGCCACTCCTTCAGCTGCCCTTCCAGCGCCCCTTCCAGTTGCCTTTCCAGCTTTGTTTCCAGCAGCCTCTCCAGCTGCCCTTCCAGCGTCCCTTCCAGTTGCCTTTCCAGCTTTGTTTCCAGCAGCCTCTCCAGCTGCCCTTCCAGTTGCCCTTCCAGTTGCCCTTCCAGCTACTCTTTCCGCTTTTCTTCCAGTTGGCCCTGCTTTTCCATCTGCCTCTCTTGCTGCCCTTCCAGCCACTCCTTCAGCTGCTCTTCCAGCTCCCCTTCCAGTTGCCTTTCCAGCAGCCTCTCCAGCTGCCCTTCCAGTTGCCCTTCCAGCTACTCTTTCCGCTCTTCTTCCAGTTGGCCCTGCTTTTCCACCTGCCTCTCTTGTTGCCCTTCCAGCCACTCCTTCGGCTGCCCTTCCAGCAGCCTCTCCAGCTGCTCTTCCGTGTGGCCAAAAATGGAACTCGTCTAAAAAAACAATCAACAGTCCATTTCGATAGAGACAGCAGCAGCTCTTTCCATCTCCCCCTCGCTGCCTACTCGCCCCCCCTCCCTTCCGCCCCACCCCCTTCTTCTGGCTATGTTGTTTTTGGACTTTATTGTGATCTCTTGATAGTCAGATCACGTAGCATCAACGAGAGAAGCTGATACGCCGTGTATAATGGGATTTGTTTATTGGTATCATTTGCGCCAACTTCCGCAGTGTTTTTTCCTTTCAACCCTTGATGTGGCCGCCAACCCCAAGCCCCCTCTCCCAGCGAAGTGCAGCCGCCCCTGTTGGCAGCTGGAAAAGTTTCGTATTGCGTTTTAGAGTGCACAACGGTACATAAGTAGCTAAAGTGGCCCGAAAAACGTACGCGCCGCTAATCCCGGCCAGCAGCCAAACAGTTGACAGGCGGCAGGGGGGGCGGGGGGGCAGCGGGCAGGTGTGGGCACGTGTTGCCCGAGCACCATATTGACACTTTCAACGACTTGACGCGTCAAAAGTCATAAAGGGAGTCAAAAAGTTTCAACGCCTCCGATTGCATTGGCGCTGTGTGGCAGCCACTGGAGCCGGGCTCCGCTGGTGTCCTGCATAAAAGTAAATCCTGGGCTCTCGCCGTTGCCACTTCACAACTTGACTTTAAGTGCGGGGTGGGGCTGAGCGCTTTCCGGCGGCAGCTTAGAGCTGCCGCCTCTCCCTCCTTCTCCAGCTCTCTCTCTCTCTCTCATTGTCGCATTTTTCATCATCAGGCTGCCTGAAGTTTTTACGTCTCCCTCTCCCTCTCTCTGCCTCTCTCGCGCCTGCACCTGTGCGCCGCTTAGCTGCATGTGCGTGGGTTGCCTGGGTCCCGCCCCTGTCTGTCTGTCATGCCGCGTTTGTCTGGCTTTGGAGTCACGCTGGCTGCTCTCCAGTCTCAGCGCCTGGCAATTGCCACTTTGCCGTCTGCAGTCGTCGCTGCCATTGTCTCCTGTACAGGTCTTCCTCTATTCTTTTTTGGCCAAATCTCTTTTGAATTATTGCTGTAATTACCGTTCAGTTTCGCCCAGCCAGCAGCAGCAGCATCATCATCATCATCTGCTCCACCTAGAGAGACTGAGAGAGGGGGGGAAAGAGAGAAGGGAGAGCGCTCTGTTGTGACATCGCTGATGACTGTGTTGATCCGACGATTATGATTTTATTACGTTTTCGTGTAGTTGTGCTTTGTTTCCTTAATTTCGTCCCGCACCACGCCCACCGCTCACCGCCCCCTTCCTCGCGCCATGTGGCGTGAGTTATGGCCCTCGATTTGCTGGCGAATATCTCTAGTCCCACAATCAAATCTAATCGCTGGCCATAAGGCCGAGAGTCCGTGGCTATGCACTGGATTTTCGCGCTGATAAATGACCAGCCCCTCCCCCTCCCTCTTCCCCTTCCCCACCAAAAAAAAAAAAAGAAGCGAAACTGTCGCCTTTAATTGTAATTGTGCCCCAGAGTGCGGCCGCTGAATACCCTGTAAATGCGGCCCGATTTTTCATGCTAATCGAAATTAATGCAGATCTTCCAACAGGCCGGCCCACGCTGAGGAGCAGCCAGGGGAGGGACGGGGGCAGGGGCCAGCTCGGTTTCACTTCGCCAACTTTTGGCATTAATTCGCGCCGAACTTTCGACTTGTTTCCTTTAAATGTCACAGTGTTAATCCTGGTTTAAAAGCCGCCGCAAATGCTGCACTATTTCCCCTTTACCACACCCAACCCCTGGCCCCGCCCTCGCCTCTCGCCCGCACTATCCGCCCACGCATTTGGCTCGTCGACTCGGCTGTTAAGCAGCATGTAAACCGCGTCGCACATTCCGCAAGCCCGGCGGCAGCAACAACGACTGCGGGCGACAGACAGACAGCGACTGCAGCTGATGTGGGCGTGGTACGAAGGAGCGGCACGGGAGGGGGAGGGTGTACGAATTTCGACACATGTTGCCGCAATAAAAATGTCAACACACACATAAAACATCTTCTAAAATGGCATTTGCGAAGCGGCGTAAAATTCCAGCAGCAGCCCAAAAAATTTGAAGCATAATAAATGGCCTGTGTGTGTGGCGCACACACACCCATACACACCGACACACCCACTCGCACACACACGCCAACAACGAGCACGTGCTTAAAGCTCTACGCACATTGTTGGCCATTAAGGCCGCATTCCTTGGCCATATAGAAATTTATAGAGCAGAAGCCGAGCCGAAGAAAGTTGCCAAGGGGTAGCCAAGCTGTGTGTGTGTGTGTGTGTGTGAGTGAGTGTGTGTCTGTGTGTGTGAGTGTGGGAGGGGGGGGGGGGGGCGTCTGTGTCGCAGCAGACGCTTTCAGCTTTCACTTTCCGCGTTGGCCCCAAAAGTCGCGCTACGCTTTCCGTTTTAGTTTCTAGCCAGACCAATCCCTACCTCCCCTCCCTCCCCTCCCTGCCCACTCTCTAGGCCAGCCCTGCAGCTAGCCATGTGCGTGTGAGTGGAATTTTCAAAAGTGAAGCTGCCCTTTAATGAGATAATCTGCGCGGCACTCATTTTATATAATTGAAGGTTCATGTGCCTAGTCGCCCCCCTCGCCCCCATCGCCGCCCGCTGATTGCACGGGCGGGGGTAATGATAGTGCCCCGGCCTGTACGTGCGTAAAGCGTGGCGCGTGGGGCCGGGTGCCTGCACTTTGTGGCGCTCTGCATCCATCTGGCAAAGGTCGGCGTCACGGGCGGCCTGGGGAGGAGGCGTGGCACGGCTCGTGGCATGGTAATCTGCAATAAATGAGGCATGTTGGAAGATTTATTTGATTGCTTTATTTAATATTTTAGAAAAGGCAGATGCTACCCATTCGATAAGCCCAGCCCCCTTGGCGCCCCCCTTGAATTATGACAGACGAAATGAAATTTTTTCGCCTGACGCCCGATTGTGACAGCTGGAGATTGTCAAGGTGTTGACACTGGCAACTGGAATGTCCTGGCGCCAAACAAAAGCTAATTTGCATATATGTCAAGCTAGGAGCCGGCTAAATGTCGTCCGGGGGCTATGAATGAATTATGGCTGGCAGGTAGGATGAATGGCTGGCCTTATTTATGGGAATTCCAGGTGAGAAATTCGCAAAGACTCCGGCTCAAAGTTGACAACGGAAGCGGGCCTTAAAGAGGCAGGCGCCGACTGTTCCCAGTATAAATATTGAAGACATTGCCAAATATCATACGCACCGTTGGCCCAGCCCCGCCCCAGCTCCCGCTGCTTCCATATGGCTAGCCGCATCAATTAGGACCAGAGTGTGCACTGTGGCGCCATCTATCTGGCATGCATGCAACACAAACGTGCAGCAACTAACAACTAAATTTCATTAAGCCGCATCGCACAAATTGAACTAGAAGAACGGCCCAACAATGATAAAGTGTGGGACCATGCAGAAAATTTAAGTGCCCCGGCGGAGAGTGGAGCCCCTCGGGGGCCCAAGCGCAGCCAAACGAACCAATTTCGTAGACCCAAAAAAGTGGCAGCAGCAGCAGCTCGAGCTGGGCAGCCGGAGCAAGTCGTGCATGAAGCGCCGGACGAAGGACGCGACAGCACAAAAATCAGGCAACAGAGCATGACAAGCAGAACGCAACGTAGCGCATCCTGTGCCACAGTTGCCACAGTTGCCACAGCGGCAGGCCAACAGATCGGCCGCTGCCTGGACGGCGCGCTCTCTCTTTCGCTCTCGCTCGCACCCACACGCCTCGTGCGATAATAAAATGGAAACTTTGAGCAGCGGTCCAGGGCGAACTGGCGAAGAGCGAGGTGGGGGAGGGGGAGGCGGGAAGGCCAACGGCGCACCGCATGTCTGGCATATTTAATTTATTTATTTTATGCAAATTTCGGATAATGTATCTGCGGCCGCAGGACACAGCGCAACAACAACATGAACAACATCAAGGGGTTTCCTCCGAAGGTGGCGCCTCATCATCTGCGGCCAACAAAAAATTCTAATGAAAGCAATTGTTGCCAAACCGCGCAACAAAATTATGCTGCATGTGCCACGCCCAGCGACTGGCAACGGCTGGCTGACTGCCTGGCTGCCTGGCTGCCCGGCTATATTTGGCATTACACGGTTCATTGTCTAAAGTGGTGCTCGGGGAGGCGCCGCCTCCTGCTCCCTGTCCCAGCCCGCCGCCCATTTGCCGGAGTATCTATTGTATTTATTCAAAAGTTGGAAGCCGCCTGCTTGCACTAACTACTAATGTGCGGTTGCCGCTGCGGGTGTGTGTGTGTGTGTGTGCTGCTGCTGTGTGGGCGGGGGCGTGGCGTTGCGCGCAAGTTTCTATCTAGCGCCATTTGCTTTTTATTGTTAAACTGCTAAAAAGTTTTGCCATAATTTTAGCTTTCAGCTTTGTTATTTTTGGCTACTTTCGAGCGAAAGAGATTTGCAAAATTTTGAAAAAAAAAAATATGTAGAAATTGCAACGTTCTCTGCAGATTAAAAAGTGTACCGTAAGGCTTATGGAGCACTCAAAAGTATTTTCAAAAATTACCTTTTGAAGCTTTTAGTAATTTCTGTAAATAATTATCAAAACTTTTTTCAACTTGAAAAATATATTTCCAAAAAGGGTAATTTTCGTCATGCTAATAATTTTTGAAAAAAAAAGGAGAAACATTTCCCTTCAATTATTTAATTTTCCCCTCAAATGCTGTAACTCATGCCTCACGGCCATGTATTGAGTTATGGCTGCTGCGCCTTTCGCTTAGCGAAATATTACGTATACGCGCGCGCTGGGAATTTTCACTAATTAAAATGGTTTTTCCGCTGACGTGTTCCACGGCCACCATTCAGAAGTTTTCCCATGTAATTTCCACACAGATTTGTGAATTCAAAAAAAATTGCAAAAAAAGAAAAAAGAAAACGAAATGGGAGGAAATTAATATATATTTCTGCAGCTCATAAATAAGTCGAGGGTGCAGCCGCGAGAGCCGCGGCACATGTGAGTTGCCGCACCCGCTATAAATTAGCATTAAAAATGCCTTGGGGCACGGATTAAATACCGTTCCTTTTTTTTTTGCGCATTTTTATTTCCGTTTTTTGATGGGGTCACAATAGGGTATATCTGCCGCTAGAGTCGGCTTGTAACGCGATCTCCATTGTGCACTCAATGTCAATGTTCTGTTCCCACACTGTTAGCCGGTTTTTACTCCACTGTTCTCACTCCGTTTATCGACTGTTAGCAGATGTTACTCAACTGTTGCCGCTACAGCTCCTGTTACCAGACTCTGTTAAAAGTTAATCCACTGTTACTAGACTGTTATTAGAGTGTAAGCGGAGTATTGCACCGCTGTTACTCGACTGTTGCCTGCATTTGCTTTACATTTCCATAGAATTTCGAGTGTTGCCTAGGACTGCAACGTGTAGAGCATCCGCTAGTCATGCAGTTCCCAGCTCGCTTTGGGCTTTTCAGGCAGCCATCACGCGCAGCTAATAAATACAGATTGGGTGCATTTAAATGGCATCGGGCATCGAAAAGTGATTAAGTCGAAGGGCAGACCTTTTTCGGAAATTGAATGGATTCCACTCTTTTTTCCAATTGCCCCTTTGTGCAATTGTTTGTGCAAAATTGGGAGAGTTCTACCCTGGACTATTCACCGTACTTGAAAACGTCGCTTGCACTCCATTTACCTGCACAATTGAATGATTTCCCTAAGCGGCGACCTTTTCGAGCCATAAAAAAAGGGTTTCAATTCGGGAACAGCTTAAAGACGTCGAATAGGTGGAAGAAAACGGATTCTACCTATTCAAATATAAATCTATGTTATCTGCCCAGCGTTTCCCACGCAAAGAGTGGAATTCGCGAATCAGATTGTGAGTCCTTTCGCCATATTTTCCACTCCCTCGCATCGTAAATATTCACTAGCCTTGCGACAGCCCAGAAATTACATTTTTCTCGTGGTCAGTTTTCGCTGCTGCGTCTGCTTTTTGGTCTACCAATGGCTGGGGGCCGGAGGGGGTGAGTTTGTTATCTCAGCTCACTTCCGGCCTGCGCCGGGCACATATTTATGCGCATGTCGGTCCAAGGCAGCAGGCAATTTGCTGCTTTACAATAAGTGCCAGGACATAAAAATAATAATTATGCTTGTACCTTTTATGATTATGGTGTGAAAACAACAATTGCTCGTACGCGTGGGATGTTCGCTTTTTCTCTGTTTTCTCATGTTGCGACTGGGAAAAGGACAATGTGCGCAGCCGACAACAACAACAACAACAACAATAGAGAGCCGGGGAGTACGACAACGACAGCACGCTTTAGTGCAGATTTACGAGCCATGTAGGTGGAGCAAATTATTAAAACAGCAATGTCCAAAAAAAAAAAAAATGGAGCTGAATTGGTGAAGAGAGGAGGATACCCTGTAGGCAGCTGAGAAGAGCTCGTCATCAAGTCTAAAGAGAGTTGAGAGCTAGGAGCAGAAACAGGAGATGCTCTTAGTGAAAAGATCCAGCAGATTGGCTAGAGCACAGGGTGCTTCAGTGGACACCCTGTGAACATCTGAGAGAAGGATTTGCTCCAATGGCTCCAAATGTTGCCTCGGGTTGAGAGAGACAGCTCCAGAGGATGGGCCGCAGCTGCGTCTTCTGGATTTCTCCCCCTCAGCACTGATACTCCCTCTCACTCTCCTCGTATTGCTAACAGGGTACTTGGAGAACTCAACACGGTTAGATTGCGTTCGGCCACCTTGGCCTTAGCATTAAGCTTAGCGTGGCTTTCAGCACAATAAACAAAAAGTAATTTTCACAAATTTGCCAACTTGTAAGCCCGGCCCGAAGTGGGCGCTGCGAGCCGAGACCATTGGAATTTATGTGGCGTGCACTTGCCGCGCCTGCCCACCACCCCTCGCCTGGTGGGCTGTGAGTGGACGCAGGTGTTTTGCGGCGCTTGTCGTTAGCCAGACGACGACGGCTCTTTATGCCGGATACACAAAGTTTTGTTAAAAGGAAACTGTCGCGACGCCATTTATTATGGCCCGCTCCGTGAAGGGTCGTTGTCGCCCCACAGATATCGCTAATGTGAGCTCGTTCTAGCTGCTACTGTTGTTGTTGTTGTTGTTGTTGTTGGGGGTGCTTAAGGCACATATCGCTGCGCATATACGTATATGCATTCGTCCTGTGTCCTGCGTCCTTATCGGGCGCGGCTAATTCAATCAGCCGTGGCAAATTAAAGTTCCATCTTTCGGCCAAGTCAAGCGGCGAAGCGTTTGAATGCCCAGAGAAAAATTACACGGATTGCTACCCTTTGCCAGGGTCAAAGTTCGATCTGAGGCGAATGCTGCAATGACACTGGCTGACGATTGGCCCCAGCTTCGGTTGGAGCTCTTCCAAAGTCCGCGAAAGCTCCTTTCCAGCGAGGTCAAAGGTCGCCAGAGTCTTCTCGCAGATTAATCCGCAGCTTACTGGCGAGCCCAATGTCATTGGGGCCTTCAGCATATGCGCATAAATCACGCTCCCCTCGGGCGGGTCGCCGCAGCAGGACAATCGGAATTGCTAAATGCTACAAGAACAGTTCAAGCATGTAAATTAAAGCACATCCACAAAAAAGAAGAACAGGAGAGAGGAGCAAGGGGGAGGGGGGACAGCCCAGGGGGGGAGTGAACAAAAGGACGTTGCAGGCGAAATCAAACTCCGGCTGGCATCCACGCTTTACAGCTCAGCTGGGCTTGGGCGCGGGCTCGGCTCAGCCGTGCCTTGAAGAGCAGCAAGGATGTTGGAGGCGCGCAAATGAAATTAAAGGCGAGCAAACAAGTTACGGTCAGACAATCAGCAATGGGCCAAAAGGACATTGCAGAAGGACAACGGCCAAGGGACGGCTCGAACGGGGAGGGCGGCCGGAGAGTGGCCGGGCTGGGGCGAGGGCCGGCAAACAAAGTGCGTTGTGCGCTGCTTAAAGCAATTTCATTTGACAAGGCCTCTCTCCGCGCTTCTCAGCCCGGGCCCGCCCCGCCCACGTCCCCGGGCAAGCCTGTGGGAGATTGATTCGTGCTGCTTGGTCTCAGTTCCAGTTGCTGGATCTGGAGCGGCCCGAATGGCTTGGCCTTTGATTAAATTAAATTTCATGGGACATATGTACACATTGAACGGCTTTGTGCAGCTAACGGTATTTTTTTTTTTTTTGGGTCTGCTTTGCTTGGGAACAAACTGTTCCCGGATTTTTGGGAGGGAAAAAGTGTTGAGAAATGGCGCGTAATTTGCAGCAAATCCTTCGTGTAATTTGTTTGTCAACAAATGAGTGTGTAAATGCTGCACATTTAACATCAGCTCCTCCTCCTCTTCTTCTTCTACCCGTCCACTTGTGCCTCTTCTTCTTCTTGCTGTGACCCGTCCGGCGGCGTCCTGCGACATTGTCTAATGAGTTAATTAGGCTGCTTTTAAAAAGAATTGCGCTCGGGGTTCATCATCAATTTGATGGGTCAGTGTGCTTAGCATTCAGGTCATCTACGAGAGAGAGAGAGTGAGAGAGAGCTGCGGCTAATTGAGGCAGCGTGAAGGGGATGGGGAGATAATGTTGGCTAATAAGCTTTTGATTTGCATAGCTTCAGTTTGGGCGGCTCAAAAGCGGGCTGAACAAATAGAGATTTATTTGTGGAAGATTTTTTGATGTTTAACGAAGGGAGAAGGGAGTGAGAAGGACACCAAGAGAAAGACAGAGAGAGAGAGAGAGAGAGAGAGAGAGAGAGAGAGAGATCAAAAGAAGGCCTTAGATGGAGAGAGAAAGATGTGAGGACTGAGCGAAGACGAAAGGCGAGAGAAAGGCAAGAGGCAGATCTAGTTAGAGAGAGAAAAAGACTGAAGAAGAGAGAATGAAGGAGGACTGAGAGCATGGCCGAAATGTTGATCCGGAAATGAGCGTAGAAAGAGATAGCGAGATTACAAGGGAGTGAGACAGAGACGGAGAGGAAAACAGAGTTCTGTATTATTTAAATTCTAAGAATTCCTCGCAGAACTTAAAGCGCTCCCCTATGAAGAGTATCCCTTTTAGCCTTCTGCTGGAAAACTCACAAAAAGGGAAATTTGTTGCGCTTTTTGCCCCCGCTCAGATGTGTGTGCCCCAGTCAACTATAAAAACGCACGAAGGCATAAATAATGTAAAAGAAAAATATGAAATACATAAAAGTCCGGGCAATAAGAGAAAGCGAATGCATAACAGAGAGAGAGAGAGAGCGAGAGAGAGGGAGAGAGAGAGCGGGCGATAAAAAACGAGTAAGAAAGAGGGAAAAACAATCGAGAGGGAAACAAAAACAAAGTTAAACCCAATACATTAATGGTATTTGCATTTGTACTGATTTTATTTGGTTTTTATTGAATTGATAAAATCGGGGACGACAAATGGGGGCCGCCAGTCCTGTGAGTCCTGCGAGTCGTGCGAGTGCGGCGAGTCCTGTTTCGTCCTGCTGCCAATTTGATATTCCGATTGCAATTTATGTGCGCCCTCAGCCGCCGCTGTAATGTACATGCATGTGCGAGGGTGGGCGGTGGCTGCGTGTGTGTGTGTGTGTGTGTGGGGGGGGGGGCGTGTCAGGCAAGTCGTTGTGATTCTTCGCTCCGCTCGTCCGGCTCGCCTTTATGTTTAAACATCTGCAATATGTTGCGGCAGTCGGGTGGATCAATGCATTCAGCTACAGCTCTGTGTGTGTGTGTGTGTGGGTGGGTGTGCGGGTGTGTGCGTGTGTACGCGTGTTTATTTGGCACCACAAATGCGTTTCCTCTGCGCTCGGCCGGGCTGAATTGGTGGCTTGCTGCCTGCGGTTGTCGTTTAATGGAATTCCGCTCTAGCATTAAATGTGACACACAGAAGCTGCCAATCGGAATGCTCGCACACACACACACACACGCACACACACACTCGCTCACTGGCGAGGCTGGGCTGCGGTTTAGCTTGTTTAAGTGTTAAATTAACGTTTTAACAGTTTCGATTATTTCGCCAGTTAATTTTTAATGTTTCAGTCGAAGCCCAAAAAGGAAAAACCAAATGAAAAAAAAAACAAAAAACAAAAAGAGGGAAAACACTTTCGTATGCTCGTCCGCCCAGTCTACCCGCCCCGCCGCCTCCCCTCCCCATTTCCCTTTTATGGTCTGTTCTTGGCCCTACGATTTCATTAGTTTAATTAAAATTTTACACACACTCACCGTGCGTGTGTGTGTGCGGGTGTGTGTGCGGGTGTGTGTGCGGGTGTGCGTGCGTGCTTCCTTTTCAAATTGAACCGCAAAAGCTTTGTTGGGGCCGGGGCAGAAGGATTATGTTATTGCCTTTGTCATTCATGTGGCCCATTGTTGCACTTGGTCTGCTCCATTCTTCTTCTTCCCTTTGTTGTGCCTGTTGCTGTTGGAGTTGTTGTTGCTGGCAGAAAACTTTCACCACATGGCATTCATTTCAATTCGCTTTGTTTCTCGAATGCCCTGCAAACCGAGCCGGACCCAATTGCGAGCGGGCACGGCAATGCCCGAAAGGAGCGCAGTTTCCATTACAAAATTAATTGAATTCATCTTTGCCATATTTTAATTAAATTAATTGAGCACGGCATCCAATAGGTCGCATCATCCATATACTAAATAATTTTCAGGTTATTCAAAATCTTTTAAATGAACTGAATTCAAAGTCGAACGTTTTCCTTGCTCTTTCCAGTCGTATTACAGGGTATTATTGGCATTCGATTGTAGGGTATTAAGCTCTCCTTCCTCTTGCTTTTTCTCTACCCCTTTCTTGGTACTTCTTTACAGGGTATACGCAAGTCGTAGCTGCCGGGGCCGACTCATTATGGTTGCGGTCTCGAAGCTCAAAAGTTGCATATCCTGCAAGTCCTTGTCATTGACAGGCTTTGTCACCGCAGCCCCCTCACCCTTGCGGTTCGCTTGCACAGTTCTCTCACAATTTCCCCGCAATTTTCTCTCAAAGTCTCCACAGCTTCTGGCAAACTTGGACAAATGTTGGTCAGCCATTCGGGGCCACAAAAAATGCTTGCGGCTAACTGTGAAAACCCATTAGGCTCTGGCATTTCCCATTAGATTTTTGCGTAGTTCTGGTCGGTCTCAGATTTGCTGCGTTGATCGATTTTTCTGCTCTGCATAATTAATCGGGCACACCTGGCACACGCTGGCATTAACTATTTCTAATCGGCCCTCTGCCAGCCATTAAATAGTAATCTCATTTCGATTCAGCAAATCCAACAGATGCTCATGAAATCCCCGCGAGCTGCTAATGAACTCTTGGCGTGCCAAGGATATCTAAACAAAAGCTGTCAGGACTCGGGATGCTGCTCACCTTTCAGCGGAGCTGCCAGCCCGGCCGAGCACAATTCAATTATTATTTTATAATTAATATTTTGCACATTAGAAACGCATCAGCAGCAGCATCAGCAGCTCGTCTTGCTCATGGCCGCAACACACGCCATCACAGGGAGGAGGAGCAGGAGGAGGCGGGGCGGAAGCTGGAGTTGCGTGTGGCATGAGCTCGAGAAAAAATGAAGAGAAATTAGGCAAACGTTTGCTCCTCTCTCACAGGATGTAACGGCACAGGCGAAGCAATTAATATGAGCGTACGGTCCTTCAGGCTGAGGGTGTCAGCAGGAAATATTGTATTTAGCACGAATCATGATATATACCCCGACGCTCAATGATTAAGTGGGAGTTGTGTGGGGGAGGGGGGGGGGTGAGGCTCGCGTGTTCCGATTGTAAGCGATAGCCACGTGGTGGGAAATTGGTATATATATAACAGAGATTTGGATATCCAATCGATATGTTATCGATTAATATCGTTATCGAAACTAAATGTTTTACAGACAGCTAATACGTATATTGATATTCTGCTTAATATAATCGATATATTATCGATAATCCATTTTGGTACATATATTCGCTATGCAATTGATTTCATTAAAATCAATCGAAATGTTATCGATAAGCTATCGATTTCCATTTGTATTTCTCTCGGATTGAGTAACTTCTATCCGAGTGCTTCTTATCGATAAACTGTACTAATCGACAGCACAATTTCCACATTATCGATTGCCGCAGGTCTCCACCGAGAGCCAAGGGGGGAGGGGGGTTCATTTCCTTCCAATGCCGTCATTCTCTTGACTGCAATCAAATTAAAAGTCAATCTTGCATGTAATTATGGCTTTTAGCAGCTGCCGCCATGCCACATGCAGCTTGATTGATATGCATGCATGTGCCCCGAACTGAGGCATGCAGCAACAACAATGGCTAATGGACGGATAAAACTACATTTTTAGCCTTTTCTCGGCTTCTATGCAAATTGCCAGTGGCTGCATTTCGGAAACTCAATTAAAAGCTAAATATTTACTCGATAGCTCGAGACTCATAATATTGCCAGGCTGACGCCCGACTGGGCGCGACTGAGCCGACCCGTTGATACCCTGTAAACGAAGTGAGAGGCTGCAAGGGCACTCAGTGCGTGGCAGATGATGTTGCCCCCCCTTCGCTGTCGCCCAGCTACAGGGTATCTGTGATAGAGATAAAGCTCGTTAAATGTGTAGGCGTGCCTGGACGACTGCCTGCGACGTGGCACACTTTGTGAGTGCGGCACAAAGTGTTGCATGCCACACACGCACGCACACACACGCACACGCACGCACACACACGCACACACACGCTCTCCTAGCTGGCTACTATATATAATTATTCCTCGGCTAGCACTTGCCGTAACTCCCAGATGTCTACTTAATTATATTGTCGTAACTTTAAATGTCATTTTGCCATTCTCTCGCCGGCCCCCTCTCCCTCTACCACTCTATCTCTCGCTCGCTGTGACAAATCAGTGAGCGTACGTGGCCGCCGTCTGAACAACAGCATTGAGATTCATGTGGCAGCGCCCGAGACCAACTGAGTCCGGGTCATGCGTGTTGTCTGACCGGGCCTAATCCCGGGCTGCTCTTT
This sequence comes from Drosophila pachea, assembly GCA_020883565.1. Taxonomy (NCBI): domain Eukaryota; kingdom Metazoa; phylum Arthropoda; class Insecta; order Diptera; family Drosophilidae; genus Drosophila; species Drosophila pachea. The sequence continues at coordinate 1,607,751 of JABVZX010000308.1, forward strand.
CATCTCTCTCGCACGAGGGGTATGGCCGGGGTCAAGGAACTTAAAATCACAGCAGCCAGCTGCTTCCGTTTCCGCTGCCCCGGCCCGGCCCGGCCCGGCCGTAAATATGCTGGCCGTACAGTCCGTGCTAGTCCGGGCTGATAATGCCGCAAAGCTCTGAAGTACGACTTGAGCTGCAGTTGCAAGGCCTTAACCTCGGCCATGCCTGCCCCTTCCCGCCCGCGCAGTCCGCTCGCCCCAATGCGACACAAGCAGAGCGGGGAAATTCCCAGCAAACCGGTTTCGGCCACTTGTAAAATAATACACTCATACAGATATGGATATATATAGCAAGCAGCGACTATTATCGGTGATCGGGCAGATGAGTCGCCGCAGCAAACTTGTTGCGGATCTCGGAGCGCACTGTGATGATTGCCACAGCTCTCAGGGGAAGCGAGGGGGGCGGGGCTATCTGAAGAGCTCTCTTCTTAATGCAATTTGCATTACATAAGTCGCAGCTGATATATATATATATATCTATATATTCATGGCTGACCGCAGCGCATTCGCGTTTCGCTGCGACTCGTTCGGCCGATCTGGCCGCTGCTTCTGTGGAACGTGTTCGGAATGCCGACTGGAACTGCTCCGTAATTCCCCATCGACATATAAAGCACATCGAATGCGCGCGCGCGAGAGAGAGTGAGAAAGAGAGAGGGAGAGAGGCGCTGGCCGATCGTGGGCCAGCAAGGCTTTCAGCTTTATCGGCCAGTCGCAAGTCGACAGTTGAGCGAGACGCAATGCGAGGCCAGGCGACGTGGAACATTTTGTGGCAGCTGTTGCTGCTGCGGCTGCTGGTGGCAGCAGCGGAGAGCGGGGAGCCGGCGCATCGCCGCGTGAAGCGCATCGTGGGCGGCAAGGCGGCCAAGGCGCCGCCCGTGGACGATCCGGTCGTGTTTGCGCGCCTCTTCAATCGCGAGACGCGGATCGAGGGCTTCCGGAACAGCCAGACGGGCATCTACAGCTTTCTGGGCATCCATTACGCGGAGGCGCCGGTGGGCCGGCTGCGCTACTCGCGGCCCGTGTACAAGCGCCTCGGCGGCGACATCAACGCGACGCGCCATGGCCCGCCCTGCATACAGCCGCATCCGCAGCAGCGGGAGCGCATCATCGGCGAGGAGGACTGCCTGCTGCTGAACGTGTACACTCCGCAGATGCCGGATGAGACGACGGGCCTGCCGGTCTTCGTGTGGATACATCCGGGCGGCTTTCGGTTCGGCTCGGCGGCCCAGTACGATGGCACGCCCATGGCGCAGCGGGGCGCCATTGTGGTCGCGCCGCAGTATCGGCTCGGCTCGCTGGGCATCCTCGGCGACGGCACCAAGGAGTTCGACGGCAACCTGGCCATGTTCGATCTGGCCGCAGCCCTGCGCTGGGTCAACGACTACATCAGCCAGTTCGGCGGCAATCCCAAGCAGGTGCAGGCCATCGGCCATGGCTCCGGCGCGGCCAGCGCCATGTACTTGTCCATGTCGCGTGCGGCTCGCAGCGCGGCCGATGTCCACGGCGTGGTGGCCATGTCGGGCACGGCGCTCTCCCAGTACGCGCTGGACAAGGAGCCCGTCCAGAGTGTCCAGGAGGTGGCCAGAATCAACAACTGTCCCGCGGGCAACGAGCTGGAGATTGTCAACTGCATGCGAGGGGTGAGAGGGGGCGCTCATAGTCCTGGATCAATCTTTAACTTCTCCTTCTTCCCACCAGAAATCCGCCCAGGAGATCATCAAGAACGATGACAAGGTGCAGACGGAGCGGCTGGCCGGACGGGCCCTGGTCAAAGGGCTGACTGGCAGCGCGGGCTTCCAGCCGCACATGGAGGCCGAGGACGACGGCCGCTCGCTGCCCAGCCTGCTCATCGGCGAGCCGGAGCAGCAGCTGCGCAGCGGCAACTACTCGGCCGTGCCGCTGCTCACGGGCGTGACCAAGCACGAGACGGCCAACTCGGTGACCGTGGACACGCTGAACCAGGTGTACGGCTCGGCGGAGAAGTTCCTCGGTTCGCTCCAGGACGCACTGCAGGAGCTGACGGGCTTCCTGCGGATCGACAAGCTGACCGGCGGCATCGCCAAGCCGCAGCTGCCCGGACTGAGCAGCGTGCTGACGCCGACGCTGCAGGACGTGTGGAAGGTGCCGCAGGCGCTCAATGTGGACCAGGTGCTGGCCAAGGTGGTGGAGTCCACCACGGACGTGCTCTTCAATCTGCCCGCCGTGCTGACCACCCAGGTCTGGTCGAAGCTGGCGCCCGCCTACATGTACAGCTTCGAGTACAACGGGACCAGGTCGAAGGGCATCAACTTCCTGCGCGGCCTGCCCATCGTGTCGGAGCGGGCGGCGGGCCAGTCTGGCGTGGTCGCGCACGGCGACGAGCTGGGCTACATGTTCGACGCGAACGACATCTTCGGCAATCCGCTGCCGGCGGAGACCCGCATCAGCGGCGAGACGGATCTCCAGGTGCGCCGCAATCTGATCGACATGCTGGTGCAGTTCGCCAGGCAGCAGCAGAAGTCCAAGCAGCCGGCCGGCTCTCTGTCCGAGCTCTTCCACAGCATCTCGGGCAGCGGCACGCCCTTCATCAAGGTGAACACCCAGCTGGAGGCGGCCGACGACTTTCGCTTCTGCGAGCTGTCCGTGCTGGGCGCCTCGCTCTCCCCGCTCAGCTCGACCAGCTGCGCCGCCCTGGGCAGCGTGCTGGGCCAGCTGGGCGGCGACCTGGGCCAGGCGGTGGGCGGCGTGGGCCAGACCCTGGGCCTCGGCGGCGTGGGACAGACGCTCGGCCTGAACGGCAGCAAACGGGGCGGCTCTCTGGGCCTGGGCTTACTGTAAATTCTGATCCCATATCGAATAAA
>JABVZX010000308.1:2138345-2149324 GCA_020883565.1 Drosophila pachea
ATTTAGTATTGATGATCTCTTCATCGGAGTCGAGCACTGGCAACGCCGGATCACCCATTGCCGATGGTATATTTTCCTCCACCCAACGCAAATCATCATCTTCAGTAGTGGTGGCTGCGCGTGAATTCTTCGCCGTTTGAGCAGCGCCATTCTGATGCGAACCGCGCATCTTGATGCCATACGCATCCGCCACAAACTGATCCTCCTCTTCTGCGTTAGGAACAGATAGATAAAAGAGATTTATTACGGATAGGTTTTGTAATCTCACGTCTTACCCTCATCATCCTCATCCTCGGGATTGTCCAGAAGCGGCGTAAACGCATACCGCTGATTGTTGTTTGTGGGTCGCCATAGGATCATGATGACCAGCAGCAGCACAGAGAACAACACATGCCAGAAGCCCGTATCGATCCAGATATCGCGCCAGCCCTGCACCAAAGCATTAACATATATACAGATATACATGAAAGAAGCGCTAAGGGATTCTTTACTTACGGGTGTACAGTTCTCGGTTCTACGCAAACGCAGGGCAAACAACATGAAGATAACGGAAGCGATAACAGCAAATATCAGCGTATTTGTGAAATGCCTGTAAAGTGATAGCTTAACCATGTTCCTAAAAATACAAGCTCGGGTTCAGGTTTATAGCAACAGATTAGTGAGTGGGCGGCTGTCACCTGCGCAGTCGCAACGTGCGGGTCGTCTGGACCAGGGACGTGAATATCCACCAGCAAATGACAGTATCCAGCACAGCCAATGGGATGGTGGCCAACAGAAGTTCGCTGCGATCGCTTTTCATTCTAGTGATGCGTAAATAACTCTCAACGCAGGCCAGAACAAAGTACAATGCGCCCACGCCCACAACGCGATGTAGCATGGGTCCCAGACGGGGTCTGTCAGGGTGTACAGAAATGATTAAATGCATCAACGGTTCAGCTTAAACCATCTCACTTGACTATGCCAAAACCAAGACTCATTATGATGACAAGCATGCGGGCTAAGGTGCGCTTCGCACAGGACACAAATTCCGCAACGAGTTCGGCATGCTGCACTGGATAGCCCGTATTGGCCACTGTCTGATATTCAGCATAGAAGAACGCCTTCTCCAGCATGCCCAGCAGTATGACGCCGCCAATCCAGAATTGTATACGTAGCAGATCTCGCCATTGGGCGAACGACACAAATAGCCAGATGATACCAAAGATCACATAGACAACGCACATGATCAAATAGAACTGCAGGACGATAGGAGTCAAGCTATAGTGAATCTGAAACTTTTAACTAACGGTAGCATTTACCGGCAGAAAAGGCCAATCGATGGCTGATATAAAACCATGTGGTCCCAGAAATTCAATGTGAACCGTGGCACGAAAAGGTTGGCCATCCGGCACCGTTACTATGGTCAGCTCCAATTCATAGATGCCATCTTCCTTAATGCTAGCGATAGCCTTCGGCTTGGCCTGAAAATACAAACAAATTAATAGTTGTATTCAAAGTTAAGAAATCGGGTATAAAGTGTGTGCAGCTAGTCTCTACATTTTCAACTGGAAGAACCTGAACGGCTGTAAATTTATAGTATTCGATGCGCAAAAGCTAAACGATTAGAAGCGATGGATTCTCTTGTTTATGTCGCAGATAAAGCAGTTCCAGTTCAACAATTCCTCATAGTCATGTCAAGTAATATACTCCTGACATATTTTTATCAGCACTCTAATACTTCCGCGCCGCTTAAGCGTGCACAACAGTAAACTGTGATAAGTTATGTTCCTGCTGATAAAGACTTTTCAATGTTTGACAGAAGTATTTGAGGAACTGAGCCACTGAGTCACACACACACACACACGTCCGTCCGCATGACAAAGCTTAATTACCGAAAGTGGATTTTGGCTCTTTTTCAGGGGATGTACTTCGTCCGGTTCCTGTCTATTGCCTCCTTCAGTATTCTCGCTGAGCACAATAAGATGCGTGCAATTGGTATTTGTTGTTTTCGACGTCACAGGCTGGCTTAAACTCATGTTCTTCTGCAAGTTCGGATGGTCGCTGATCGCCTGTAACTGAGTAAGGTGCATTAATTAATAAGAATAACATCTCAGATCAGATTATCACTTACAAAGCGTGCGTCGTACAGACATGGATGTTTCGTTAGCTTATAGCTTATTGCCAGTGGAACTTCACCCTCTGAGGTGCACTCGACTTTTTTGTTGGAGTTGGTTGGGTTCGATGACGACGGGAGAGAACGAAATAGTTTTCAGTTATGGTGAATTAGTTGCAATTGCAATTTATTATGTGCTTACGTTTTATGTATATCTTGGTGTTGGCCAATAATGGACGCTGCTCGACAATTGGTTGTAAATCCTATCCGAAAGCGGTATACGTCATAAAGATTTTTTGCATATTTATTGTTTTAGTCTTGTTTTACCTGATCTATAAGAACGTCGATAATACCGGGATCGGATTTGCCAGCCACCGTGGCAAAAATGGCAAGTAACGGCAGCGTGACTGCAAAATGTTTCCACATTATGTTTACGCCACACGAAACCACCTATATAAATAATATTTATTTGTTTTCTCTGTTGCTGGCTACGCGTAAGAACAATACTGTAATTATCGGTCGGTAAAACTATCGATTGTTCTCAGATTAGTGCAGGTAAGCTAATTGCCGGTGTCTGAATATTAATTAAGATACATGAGCTATCCATGCCAATGACTATTATAGTCATTAAATGTCTGTCCCCGAATAAGAAAATAACTTTAAATACTTATTCTCTTCGTGCAAGTGAGGATATAATGCAGAACAGCTGTTCTATTGCTATACAGAAACACGAAACATAAATCGCATGTGACAACACAACTCAACACTAATTCCCTGTGAATGACAATTAGTTGTCGTTATCGGTTTCTCGAAAAATCATAAATACCATCGGTTTTGCAACTCAAATGTTGTATTGTCTTAAAACATGGTAAATGTAATGAAAGGAGTGCTTGTGGAATGGTAAGCGATGTGATAAATTGTACATTAAACAAATTTAATGAAATTCTTTATAGTGACCCGGCGATGAAACAATTTCTGCTGCATTTGGATGAGAAACTGGCGTTGGGTCGTAAATTTATCATACAAGACTTGGACGAGAGTCATCTATTTATTTCTACCGATATTGTGGAGATACTACAGGCGCGAGTTGATGAGTTAATGGATCGCATAAGCTTTCCATTGCATGATAAGGACTCTTAAATACATACATATAATTCGAGCACAACAATAATAACAACCGAAATCATGACGGGTCGAGAATCGCATCGCATTAAGGATGCGGAGAAAAAACGTGTCCTCGATGAAGCGGCGCGACAGAGGCGTGCTCGCAAAGCTCTTGAAGCCCTAGAGCAGGATAACTTTCAAGATGATCCGCACGCTGATCTGGTTATGTCAAAGAAACTGCCTAAGTTCCAGGACGGCAAAAAGAATACCAAGGAGAAAAAGGGCAAGCGCAAAGGAGCCGAGTACTATCGTGCCAAATATCGTAAGAACTTTCAACAGCTACTCGAGGAGGACAAACAGAAGCCTAACTACGAGAGTGCAGCTGCTCCACCGCCTAAGAAACCCGTACGGCACTTTTGTGCCGTTTGTGGGAACTTTTCTCAGTATTCATGCACCGCATGTGGTACACGCTACTGTCGTGTTCGATGTCTACGCACGCACCAGGATACCCGTTGTTTGAAGTGGACCGCTTGAATTTGGTTGTTATTACTCATATCGCAAAAACCTTATTTTGTGTAGTGTTAAGGCAATAAATCGTAAATGTAAGCATCGAAAATTCTAGTCATCGATAAGAAAGCTTACTTGGGCGGTGGCATATCGATATATCGGATAAAATGAATCGATATATTGTCGATAATGGTCATCATCACTTTGCGAGAGTTGTCGCCTGTTCTTTATTTTTACACATTAGTAGCTTTACGTTGGCCGGTCACATCGTCACGCAGTCTGACTTCATTTTTCAAACCAGGCAGTTGGTGCGCTCGTTTACCGCATTGTACAAAAAATTAAATTTCAAGTATAACGGCCAACCTTGCAAAGGAATACAAAAATAAACTTTGACAAGTATTTTATAATATTTTCAAATAGAAATTCGATAAAAATTTCTAAGCGCGACTGCAACAAACCGGGTCAGTGCAAGCAAGGGGTACGTTCTTGTATTCGTGTGTGTGTGAGTGTGCGCTCATTCATATAGGCGTCTGTGATAGCGTGCCAAAAAATTCAATCAGCAAAAAGGATACCACAGCTACAAAAGCTACTGAAACTGTAATTCTAGTTGAACTGTAAAATGGATTTAAATTTCGCTGATTTGAAAAAGGAAGCCGCCTCGACGGCCGAAGACATTTTCAGCAGTGCTACCAGCGCTGTTAATGCGGCCAATAAGAAGGTAACCGACACCTATGACGATTTGCTGGGCGACCTCAGCAGCGCCGTCGGCAGCAGCATCCACGCTAAAGACGCTCTCGTCGGAGACAGCGCTACCAACATTAGCGGAGGCGCACAGGATGATAATGCCCATACCGAAAAGTATTTTGCCAACGAGCAAAGGAACTTGGATTTCGGTGATTCACAGGTATTCGTGCAGCGCATGTCCGCCAGCGCAAAGGAAGCACAGGAGCAGCTGGACGCCAAGTTTGCCCAGCGTGGGAATGAATTTGGAGACTTCTTGGCGCAGACCAGCAACGCTGCTAAACAAAACCTGAGCGGGCTGACGAGTGACTTTATGAATGTGGAGCGTGGATTCTTTGGAGATGCCGCTAAGCCGAAAACCGCTGTTCCAAGTGTTGCAGCTGAAGTTACAGCACCGGCACCCAGCTCAGCTCAAACTGCAGCCCAATCTGCCCCTGCAACAGCTCCGGCAGCTGTTAAGCCTGTCGAGCCACAGGCAGATTTGCTGGGCGGTTTCAATGCACCGCTACAGCCTTTCGAACCGACTGCGCCCATTAGCCAAACTAAGGGACAATTTTATGACGATGACTATGATGATTTTTATACCAAAACAACTCCTGCTGCAGTCTCCACTGTTGCTGCCAACAAGGATTCCGACACAGATTCGCCGTCCGTTTCGTCGACAACGTCACCGGCCAAAAAGTCCATTGCCGATGCTCTCAAAGAGCAGGACAAGGATAAATTCATTTCTTCCGAAGATCTATTGAGTGATTTCAAGGATGAACGCACAGCAACGCCGCCCGTGTCAGCCAAGGCAGCAACTGCTGCAGTTCCAGTTCCAGCTGCAGCTCTCATTACCGATTTGGATGAAGAGGAGCCAGTGGCTAAGCCAGTCTCCAAACCGGAGCCCACCCAGCCGCCAGCCAAGGTGGAGCCGCCTAAAGTTGAGCCGCCAAAGGTAGAACCGCCCAAGGTGCAACCAGCCAAGGTTGAACCACCCAAGGCCAAGGCCCCCCAAAAGGAACAACAAATGCCGCAACCAAAGATTGTCTCTGTTGAGGAGATTTTCTACAAGTATGGACTGGGTAAGTTTAGCACTATTATCCAGTAATTGAAAGCTCTTGCAGTGTTCCTATATCTCATATAATCATGCCAAATGCTAAGTGCGTGATTATTTCATAAAAATTTAATATATAATTGAAATACGTGCAATATGTGCTGCAAGAGCTTATATAAAACATATAGATAGATAGATAGATTGTTATTCGTTATCATTTCGTATCTAATTAGTATTTGCGCCTGACAAGTTGTCATCAGTTTTTTATTCGTATGTGTTCTTATTTGTACTTCCTCCCTCTGTGTATCCTCGCGACCGCACCTTTACACATTAACTAACGTAAGCGCAGCCAGCTCTGGTCACTCTGGCTCTGTAGCATTGTTGTTGTTTTTGTACTTGTTATTTAGTCATTTTTTTTAACAGTAAACAATCAGCTTGCACGCTCTCTTCTTGTCTCGCTCTCTTCTTTCTCTTCTAGTCTGTCTGCCTTTTGGTTTTCGAGTTTGCCATTTTTGCGTTAAATTTTTGCCACTCGCTGATGTCATCGGCGTCGAGTTTTGTGCTGTTCTTAATGTACATAATAAATACAACAATGCTTAAATATGTATATCTAGCATGGATAGTATTTCACTTGCCACACGATTTTGGTTACGGCTTAAGACAGCCATGCAATGCCTAGATCCGCATTGCCCACTCTCTTGCACTGTCTCTCCTGCGACTCTTTTCAATGACAGTGATGGCGAATTTCGCAAAAACAAGCTAAATGACGTAGGAGTGGGTATAGTAGGTGCACGCTTAAAATAGCTAGCTCGAAGCAGTTTCAAGTATTTTACAGTCACTGAAGCTTGAGTCACGGCTGCGCAGCAACTATCGTATTAATCATGAAAATATTTTCATATGGCATAGTTTTAATGTGCTGTTTCACATTTCTATTTCGTATACGCTTTATTTGACGCTGATGAATCAGCAGGTTTGTTGCTGTTGCTGCTGCTGCTGCCGCTGGTGGTTAGGTCTCCTCCATTGACGTGCGCACAGCATTCATAATTCATATATCACAATTTGTTTTTTTTTTTTTCTAGTTTTCGAACTACATTTTAGCGTGTGTCCATTAAAGCAATTATTGCAAGAGAGGTGAGACTGAAGAGAACGAGGGAAGAGAGAGAGGCTGTTCATTCCAGTGCTCTTCAATTTAAGCCTTGCCTGCATAATTCATTTGTCTAGTTGGGGGCCCGCTACACTGCGCAAATTCATTTTAATATCGGATTTGCATGCTATGCTTGCGAATTTGAGAAGAGTATATTGGCTTCACTGAAAAGTAAAAAATTTAATGATTTCCTTTTAGCAGTTACCGCCTGGTACCCTGAAAATTAACTTGTTTTTTTTTTTAATACTTAATGTGCAGAGTATTGGACAGTCGATTGCACACAATTGCGTCGCGTGGCTGGGGTCTCGCTACAATCTGCGCCTTTATTTTCACCGCATACAGGCAAAAATTTTCCAATTAGTAATTTCTTTTTTGTTCCGCTGCATCCGCGACGATGCCTTTGTCTCAAATTTGCTATTTTTATGGGCAAGTACATGCTGGATGTCCGACTGATTGTCTCTCTGTCCCTCTTGTGTACCATGTGTGCTTCTTCTTACATTCATCCAATTGGCATTGATTTTGTTGCTTTGTCGAGTGTTGCTTCCCATACCGCAACCCAGCTGGAGGCGCCCTTTCGATAACGATAATGAATTTTCTTTACCAGTTGCTCTCTTCTCTTTGCTTTGTCTATATGTACATGTAAATGCCTGTCTGTGTGGGTAGATATGTTGGATATCAGTGATGGCAATTAAGTTTCCACCAATAAAATGCAAATTCAACTAGGCGAATAAAGATAAAGAAACCAAATAATTCGCAGTATAGAAAATTTTTGCTCTTACTGGCAAAGTTCTTTTTTTCCCCATTATCCCCACCATTAAATATACAGATATGTCACAAATATCACTGAGGCTAGTCTCGAATGTTAGCTAGATTTAGCTTTGAAAGAGCGCAATTGGCAGCACTGATATACAGTTGCTCAGTTGCCTTCTCCACCCTTTTTACGCTCTCTCCCACTCCAGCTGCTCTTCGCACTGATGCTCTCTACGGTTACTTGAGGCTTGGCACATGCTAAGCCTGCACTTATCAGCGCCTCCGTTTTGCACTTATCGCCCGCTTAATAACTGTAGTTCGTTCGCCGGCATCGCTTACATGTGTCTTTATCGAGAGGCAATTAGGTAGTTCGAATATCGCCAAGCAGTTTTACTTGGTCGTACATTAAGGCATAAGACTGTGCTCTTTGAGATAAAAGAAAATAAATAGAGTGTACTTACGAGTCGTAACGAAATTTGTGAAAGCTCCCCCCACAAGGCGGCGACACGCTGTAAACAAAGTGTGAAAAATGTTATAATGTTATTGCTGCTTTTTGCTCTTCTTCCACTACTTGTGTTCCAATTGCTTCCAGTCGGGCGTGTTGTGGATCGTTAACTGTAAATAGAGACTGAACAGTGGTCCAAACGAAAGAGAGAAAATGTTCCTATAAAAATAGCATACAATTCTAGTTTTTGTTTACGTAAAATATAAAAATGAAACGTTTATTCTTCTGTTTGTATAAAAGATCGCAGTGGGTCTTACATCAATATATAAAATTTCTTTGACATAAATTACTCGACCGAATGCACTAGTTATGGATGTATACAGAATGCTTAATGGCAAAAATATATGGCGCAGCATTTCTTAATGGGATCAGACCCTTTCTTGAATGAGTCTCCAAGAGACATAGAACAGTTAGGTGGCGCACATGTCTAATTGCACTTGAATGAAAATAACTATCAAGTACAGTTCGAATTACACAACATTTGAGCAAGATGTGTGTCATCTTGCATCATCTACTTCTTTGGATGCTTAAAAATCGATTTGTTGACTGAGAGATAACCGAATGGCTAAAATACCGCATAACGATTCGTATACTATATATATACATATATATATATAAAAAGCAGGCATGAAAGATAGAGCTTGTCGCCTGTCGTCTCATTGGTTTCATATCAAAATTTCCACAAGGCGTCAACATATGCCAAGCCTAGAGGCAAATGCCAACCCCTAGCAAACAGCTGCAAGCAGTGCAAGCGTTGCACTGGACACCGCACCCAAAAAAAAAAAAAAATTGGGAAAATAAAACAGCGAAAAGGAGGAGAAAAACAAGCGAACGGAAGCCGACGTCTGGTAATTTCCGTCTAACCCTCAAGCCCAACACCCACCCATGAATGTCTACAAAATAGTAGCAGCGCATGCGCTGCACCTAGAACTCTACACTCGAGTCAGCTGCAGTCGCAATTGTTAATCGATACATTCGCCAGCTCTGACGGTTAAGCTTTATGTTTTTCTCCCTCTTGTGCGAGTTCAGGGCTAAGCCCGGTTGCTCAACCGAGTGCACATTGGTCGCTTATCGATTTTGCACGTCGCCCCTCTCATATGCCCTCTCTCGCGCTCTCTCTCTTTCTCCCTGTGTTTCTGTGTGATTGTTACAAGCGAGAGTTCGAGATGCTTGGGCTCGCTCTCTGCGCCGTCGTCGCCTTGCGCGCTTTGGAACTAGTCCTTTTGAAGCTTTCAGCCTACGCTCAGTCTACGAACGCGTCGTGAGCCCAACGGACGGCAGTGAATTCGTTATACGCAATTGCTTGCATATTCCCAAGTATCGTGAAACGTTAAAACGTTACGTCGTAATACGTTCGCTTGCTTTCTGTCTCGCTCGCTCGCTCGCCCGCTCTCGTAGTGGTTTGTGTGTTGAGTGCATACTGAAAAGAAAAATATACAGGAATTTATAAATACGTGAATTTCAAAGTGAACGTAGGTTGTTATTTGCGACTGCTTGGCAACTGCTTAGTGTAAAAGTTATTCAATAGAATACAACAAAAAGTATATACACACATCTATATAAGAAATGTGTACGATTGGCGAGGCCGGACAAAATGGCGTCTGCAAGCAGCGTCCATTGATTTGCTCCATTTTGGATCCCAGTAAGTCGCACTCACACACTAACACACACACATACCCATACGCATACATTCGAAACTAACCTCTGTCAATGGTGATGGGGAAATGCATTTTGTTGTATAATCCGATTTTGGCTTGGTTTACATTTTCTTATACTCTTCTTATATTCTTCTTATACTTGCCTTTAAAATGTATTTCTGCATGTTCCATTTAATTCAATGCACGCAACCATTGCTCCTATTGTTTCTCGTATCTACTGTCTCGCTCTAACTGCCGTGCACAACACAAAACCTAATGCTAACTAACGAAAATCAATATATCCATCACCTATTTGCAGATGCTTGGTTTAAGCCCGAACGTTTGCACCCGCAAGGTAAGTGTCCAGTGGCTGTCGAACTATACTGCAAATAACGGTAAATTGCAAACTGTACGCAGAGAAACGGACGAGTAGTACGTAGAACGCAATTACCGTTAATATACTCGACATATAATATGTATATATATAATGATGTCATTGTTGCGCTCGCACAATATATTGCCCTACCACGCCCCCACCACCACTAGGAGCCCCCCCTCCCCTTTCGCTTTCGGCCATGCCTCTTAAGCCTTAAAGTATGCCCCTCTTTATTTGCATTATTGTTGTGCCTTTGTCTATTGTAATTGTGCCGAAGAGCCCTTGGAATCTGCGCTCGCGTATGTTCATAATGCCCATCAGTGGGAAGTGGGCAGGATTTGCTCATCATACCCTGTAGTCATTAAATGTAGGCTGCACATGGAAAGCTAGGAACTTGTTGGAAAGACCTTGTTTTAGTGTAGTTAAAAGGTAATAGTTGTCAGCTTAATTTGATCCCCATTTCCCGGCAAATTTGTTCACAGTTGAATCTCAGCCGCTTTTACTGCAGTTTCCCCAGGTACAGTTTGCATGTTTTTGAGCCTTTTACTGTGCTTCGGTTTCCTCACGCTCGGCTGGACATGGCCCAAAGCCGAAAAGACCAACACAAAACGTGGCCAGCGCCTAAAAGCGGGCAATGCAAAAGCCAAAAGCGAGCCGCTGCCATAATTGTGCGTGAGTGTGTGTGTGCCACGCCCATGCAATTAGCAGCAGTGCATAAACACAGTTCACTTACCTTACCAGCCACAGACCATGCCCCCTACGCCTTTGCGGCTGGCACTGAAGCGGCAAAAAAGCAACAAAACCCGTAATCGGATCGCATGCTAAAACGTCGGCTAAATAGAGAGAGAGAGAGAAAGAGAGCATATGCTCTATAGGAAAGCTGTAAATGGAAAACTTTTCATCCAAATGCAAGCTGATATGGCGACTACCTAGAGCGGCAGTTGAAGGAAAGAGAGAGAAGGGAAGAGGAGGAGGAGAGAGACGGAGAGATAATCCATTCTAGTCGCTTTCACACGCGGCTCGCATGCAATAGATGCCGGCCTGAACATGCACTGCTGTAATGAGCCCGTAAATAGTTGCAAATGCA
>JABVZX010000308.1:2186710-2220886 GCA_020883565.1 Drosophila pachea
TCGGCTTTAACTTTCTTGCCAGATATCTGCTTTCTTTCGTCGGCCTGTTAGTAACTCGTCTTCAACACGGAACCTTACACCAATACATATGCCTGCATGTATTCATCAACTGGCAACATTTAGAATATTATTTTTACGCTGTCATAAAGTTTAATCATGCACGCAAATAGCTTTGAGTCAGCCTTAATCATCGTTATGATTAACGTAACGAAATTTCATATCAGCGTACTAGCTTACAGAAATGATCTAGTTCAGCTGCAATCGATAAATACTTATCGCAACTGTTGCCAACGTAAATGTCCACACGTCATGTTGGCAACGCTAAACTCTTAAAATATATTTAGAAAAAAAGAGAATTGCAATTATTTGCAGTACTCCATAATAAGCAAATACGCTTATCGTTCGCTACGCACGCCCAGTTTTTATGCGTTTTATTGAAAGTTCTTACGGTAATTGAATGCAAATGAGCAGTAGCTGAGCTGTTTGTGTGTGAAAGTCAATCAACAGCACGTGTAACGGCAGGAACCACTACAGCCATACAGAAGCAACAACATAGCTATTGTTGTTGTTTTGTGTTTAATCTGCATGCACAACCAACTGGGGAATACAATTTTTGAGTTTTTTTTTTTGTCTTCTCTCAATCTCTTCTCTATTTTTATTTATTTGTGTTTAATTATAAAAGCATCTTTTAGTAAAACGCGTCGAATGTCATTTGAATTATGGCAAGGGAACTCTTCTTTTTCTGAACAGAGTAAATTATGTGCAAACATTTTCGCTCCTTAAACTTAGACTAATTTGAACTTGGGCAAACTAGTTGCTCCAACAAAAGTCAGCTTGTTGGGTTTGTTAACTTATTTGTTGGCTCTTTCATTATATTTTTTTTTTTGTTTTTTTTTCACATTTTAGTTGTTTTTGCTGCTGTTGCTTTTTATGCCACTGCTGGTTTTTTCTTAATTTTTGTTGTTTTTATTGTTTGTTGTCGCGGTTATTGCTGCTGTTTTATTGTGGGAATTTCTTGGGTTTTTCAACGCACACCAGTGTAACCGCATAAACAGTTCAGCACATCTCAATAAGTGTGTGTGCGTGTGCGCAAGTTTATATACGAACGGCAAAACGCGTTCGCTGAGCTAACGTTCACTCGTCCCCGCTCCACGTCTCGTCTGTCATTACGGTAATCAAAGCTTTTGCCTCTACATCGTTTTTTACTTTTTAAAACGCTACTTGTTGAACAACAGTCCGGAGCTTTTGCGCCGAGTGCTTTTGAAGGGATCGTATTTCATTCATAAATGTAGTTTAACAACTCACAGTGGTGTCAAAGCCATTTATCGCGAATAAATTGATATAATATCAATTATCTTTCTGTTATATATTTGCAGGTGAACGCTGCGTACATTTGGCAGCTGGCGCTGGACATGTTGATATCTTACGCATTTTGGTATCCCACGGCGCCGACATAAACGCTAGGGTAAGTGAGATAACCGACGAACTGTATTGAGTGTATTAATAATATGCAATTTTCTTGTGTTATAGGAGGGCAAGGGTGGACGCACACCTTTGCATATTGCCATCGAGTGCTGCAACGAGGAGTTGGCCAATTTTCTGTTGGACGAATGCGAGAAACTCAACTTGGAGACGGCCACATATGCCGGCCTAACGGCATATCAAGTCGCCAGCATATTGAATAAATCGCGCATGCAGAATATATTGGAGAAACGCGGTGCAGAGACATTAACGCCGCCCGATAGCGATTACGATAGTAGCGATATCGAAGATCTAGACGATACGAAGGTGAGCGTCACAGCCTAAGCAACATCAAAAAAGTCACAAAATAAGCAAATCTGAAAAAAAAAAACAAAAACATCTATAAAATATCATTGAGAAACCCATAGAGAATAAGTAATCATCTAATCAAAGAAAGGGTCACCACCAACAGCTTCCGACATGTTCAAAAGCTGAAAGCTGAACTGGTATTCAGCAAAATTTCAAACTAGAAAAAATTGAGAAGAGGAATGAGAAAGAAAATGTATTGAAAATTTTTTAAATGTAAAATAAATGAAAATCAAAGAGGAGCAGCAGCAGAAAACATATATAGTCGCCAGCACAATTCGGTATCTATAGTAAAAAATTGAAATGCAAGGATCGCTCTATGTTTTAGTAGAGCGTCCAAGACTTTAAGCTGTCCACTATAAGAAACAACCAACAAAATAACGAACAAAATATACAAAATATATGTATATATATTTATGTAGAGAGAGAAATATGTAAAAACATCTATCATGAGACATTTATGCTGTACTTCCATCGTCGAATCTTGTCGGTCGAATTTGATTTTTGTTACTGTCTCAAGTGTCTCTGTTATTCTATTACAGTTATCTTTCTCACTCTATGTTTTGCTGTCTGTATTATGTGTGAGTGTAGGTGTGTTTGTTTTTAAGTGTGCGTGTATGTGTGTGTATCTAACATATAGCTAGATCTAAAAATTAAACTAGAATTAGAGCCATGAAAATGTACGGCTCCTAACAATATACAATATACGGAAAAGAAGAAAGTATAGTTAAAAAAAATTTATGGAGAAAACTACATTTAACTTAAGTTAGTTAAAATCTAATTGATGTTTCAATGTTCTGACTGAATGAATTATGTTGCAAATAAACATTTTATTCTAAAACCAAATTAAATCAAATATTATTGGTAGAAGAAAATATATCGAAAGGTATGTAAAAATATATATGCATGATTTTAAAGAGTTTTGTTACGTTTTTTGTTGGTATTGTTATAGTTTATTTTTTGTTGTTCCGAATATATATGCTCTGTATTTATTGTTCATATTTTCGTTTTGTTTATATCCCATATTCTTTCAGGTGTACGATCGCTTTGGTGATCCGCGTTACTTTGTCAGCTACAGCGGCGGCAATCCAATGACAGTTGCTTAAGATCGGATAAAGTGTATACATACACACAGATATCCACATATATATCTATATGCACATGCATATATATTTAACAATGCTACAATTCCAATAACAGCTGCTCAAGTGCAACAATTATGCTAAAATCGAATCAACGATATTTTGACACACGTTCCCCACACGCGGCGATGAACAAAAAAAAAGAAGAGTAAAAGAAAAAACTACAAATATGTACCTACAACACGAGAGCGACGAAAATATATATTATATTGTTTACCATGTAAGCCATTCTAAGAGAAAATAAAGCATAAGGTTGCAGTACGGCAAGCATTTTATTTATACACCGAACGATCGTCAAATTTCCTAGACACATACAATTAATTTACGTATATAAAATAAAATCGACATCTTAAACATACACACATATAAAAAATATAGAATCAGATATTAAAAAGACACATAAATATTAATTATTAATTTTTAGCTAGTTCAAACAAAACGTAAGCTTTTCAGTCAAGTTAGGAATACGGAGGAGTCTTTTTAGCGTATGCTCTGGCGGAAAACGCTCTTCTTGGCATTGCTGCTGGAAGATGCTTGCTTTTTGGCTGCCATCGGATCGGGCGCAAAGCAGTTCCACAAACGCAGGGTTTCATCAGCGCCGGCGCTTATTACAGTACTGCCATCTGGTGACATGGCCATCTGGAGCACACGCGATGTGTGGCCGGTTAGATCTGCTTGCTTGACCATCGACGGATATTTCCAGATGGTTAACTGATTGTTGGCGAAACCGTGCGCCGATATCAGCTCCTTGTAATGCCGGGAGAAGAGCAGAGCGCACACCTGTGACTTCGAGTCTACTGATTTGATAAGAGAGCCATTGCTTACATTCCAGAACTTGATGCAGCGATCTGCCGTACCACCGCCCGATGCAAGAGTGTTCGGCTGCCAGGGACACCAGGCAAGGGCGCGAACCGCAGCCTGATGCTCATTAAACTTGTGCAGCGGTTCTGTGGCAGTACCTACCCCACTTCCGGCAAGCGCCCAAACATTCACTAAATTATCATTGCCGCCGCTGGCCAAGTATTTGAAATCAGTGGACCACTTAAGTCCGCACACTTCCTGTGCATGGCCATCCAATGTGGAAATCTTGTGTTCACGGGAGCGTACGTCGTGATGTATAATGGTACCATCTCGGCTGCCAGACGATACCAAAAACGAATTCCAAGCCAACGACCCAACTCGTGCACTATGCCCATCCATTACGCGGAGGCGTTTCACTTTCGAGCAATCCCACAGCTCTACTGCTCCCGTACTATTGCCAATGGCCAAAATCTGACCCTCCTGTATCCAGGAGAGTGCGCAAGCATAGTCCCCTTCCTCGTACTCAGTAAGTTGCTCAATATTACCAGTAGCTGCGTTCCACAGGTAAACGCAATTTCCCAAAGCGACGGCCACAATATTGTCACCGCTCCAATCCATGAGATTCAGGTCTAGTTGGACATAATGTGGATACTTCTTTAGTTGATGTTCATCATGAATAACTCATTCCACTTACAGTAGTCATTAATAAAGTCTGGCGCATCAAGTATTCGCTCTGATGTGGTTGATATATAACGTGAGCCGCTCTTTGTTGAAATTGGTGTTTTCAGAGAGTAGACAACTTTGAGAGGATTTGTATGGGTCTCTGGAGCAGCCGGTGCCTTATTCTGATAGCACAAGATTCGTCCACTTGTGCTAGTCTCACCCACTTGAGTCACCTCCGCAATCAGTTTCTGGCGTTCGCCCTTATGGGCAGACGCCTGAACATTGTCGTTGCTATTTGTTGCCTGCTGATCGTTCTCCTCGTCCGACTTATCACCAGAGTCCTTGTTCACCTGTTAGAAATTCAATTCAATACCCTATTCGATACCCTCGATGTCCTGTCCTTGAGCTTTACGTACCAGAAAGTGTGCAAGCTCAAAGTTGGTGGCAGAACGACTCGGGATGAAGCGATCCGCACCACCAGGAGTCTTCGATGGCGTAGTTGTTGATTTTTTGGCCTTCGTCTCTTTGCCAGGTGTCTTTGTTGGCGCTTGTACTCCCGTAAAGCTGGTGTTGTATGAAACTGATAGAACAGAACGTGTCGTATTCACGCTGCCATTAAGAGACGCCTCCAGCTTCTTCTTCCAGCGAGGCGCAGGACCGCGCGTCTCCCCATCCATGATCAAGGCATTCTGTAAGTCGCTTACAAAGTTGAATTGAGACATTTTCATATAAATACTATATTATATATTATTTTTATATTTATTTTCACACGAATTTGATTTCATAGGATTCTTGTCAAAATTAGCCTGTGTGTTATTTGCGCTGCTGTTAAAATTGCAATGGCGGTTGAGAAATGTACAGATATGAAAAACTGGCGGCAAACGCCACCAGGGCTGGACATTCTAGACATTTATATGATTGAGGACAGCTGGTTTTCAATTATAACTCTTTCGATCACTCAAACAATCTGGTATGCATTCAATTAAATTAAAATAGGAATTTCTAATCAATATAAATTGTAAGTGTAACGGAATAGATAACAAAGTTTGCGTAGCTTGCTATCGAAACAGTTAAACGATAAGAATATTATGCTTATTTTTGCATCCCTGTCTTTTAACTGTTTCAACGACATAACACAACATTTTGTTCAATTAAATTTTTGATTGACATTGATATATAATTAATATACTGATATACAATTAAACGAGTACTTGTTTTTCAGACACTGTTTAATTTTGCACAAAATTAAATAAGAAACTTAAAAAAAAAGACAGGTACACACTGGAACACACTGTTAAACGGTTTTGCCCAAAAGGTTAGGCTAACAGTCAAGAGGCAGACAGCTGCCATCATTCTATACGTTTCATACACTCATGCATCAGGAGAAAAGAACGTAATAATAACTCTTAATTGTAAATAAACAATGAGTAAAGTGTAAACCTATAAGTTTAAATAACAGCCCGAAATAATTAAGAAACTACCCGCTGCAGACAATGGCCTTCAACTTCACCGCTTTCACATATATAGTGGCGCTTATTGGCGATGCATTTTTAATATTTTTCGCAATATTTCATGTCATTGCGTTCGATGAGCTCAAAACAGATTACAAAAATCCAATTGATCAGTGTAACAGCCTGAACCCGGTGAGTAATATTCAATGCAGCATTTTTGAACGTGCCTGAGATAATGACTAATCACATTTGCAGCTGGTGTTACCGGAATACTTGCTGCATGGATTCCTCAATTTGCTTTTCCTGTTCTGCGGAGAATGGTACTCCCTCTGTCTCAACATACCTCTAATAGCTTATCACATATGGCGGTAAGTTTGGGTCATGACTAAATTGTGATTACATAAAGTGTATAAACATATTCACGATAGCTACAAGAATCGCCCACTGATGTCTGGTCCCGGACTGTATGATCCCACCACAGTGTTAAAGACAGACACGTTATCACGTAATTTGCGAGAAGGATGGATAAAATTGGCTGTCTACTTGATCAGCTTCTTCTATTATATATACGGGTAAGTGTGCTTTTAAATTATTCTATAATTGTCAAACGTTATGTCTCGTTCATAACAATTTTTTTCTGCTAATTTTAGCATGGTTTATTCGCTCATCTCTGCATAGAGGTTAACAAGACAGCTGCCTGGGGATCTCACTGTTAGCACCGAGTATCCACATCTACATAATAAATAAGTTGTCATTGTGTATGACCCCAAACTCAAAAATGCATTCAACCACACACACACACAGAAACACTCACTCAAGAACAATCCACGAACAACTCCTTTCGGGAGCGAACAATGATTTTATATGTAAAAATTTGAGTGTATACATTCTGCGATCCATACGAACGAACATCTTCACCGTGCGTCCAATTTATGTGCCGTTTATGGATATCTAAGGGTTTTAATTATATTTGTGTTAGTTTGCTATTGGTAATTGAAACCTAAGAAAAGAATAAATACAGTAATACTAAAAGAAACCTTAATTTTTATACAGCTTTGCGGACAGCGGCATATTCGACTAACATATCCAAAATGCTGCACCCAGTTGTAATCGCATATCGGACGAATTGTGCACGAGCCACAAAGTTCTTGACATCGTAAAGATTAGAACAATTTGTTATCTTACTTATCAGCCTGCTTAGATAGATGTATGGCCCAAGTCCAACATGAATGCAATATGTATCTTAATAACTTTATTTTACGTTCTCCTCGCAGCGGATGTAACATGGAATCAAACATGGTAACTTTGTTTTGTACATATCAAACTCCATTTCCATAAAAATATATATATATATATACACATATTCAGTATTTGGGTGTATATGCCATGTATTCACAATAATTTAGAATTGAATAGACCGTGTCGGTTTGGGTTTTTTGGGGGATATTTAGCATTAATTATGACATAAAAACAACAAAGAACAGGAAGAAGAATATTAAAACACCGAATATCTTAATCATTAACCAACGATTTTTTGAAACGGACTGAAAGTATTTTAGTATTTCGCTATGCGCTGCCTCAATGTTCAATTCCGCGTCCGCCACATTCGTATCGATGCGTTCAACAATTTCCTCCTGTTCTTTAACCATATGCGCCAGCTGCTGGAATATCCCGCCAAGTTCCACTATTGTGGACTCAATATTCTGCATTGTCTCCGCTCGCTGTTGCACATATGTGTCAGACTCATCGTACATGACCAGCTGCTGCTGTTGCTGCTGATGCAGACGCCCGGATGCACCTAGCAATGGCGTTGTATCACTGCCACCCATGTCTATGCTCACTGCCTGGTTCTCTTCACTCAAAAGCAGAGACCCTTGTTTGGCAGTCGATGGTGATACTGTGTGTGCAGCAAGCGGTCCGGGTCCTTGGCTAAACTGGTCCCGTCGCGTTTTTTGATGCTTGAGATTTTCTGTGCGCACTTCAAGTATCTGTTTAAAATCCGTGCTCATGCTGGCCAATTTGGATTGAAGCGCAAGCACCATATTGGAGGAATGTGATACCAAGTGCTTGCCGTTTGTGGTTCCCCGCTGATCCTTGCAGATGTCCTGCAGTTTTGCAATTTGCTGATTCAACGCATTCAAATCGCCTTTGATGATATATGTAAGCTCTTGAATCTCCTGTGGTCTGTCGTCGAAAAGGCTTTTCTTTTTGGCCACTACAAATAAAACGGGTTAATATGAAATACTTAGAAATGGTTCTAAATTCAATTACGCATAGTCAGTTTCTCCAGTTTGGCGTATGTGCTTGCAATATTCTTGCCTATGAAACGGGCCACCATCATGAATTCTGAATAGCTCTGCACCTGTTTGGCTTTGCGGGGATCCCGAATGTTGACCGCCCGTGTGATGTTTCGAGACTGAAGGGAACGTATCGCGTTGGCGAATTCGCCCGTTCGATCTCGTGCTGCCATAATGAATACTTCCTGTTGATCACTCAAGCCAAACTCGTCCGACTCTTTTTGCGTTGGAGGAGCTTCAAGCTTATAAACACTTTTTTCGTAGTTACTGTTGTTATTGTCGTAGTTTTGTGATTGATTGGGATGATTTCCCGTTACAACAGCCGCAGCTGCGCTTAATGGCTGCTGTATAAATGTGCGTAACGCCTGGCCAGAGCGTGACGAGATGCCGCTGAACAAATTCCACTGGCGGGCTGCCTTGTCGTATTTGTCATCCGAATCAGGGACTGACTGCGCCTCGCCGATATTAATAGTAGCCTCGGACACGGACTTCTGAGCTACGTGCAACAATTGCTGTTGCCCAGGTTGAATTAGCGGCTGATACTGCTGTGCCTGCTGCTCTGGGTTTGGTAGCGTCTGATGTATTGGCAATTGTTGGACACTGTAATCACTGCTGAATTCCTGCTGGTCCGTTTGTTGATGACGACGTCGAGTTTGCATTTCATTTCAAGTCAAGTTGCTTTGCTGTCTTGATCCTCTGATGCTCTTTGTAATGATGTTAATGTATTCGCTGTTGACGTTGTCTCTTTTGCATTCGTCATGCACTGCGTTGAGGCCTAACTGTTGTTTTTGCTGTGTTTTCAGTTTCGAAAGTCTGCAGCGAAAATTGTTCCTTGCAAATTCGATGGAGAATCAGTGCGATCTAATGCAAAGTCTTGGTTAAATTTTGGATTCACAAAAATGTACTTCTATGAAAAACACGAACACATTTCGCAGATTTTGGTTTTGTTAATTAAAAGATGTTAGATACTTTGCCCCAATAAAAAACTCTTGCACAAACACATAGGCAAGCCATCCCAGATGTCAGATGACGTGTTGCTGGTTTTGTGGGCTGCCAACGCGGTGAAAAATTATGAAATTGAAATACCAGTAGCTCATTTTAAGGAGATACTTTAAAATGTTTATATTACGTTCCCACTGCTCATTTTTATTTAATTAATATTCTAAGATCTATGATAAAATATAAATATTTATTTCTGTTCCATGTTTGCAGTTAATTTTAATTTAAAATCAGGTTAGTAGTTAAATACTGCACTAAGTTGATAGCGCTACCGGCTACAATTGACAGCTGCTGGTTCTTTGGTTGTTTCTTCCTCTATCCAGTGTTTTTTCATGCATTTCGTCTCGTGTGCCAATTGTACAATAAATTAATGTTTTAATTTAATTAACTGAAAAAGTTGGGATTTTTCAAAGAAAATGACGCTTTACCACTTTGGAAATTGTGTTGCACTCCTTTTGCCATATTACTTCACTTATAAATACTCAGGGCTGTGCGTAACATATTAAAAATGTAGGGCAACCAATAAATCATTTTAATCAATACGCTTAATGTCTCTCCAGGTCGGAATATGGTGCATTTTGGAAATGCGTACAAGCGGGTTGTATTTACATATTTACACAACTCTGTAAAATGCTCGTATTAGCTACATTTTTTTACTCCGATTCGTCCTCCAATAGCGGAGAATTTAATTTCTTTGCAGTAAGTAATCAACATTATATTTGAAAATAATTTGTTAATTAAAGTATACGTATCTTACAACAGGAAATTCTGCGCTGCAGTGTTGATGTAGCAGATCTACTTGGATTCGCCCTGATTCTAAGCCGCATACCCGGCAAGGGTCACTCTAAATTAATCACCGCTGGACTTGGCTGTAAGTGGTCGAAGTGAAGTAATGGATGTAAAGTCAATTATTTTGATGCTTTTCAGGGGCTACTGCAGAGGTAATACTGTCTCGTGGCATTATGTTGTGGGTGGGAGCCCGCGGCACGGAATTCAGTTGGATCTACATACAAAAGTGCTTGGAGTCCAACGTGCTACTTGTACAACATCTGACCACTGCCACTTTGATTTGGTTGTTCACGCGTCACGATCTCAACAAGGCATTAAAGCCGCTAGTCTCCATACTGTTGACTATTACCATCTTTAAGGGTGTCTGGCTAGAGGGACTGCTGCATATACTGAGCATTGGACCCTGGTCAGCGATTGCGGTTAAGGCGTTAGTAGCCGCCATCATGGGATTTTGCTCGCTGCATATTTATGCAAGTCTAGCCCAGCAAATTGGCATTTAATTAAAATTCATTTTATTTAAAATACTTTGGTTGTCATGGTATTAGGTACAGAAGTTTAAGACGAAAGATAAGGAATGATTTAGAAAATTAAACAATGTTAATGAATTATAGTTATGATAACGATAACGAGAAACTTTTTTTTATAAAAAACGGAAAACCAAATATAAACACAGAAGTGTTCATTAATTTAATTGCTCGGAGCTGATAAAATTTTCGAAGATTTCATAAGATTCCGTGCCCAAACTAATGGTAGCTACTTCAACAGATCCCAGCTTGGTAGAGAGTACAATAAATCCATCTTTTGAAAGGTCTATTAATAAGATTATTTTTTGATAATTCAATCATACCATAATTTCTTTGAAAATGTAAGATACCTACTTAACAAATGACTGAAAACCAAGGCAGCTTTTACACGCGACGGAAATGATTTCACAAACTGATTGGCATCAATCGATTTTTCATCGGGATTGTTTCTCCAAATGTTGAGCAGCTCCATCATTACACTTAAAGAATCTGCGAAAAATCGTAATTATTTAAATGCATATCGTCTATAATCTAAATGTCTTGCTCACCTATGTTGTTAACCTCGACAGAATTCCTATTATAACAGGTATTATTATTATTGTTCTTCTCCACTGCTGGAGGACTTAAATTATCGATTGGTTCTGGCACTGGTAAAGCAGGAGGTCCTGAAGGACTTCTAATTGGAAGTGGTGATAGAATCTCACTGGCCAGTTCATCACTGTAATCTGATCCAAGTATAGAGCGCAGTGTAGATTCGCACTGTAACTCCATTTGAACGACGGTGAGGTGGGGATCTTTATTCAAGCGGTTAGGAAAAAGCTGACTGGAAACAAATATGAACATAAGATAAAATAAGATCTACAATGTACAAAGTACCTTTGCCTAAAACTTTTTAGGAGTGATTTTCCATTAATATAATGCTTGTTGAGTTTAGAGCTCTTGGCCCTTGAGCATTGTAATTTCTTAAAATATGTTTCTCTGTCTCGCATCAGTTCCTTTCTAGAATATCTTATTCTTTTATCCCGTATCAGTTTATCCTCTCGATTAGATTTATATTGAGACTTTTGCACTGGGTCGTCGAATACAGGTGACGATTGCGGCAATTCAAGGTCCTGAATCACAATTTGCGACTCTACCGATTGCAAAGTCTCATTTGGATTTTCACCAACTATATCAGTTCCTAATCTGGGCATTTTGTAGCACAAAACGTCTGTAGGCAACGGATCTGTCGATTGGCGCTTTACTGAAATTTGCCCAAATGTCGATTAACTATAACAAAACATGTTAATTTGATACATACAACAATTTCTTACTGGAAGAAATTCTTCAAGAGCAGTGACATTCGTTTGATTCGATTCACCAAATCCATCGTTCCACAATACATCCTCATTAATCTCAGTTAAGGTTAGTTCATGTGAAAAGCTGAACAAATGCTCCGTTAAGCAGTTGCGAGCAACTTCAATCGTTCCAGGCTAGAGTATAAATTAATTTGATTTATTTACATATCCTACTCTAACATTTAATTTACCTCCATACCTGTTCAATCATCAGGTTTGAACTATCTGTGCTCCACTGCTGCGATTCGGTTAACATATGTCTATAGTATTCTATATTTTGTTCGTTTAGTAGTTTGACTTCCTTTACCCTTTGACGTTTGGCTACACATAGAGTTGTCGTTGTTTGCTTTGAGATAATCCTCTTTCTCTTTCGATAGTTGAGTGTGGCCTTTTCATTTGATCGCATACTAGGATAGCTTGCATCGAAGTTTTTCTTCGTGATTTGATCCAGCAAATGTTTTGTATCATCTGCGGAAAAATTACTAACTATATAAACTTCAAATAGCACGGTTTTAAACTTACCCAGGAGCGAAGAAACTTGTTTGTTAAATATGTAACTGACGCCAAATGTGAGCCGCGCCATATCCTTAAATGCCACCATTCGGTGGCCAGCATCCTCGCCATCAATACTTATACTTTTTGCTTGAATTTTTGTTATTTGTTCGCTTCAAATATGTAAAATACATCGGCTGTATAGGTGGCATACAGTTATTTTGTTCTATTACACTTACCACGTCGCAACGACGTCGATCGCATTAATCTCATGGGAAGCAAATAACTTTACGAATTGATTTGTGGAGCTCGATGGCTTCGCATTGCCAGCTATCCAGCAGGGTTCTAATAAATTCCTTTCCTCATTTACGAAAACTTTAACTTTATTGAGTGCCATATTGGTTATTTTGCTCACATTGCTGCTAACCAAATTTGCCGAAAGAATTATAAACGGTACATTTGAGATCCTTGAAGCATTATGGCGCGTAGTTCAAGTGTTTTTGAACACTAAAAATGCAAACCTATCGGTATGCTGCTCAGAAATAGCCAAACAATACCAATTTATAAGTAAATACATTACAGATTTTAGGTTTATATATATATTTTCTACTTAACAAATGAATTTAGTTTTTATTTAAATCTTTTCGTTTTTTCTTTCCATTATGCGGAGTAATCCGTTGTCGGGCGGTAAAAAAGGTGACCAAATATTTAAAGCTGTTAAGCAACAGCTGGCTTGTAGACATACTCTGTTAGGTGTATCTGGCTAACTGTTATTGGGTTTGGGTGACCACAGTTGTAGATGTAGCTGTTAGTGTTTGATACGAATAGAGAAGGACAAGTTGGCTGTAGAAATATTACTTGTGTTTTTCGCAGAGGTGCTTCATTTTAAATAATAAAAACAGAAGGAAGAATCTCTAATCAACTTAAAAAGCCAAGCGCACCTCCATCTTCATGGTAAGCCTGTTAATGTAGCCATATATGATTGTAAGCTGATGACTAATTACTGTGTAGGATGTGGGCGGGTCAATTTTGT
Source organism: Drosophila pachea (assembly GCA_020883565.1). Lineage (NCBI taxonomy): Eukaryota > Metazoa > Arthropoda > Insecta > Diptera > Drosophilidae > Drosophila > Drosophila pachea. Next base: position 2,200,066 of record JABVZX010000308.1, read on the forward strand.
TGATGGGTTGATGATAAGGTTGGTAATTTTTAATATACAACTTAATTGCTTTCATTGCATTTCAGGGTGATAACAAAATATGCGACATTAGCAATGAGGTGCTCGAGGAACTGAAGAAATTTCGCTTTCGCAAAAGCAATACCAACTCAGCGCTGATATGTAAGAGGCCGCCGTTTAGAAAATTTAGATATACGCTCGACCGCATTGCCATGACAACAAAGTGGCTAAGTGGGCCCCGGGGCATGCGTGTCCAAAGCAAATCGACCGTTGATTGATGTATTTCTTTCGTTTTAGTAAAAGTTGACAGGGAGAAGCAATCTGTGGTGCTTGATGAGTTTATTGAAGATATATCAGTTGAAGAGCTGCAAGACTCTTTGCCGGGCCATCAGCCCCGTTATGTGATCTACACATACAAAATGGTGCACGACGATCAGCGCATCTCGTATCCAATGTGCTTCATATTCTATACACCGCGCGACAGTCAAATAGAGCTGCAAATGATGTATGCCTGTACAAAGAGTGCACTCCAGCGCGAGGTGGATCTGACACGCGTCTACGAGATACGCGAACTGGACGAATTGACCGAGGATTGGCTACGGGCTAAGCTTAAGTAGATGCACTACCTCTTATGCCTGCCGTGAGTGAAAAGCAATATTTTACATGTAATTTCTCATTTAATGGAGCCGAAGCAAAATACCAACGATAATGATGCATACCAAACACCAAACAAGCCAATTTATTAAAAAAAAAACTTCAAAGTTTTTTTCATGTATTGAAAAAACTTTGAAGTTTTTTTTTCTACACAGGAGACATTATTTATACAAAGTCTTGTCGTGAGAACAGAATACAGAATACAACTATTTAAGTGATTTTAGTTGTGCATTTCAGTGCAAGTTTTGCAAGGTAAATATCAATTGAAATAAGCAATGATCTTATAGAAGCTGTGCTTGCCAAATTTATATACAAACACATATATATATTTAATGTACAAAAACAATACATGACAAGAGACAAATGATTCCATTTTATGTATATGAATATATATATACAAATGCTTAAATAAAAGTATTCAATTTAAAGAAACAGGCATTTATAATAGTTCATATTTCTAGTAGTGTAGTCGCTGCGCCGCCGTGTGGTGCAACATGCTGTAGCGGCCATCGCTGGGTGTGGGTGGCGGAGGTGGTGGTGGTGCCAGCATATGTGCCATGGCCGCCATGCCCATTTGAGTGGCTGCATTAGGGGGCGCCAGATGATGCAGCTGCAGGGCGTCGTGATGATGCATGGTTGCTGTGCTTGGGGGACCTGCGGCCGGATGATGGTGGTGGTAATGATGCGACATGGGTGGTGGGGGTGCTGGCGGTGGCAGTGGCAGATTCAACAAATTGTTATTGGCCGCATGCGTACGGAAATGTAAGCTCAGACCGTCTGCTGTATCATAGGCCTTATCACAGTCGGGACACTTAAAATGTGCATGATCCAGGGTGTCCAGACCCACAGGATCTGTATCTATGGGCTCGTCGTCGTCATCATCCACAATATCGTGCTCTGTGCTGGATTCAAGCGGATGTAATTTTAGTTTATGTGCGCGCATGTCGCGTCGTCGACTGAACGACTTGCCGCACACGTCGCAATGATGATTCTTTATGCCGGTGTGCGTAATCATGTGCTTGGACAGATCACCAGCCGTGTAGAATGCCTTCTGGCAGAGGGAACAAATCTGATCCCGTACACCGGTATGGATTTTTTGATGTGCCTGGAAGTTACCCAGCGCCGAGAATTGCTTGGAGCATATTTCACACTGAAAGGGCTTGTTGCCCGTATGCGTCCGCTCATGCACTTTCAGATTGTACTTTTGTGCAAAGCGTTGGGCACAATAGCTGCATGCGTACGGCTTTTCGCCAGTATGTGTCCGTATGTGCTGGGCCAGTTGCGCGGCACATTTAAAGCTCTTCTGACATGTGGCCACATAACATGTGTGAGGTAACTTGGGCACAGGCTTGGGTCCTCTTTTCTTGTGAGTTTCGGGAGGTTTCCGCTGGTAGCGGGAGCGTCGCTTGCTACGTTTAACATCGGGTTGACCATCGTCCTCGTCACTAGAGTTCAGTGCAACGCTCTGAGGCAAGGGTTTTATCTCATTGGCCGCAAAATCGGTATTTGTGGCAGCGTCGTGACGCCAGGTTTCGTGCAGACCCAAATACTGCCGCAAACGCATATCACTGTTCTCACATTCTTGTTGAAAATGATACGCGACGCCCAGGCGATAAAGGCAGTTATTACAAATTCCGGCGGGTAGCCCGTCTGTCTTATACACCTATAAAATTAACTTTTTAACGTATGAATGAAGTTTTTCGATAGATAAGTCTTACGCGAATCTTTGAACACATCATTAACATTTGCGAGGGCATCATGGCAAAGTCTGTGCTATAAATGGAGGTTAGTGGACTTGGTGCGCCCTCTTCAAGACACACCCGACATATTTTGTGCACATTAAAGTCCATGATGTTATTATTTGTGCTCCATTTGAAAGTAAACAGTTTTGTTTAGGCATCAGCTGTTTGTCAATAACCAGGGCTGGGTGGATAAGTAACACGAGGTATACTCGTTTTAAGTAACATACGAAGTGGGGAATCTCACATCAAATGAGATCAAATTATTTTCAAATCAATATTCTACATGTTTCTAATCGTAAATTAAAGTATTTGAACACTTACACTCCTGATAAGTAATGAAAGCATAACCTGCACACTATTTAGTGTCAGTGTTGATAAACTTACACATTTAAATACCCTGAATTGGTTAGTGTGCCCGAACTTTGCAAGCGCTGACGTGACAGTTGGTTTGTTTGATTAGACTCTCTCTTCTCTCGCTAGCAATCTGCTATTGCTTGCAAAATAAATAAGAAGAAGTGAAATTGAATTATATTTATATATATATATATATATATAACGAGAACCGTGAACATTACATACATGCAAGTTGCTTGGCGCGGTGCAGCTGGTGGGTAAATTATCGCAGCGTCGATAGTGTGACGAGAATTTTATTTGGAGCAGTCGGACTCTTTGGTGAAATTTTTGTTTTTGGAGCTGCACCAACCAGCGCCACCCCCTGCCCCATCACACACGTACACACAACCACGCGTAGCACGCGCGCATATACAAACGTTCAAGATGCTGTGTATACAATTTTAGAAAGAATATTAAGCAGACTGCTGGAATATCCACACTATTGTAAACAAAAGTATAAGTGCCACCAAATTATTCGAGGTCAACACCGAAACATTTTCCAACAACTTGGGGCCCGCAGCTGCTGAATGCAAATAGTCCAGCTGCCAGTTGAAAAACAGCGTGAGCAATGGCAACAAGTCGAACAATTGAACATGAGCAGCTGGATTCCACAGTGCCGGCTACGTCTGCGTTAGCAGCAGCTACTCAACAGCTGCTGAGACAGCGCTTAGTAAATGGCGGTCACGAGTCGGTGACGACCACGACTACGACGTCAAATGGTAGAACTGCTTCAGCAATTAACACCAGCGACTACAGTTCGGGCACGTTTATGAAGCTTAAAACGTATTTGTTGGCACTGCGTCCTTGGTCGCTGTCTGCCAGCTTAATGCCAACGTTGCTTGGCTCTGCGCTGGCCTATCGCTCGCAGTGGTCCGATGATTTTTCCTTGTTAACATTTTTTTTAACCGCGTTCACTGTGGTGACCGTGCACTGTGCCGGCAATGTGGTCAACACGTATTTCGATTTCATCAAAGGCATTGACAAACAAAAGGCTGACGACCGTACACTGGTCGATCACATACTCACCAAGGATGAGGTAAGTAATAAGTCTTCAGTCGCAAATTGTTAAAGAATAACATAATTAACTCTGTTCAGGTGGTTTCATTGGGCGCCATATTGTATATGGCTGGGTGTGGCGGCTTTGTGCTGCTCGCCGTTCTCAGTCCAGCCAAAATGGAGCACTTGGCTCTTATATACTTTGGCGGACTATCATCGAGCTTCCTTTACACGGGCGGTATTGGTTTCAAATACATTGCCCTGGGCGATCTGGTCATCTTGATATTGTTCGGACCCATTTCGGTGCTGTTTGCGTTCATGTCGCAAACGGGTCACGTGGATTGGACTACAATGTGTTATGCTATACCACTGGCGCTTAACACGGAGGCTATACTGCACAGCAACAATACACGCGATGCGGAAAGTGATGGCAAGGCGGGCATCGTAACGCTGGCCATACTCATTGGACGCACTGCATCCCATGTCCTATACGCCATGCTTTTGTTCACACCCTACTCGTTGTTTTTCATCTTTGGATTCAAATACTCACTGTGGTTCCTACTCCCGTTGATTACGCTACCCAAAGCGTTTCAAATCGAGAAACGTTTTCGTAACGAACAGACAATGTCTGGGGTGCCCCGGCAGACGGCCAAGCTGAATTTTTTCTTTGGTATACTCTACATTGTGGCCTGTTGCTGTGCCCAGCAGCTGCCAACGTTTGTGTGGCGCAAAAACTAGAACTGGTAGACAGATGGCAAAACGATATCTAAGAAAATGAAAGAAAAAATAACTGCTGCAACATTTTTAGGGAATTTCATTAGTTGTATATGTGTTAAACTAATTTTCTTTGAAAATTTAGAGATTGTGGTTATAACTATATTTTATTTGTATTGTCTCAAGTTCAGCTGTTGCACAAAATTTGAACATTTTGCTAGTCTCCTAGTTCTAACAACTAACTCTAATCCTAATCATAATTCTAGAACTGAACATATCCGCCAAAATGCTCATCGGACAGCCAGTCCGAACTGCAGTTCACTTTATTTATTTCACCTCAACTTCAACTCAAAACCCTATAGCTTATATCTGCGACACATATATTTATATATATGTATATATACTTTTCCTCTCGTGCGTTGGAATCATGGACCAAGATCGTTATGTGCAACAATATTGAAATCATCTAATAGGTAAAATATAAATGTATATGGAAAGTTATTGTTACTTTATAGAAGTGCTTAAAATATGCAAATAAGTTATGAATTGACAACGCTAGCTTGGCTTTTTGTGTAACGATTGTTAGCGTTTTTACACACACACGCACATACACAAACCAACACATATACATATTTTTTAAATCCATATAAATATGCATACATGTATATATAATTAGATCATATAAGCCCAGTGTCTAGCAGCAGGCTCAAGAGTGAGAATCAATACATACACAAATTTCAAATTTTAAAATCACGACAATGGAAAATATATATATATATATTTAATTATACATGTACATACATTTACATGTGCATGTGTACTGGATAGAATGTAGATCGGAAGATTTCGAGCAATAGTTGCTTTCCGAGCGTAAATCACAGAAACCTATGCATATAAACAAATAGCTTTAAATAACAATAATAAACAAGATATATACAATGTGTGTGTGAGTAGTGAAAGAAGAAGAAACGATGAGAGATTGTTGAATGCGCATTCTTAATACTTATTGGAATTTCAATTCGTGGCAATATATTTGTACTGATAAATTGTTTTTCATATATTTGTATTTGTATCGTACTTTTAGTGCTTAAAAATAATTTTTGTAATTTGTATGCACAAGTTAAATGCTTTTGTTGTTTGCTGAAGAACGTGCGAAAGATCAAAGGCGAATTTGAAATGAAACAATTATTGAACAGAAATATGAATCGAATGACGAACATTAACTAAATGTCTTCGTTGTAGACTATGTAACGATACCAACAAAATGAACAATAATAGTTATATGAGCGTAATTAAAAACATATTTAGAGAATATAGCAAAATATTGTGTTCAACTTGCATTGAATAATTAATCAAAAATGGGATTTGTGTTTCCAGTATGCACGCACGCAAATGTGTTTGCGTACAAAGCATAACGATTTGCTCGTAACTCAATATCGATAACTTTTAATGTAGCATAGACTGATGCAGTAGATTGTGATATATATAAAAAAAATATATATCGATTAAACTTCTTCCAATGTAACGGCTAGCATAACAGCTAACTAGAACTGTTTCATTTCCAAAGGTCCTGTGAATGGTAAAAAAAAAATCTTTCTTTGTGAAAACCGCTTTTATTTTCGCGATCTCAGGGCGATCGGGGCACAAGTATAGCATCGTATGGCTTCACAGCCGCTGTGGCACCCTCCAGCGGCACTTCTTCTGGCATCTCTCCGGGAATGGCCACCAGTTTGAAGTGCTGCAAAAGCGTTGTGGTAAACATAAAAAGATTCTGACGACCCAGCAAGTCACCCATGCAACGATGACGTCCAAAGCCGAATGGATTGAAAGCTGCTGGTAATTTAATTTGTCCATCGATCAAATAACGTGTCGGATCAAAGAGTTCTGGTTCGGGAAAATCTACCCCATTAATGAGCATACCGCGGAAGCACGCAATGACCATCGTATCCTTGGGTATCTCGTACCCGGATAATCGAGTATCACATACGGCTCGATGTGGAATGCCAAAGGTGTGTAGCATAAACATTCGTACGGCCTCTAGTGTGATGGCTTCACAATAGGGCAGCTTGGCGCGATCCGACCATGCGGGTATGCGCTCCAGGCCCACCACATCCTTGATCTCGGCATAGGCACGCTCCTGTATCTCTGGCTGACGAACTAGATGCATAAAACAAAAACCCAAACTCTTGTTAGTTGTCTCGGAGCCGGCAAGGAACATATCCAGGCATATGGCCAACAAGCTCTCGTCGCTAAACATGGGATTGTCACTATTTTCCTGGGCTCGCAAGTAGCTGTCCATGAGATCGCGGGGCTCATCGTAATTGCGATACGTACTGCGATGCAACTCAATTTCTTTTCCCATAAACTCATACAACGCCCGATGACTCTCCACGAAACTATTGTAGCCGGAATAGTCTGGTGCTATAAATCGCAGCAGCGGAAAGTGACTGAAAAGGGCTCCCACCATGTCGATATTCTTAAACAACTCAAAGAATGTCTCCAGTAGTTCGGTTATTTCGGCTGAACCGGGCTCATACCGACGTCCGCTGAGCATGCACCAGAGCGTGTTCAGCACATAGACGCTGGTAAGATCGTGCATCGCGATTCTCGCCTGCTTGCCACCCGCTTCCGCGACTCGAGCACGTAGATCCTGCAGCATGCAGGTAGCTTCATTGTGCACAATGTCCACCATGCCGCTGCGCGCGAATCCAAAGTTCTTCAGATGACGTAATATGAAACGTCGTTGCTCCACCCACATCTCGCCATCGGTAAGAAGTACACCCAGGCGTGCGTTGAATGTGCGTAACCGATAAAAAATGCCATCGGGGCGACCGTCGATGTCCTCGTTGGTCATCATCTCACTAATGGCATCGTTCGTATACGCGATCACCACCTTGTCCTTGCCAATTTTCAGTCCATAGTAACCGTAAGGATTAACATATCGTTTGGCTAGCTCGTCGATTACTTTACAGAACATGCCCACACGCATGCGCAAATGCGATATTTGCAGAGCGCTTCCCACGATCGGATACCAGCGTGGTCCTAAAAAGCACATATATAGAATTATTTTACGGGATCGAACCATAACAAGGAAATCAAAAGCTTGAAATTGGTTCAAAACGTGGTTGTGTTCTTGGCGATTACCTGGTGGGAAATTGTCCGGCTTCCGCGAGCCGCCGATGAAGAAGAGCAGGACGATTGTCGCAAAGAAGATCACAGCGTAAAACATTTTGTGTTTGCTCTTGTGGATGCAACACGGTGATGCAATATGCGAAGTGGCCACTACTCACTTTCACTTTCCAGGCGGCCGTTGCGCAATTTGCAATTTGCCAGCCGTTTTGAACCGGTTATGCTGCACTCACTGTTAACCGATTACCGTTTGATGTTAACCGTTACCGTTAACCGCCGTTTCCTTTACTTTCCCGAATACCAAATGCAGTAATGGCAAAACAGTTGCCGACTAAAACGGCAACCTAGGCTCAACGCCGTTTTATAGGCAAAGCGAGCGAAAAGCTTTCCATCTAAATGTATTTGATTTACTTGTTATTTCTGCAACACAGCTTAAAGCTTCATCTCAGGAAAGGGGAGTGCATTTGGACTTGATTTGACATAGTCCCGAATTAATGCGAATGCAAAAAGAACCCATGAAATTCGTTAACCCTGGAAGCCCAGGCCGAGACGATGACTTTCAAAAGGAGTATCCCTGTACCGGATATATCGTGCATGTTTTCTCATTTACGTATAATCAAGAAATACAAATTATATTTTAAATTATAACAATTATAAACATATTAACTATAATATCCCCATTGTTTTTAGTGAGCTCCATGCTCGCTGGATTCGTAATCGCCACCTGCTTTACACCATTACCTATGTGACCCACTGACACGGTCAATCAATGAACAAAGTTCAATAATTTTCATAGTTGACCGCAACATTGAAACTGGCTTAAGCAAGATCTGACAATAACAAGTGAAGATACTGTGGAAAACAATGCCAAGCGAATTGGGAGAAGGAAAACTTGTTGCTTGACCACAAAGAAAAATGCAGAAAAATTGCAACGAAAAACCACTTGAACCTGTTTCTGGGGGAGACCAAAACGAAACGGCGCCTACATCTTGCTTGGAAGTGGATGAGGCTGTCGATGTGGTTGTGTTCATCGTCATCGATTATGTCATGAATCCCAACTGCGGAAAGCTGTGTGCGTTCGGTGGGTTGCCTTAATTGTGGCCAAAAAAGAAACAAAAAAACAGTTAGCCAAACTGTAGATCTAGGCGGCTTTAACCATGAAAACACGCCAAAGGCGAACATTGAAGCGCAGACCGCGCAGCTAAACGGACGCGTTTTGAATTTCATCAAGTGATATGGGAATACGGTAAGTGGACATTCACTCAAATCCTTGCCAGATCACTGAGTAGTGAAAGTTACAAAGTTTGGCATACATGCTTCCTGTGAAACTTCATTAACGAATCGAATTTGTACATATGCCAAAATATAGATAAGAAATTTGAAATCTATAGACAGGAAGCGTTTTAAAATAATGGCAACGATCGCATTCGATTGAACTGTGAAGTAGATGGACAAATATATTTGTTATTGAAGTTACTGATATATTCCTCATATAAATCCTTATAGTGTTTTCATATTGGCGGCCATGGGTCTGGGCGCCATGTACATGATGCATCTGTTGGCACAGGACTGGAATCGTATACGACCCATACAGCAGATTTCGAATCTTGCGGGCCAAGCAAGCAGCGTGCTGAATCTCCAAGCAGTGCCCAATTTTATTGGCCAGACCAGTTCTGCCTTCTCCTTGCAGCGTGGCAAACGGTCGACACTAAGGCAGGAACTTGGCTGGGTGCATGGCAGACAGGATGCAGGAGGTGGCCGCAAGAGTACTGGTGCAGTGCATCAAGCCAGTGCTGCCATTGATTGGAAACGTATTTTAGCGCGTGATCCATTCGAATGCCTGCAGTCACTGATATGCCAGCTTATGTCCGGCGCAGAGGCCCAATCCGAAGAGGCGGAACTGCTGATGAATTTCCTGGAGTCCTCATTGGAAATGGCACCAGCTAAAATAGGACGTGCTTTCAGTCGGGGGTTGGCGCTTCGCGGACATACTGAGCGTTGCTACAATGAATATCCATTCTGTTTATACTCCGCCAAGACCATGTTGCGCATTTTGCGCTGGTTTAGCGAGACGGCCAATGTACCAAAGGACGAATAGCAGGAAAAGCCAGCTTTCAAAGTCAAGCTTCATAGCTTCAAGTCGCCATTCCGGGAGTTATCAATCATAAGCTAACGTGTTTTCATAATACACTAAAAGAAATTATGAAGTTCGAACTGAGAATTTCGTTATTATAGCAAAAGGTTTATTTGTAACAATTAATTTGTTGCCTTGTGTTTTTTTTTATGCAAAAATATGTTATGTATATGCATAATTATGCCTACAATATTAAATCAAATAAAGTAAATGTGGAATGACGGTTCAAACCGTATAAAACAATTCAAATATCAGTTAAATATTGTTTAGGTACAAACTGAAGGAAACATCCGTTATCTTTTACAGTGTTTTGAGTGTGTGTGTGTGTGTGTGTGTGTGGTGTGTCTGTGTGTATTTGTGCTTTACATAACAAATGAGCGAGCTTTCGAAGCTTTTGAAGTTCGTGATTAGCAAATAATTAGCGTCTGTGGTTAATAAATACAAGCTATAAGGTTTCTTGTTGTTCCGCAATTTTGTACATCAGTGTCAAAGAAAAGAGAGAGCATTTAAGAGAGAGCTTTCGTTCGTTTTGTGCATGAGATTCATAAAGTATTTGAGCGCGAAATCATAATAATATTTGTGTGTTCGTAGTCGAAATTGAAAGGGGGTCAATTTTTGTTCTGGGGTTGCGTTACGCTAGTCACATCCTTAACAATCATTTCAGCCACTTGCCAGGCAATCTCCTCCTGAACATTATCCTCAGGCAAATTCACGAATTTGCGCATAGCATTCTTAACGCTCAGGGACCAGGCTGGAGCCTTGTTTGCGGATACAGCATCAACAGCCTCGAAGTCCCGCTCGTATCTGCCCAGTGAGTTTACATGTCCGAACTTTAGTGTATTTACTGGCCGTTGCCAAAGCAATTGGGGATTCGTTAGCTGCCTGGAATCGATATTCATCAAATTGTTTGTTGTCGCAGTTGCAGTAGATTTGGCTGGTTTTTGGCCCATATCCAAGCCAGCCAAGAGCGTATTATGCTGCGAGATGTGCTTACAATCCGACATCGACAGGGTTTTGCGATGTCTCTGGTGGGCCGAACATTTAGGTGTACGCCGGAGGCTTAGTTTATGGTGGAAACTAGATTCATCTATGGTATCTGCCGCTGCCTGAGCGGGATACATCTTGGCTTTTAGTTCATTGACATAGTTATCGAAGATATTGGATTTTAGAAAGTTCGCAAAGTGTTTCTGTTCCAAATACTTAGCTGTGACCAGCAATGCCAGGTCAAAAGCGTGCGCCAGTTGTCCAGGTGCACAAATAGCCTGTTCGACGCGTAACCTCATTTTTTGTGACATCCAGAGTCGACAGTCTGATTGCAGTGAAAAGTAGCGATCGTAAATGATCATGGCGTCCGATTGAGCGGCACGTTGATCATCGAAGCTTTTTCGAAAGTTTATGGCGGTAATCCAGAACTCGAGGCATTCCCGTTCCTGCTGCTGTTCCAGGTACTCGGTTAAATAGAACAGTGCCAACTCGTCGTACAGTATATCGTATATGTTGAGTGTGGCTGCCGTGTTGCCTTCGATAAGCTCCACACAGTAATTGCAGTAGTAACTGCTCTGCAGAAAACCTTGCAGGTATTCTCGTTCCAGCTGCTGTAGCACATAATCACGCGCTTCATCGAAGCAACCGGCGGATATCGGTTGATTTGAAGATTTGTCGCAATCCTTTCCGCAAAGAAAGAGAGAAATGTGCGCCAAGATAACAATGGGCAATTCCACGGGCAGCGGTGCATTTACAATCAAATATTTTTGGTAGATCACAATTGCATCGTTTATACTGGCTGCACTTATTGGCTGTAGTTCTAAGCAAGACTTGGATCGTTCTTGTTGTGTACTTGTGGGCTTATTATTTAACTGTTTGTTCGACTCTGCATAGATTCGACTCTTTTCATCGTCGGTCAGTGGCTTACGCATTGACAAATCGCACAGCGTTTTCATTTCAGGTACGTCGATATCATCATCCGCAACAGAGTCACTCACCACGGGCGTCTGCTGTTCTAAATCCGTTACAGAGGTAGTCGAATCCTCTGTAGTGTCGCCTGCATCTTGAGGTCGATCATGATGGAGCTGTGCTAATGCGGCACGCTTAAAATTTTCAATATCTAAAAAGAATTTGATAAGCGGCAGCGCATTTTGCGTTTCTAAATATTGCAGAAAGTAACTGAGGCAATCCGGTTCGCCGACGATTGCCTTAAGTGTCATAGAGAGGCGAGAGCTGTATTCGAAAATATCTGTAAAGAGTGATAACTCAATTAAGGCGCAAATTATGAGTATTGTTGTGGTTCCGGAAACGGCCACAAAACGAAATGCAAAAATATACATCACGCACACTAATTTACCCATGCATACACAGCAATAACTGCTTGCTTCAATACCTTCATCAGTAGCTGCACCCACAGTTAGCAAACTGTTATTGCCCACGCTGATTGCATCCGAAGTTGTCATCGCCACTGTCTCCTCCTCCTCCTCCATGAAGACCTCATCACAGAAACTTGTTGTTGAGCGCAGCGAATGACGTTTCTGCGCCGCTGTCGCTACCGCACAATCTACCACATCATCAACATTGTTGGCATCTGAATCGTGAGAGCTGCGTCGGCGGCCTGTTTTATGCGCAATGAAAAATATAGATTTGGCAACGCAAAACATAAACAAAAACATCCAAATGGTTTTCTTATCAATAACCGAATAACGTTTATCACTTACTAGTCTGCCTTTTTATGTAATTTAGCATTTTTACATTTTACTTCTTCGTTTGTTAAAATTTGTATACACAACGTTCCAATCGGTGTCAATAAACAGTTCAATAATAATAGGTTTGAGGGAGGTAGGGGAGTATTTGTAAATTGTCGGAGCGAAACAGAGTTGTTAACCCAAGGGTGCTCTGTCTAACGTTTGTATATCGATATACCCATACTCTCCGATATCAACATTGACAGTGTTCACAAACAAATGAAACACAAAAATAATAGTTTGTTTTAGTTGTACACACTGCAACAGAAGCAGCTGTGCGGCAACGTTGCATTTTTTCCCAGTTTATTTTAATTTTAATACGTGCTCCTTGGTGGTTTTTCCAGTTGAGCGTGAAAACTCGACGCCCACGCAAACGGCATCGAGAAAGGGGGAGATTGCAACAAAACGGGTCACTGATGAGCGTGAAAGACATAGTAAGCGGCGCTGCCGGCGACAACAATAACAAAAATAACACAAGAAGCACAAAACTGCCGCAAGCCGCACTTGATGATCTTGTGCAATATGTGACATTACACGTGAGAAAACCGACTCCACTAAGCGGCGTGATACTGCCCTTTGTTCCACTCTATCTGACCGCATTTTATCTGTGGATCTACGTGTACAATAGCCACGAGAATGCGGCTATAGTTAATGCGGCAAAAAAAGATGACGTGCCTGTTGCCAATACGTCAGAAGCGGCATGGAACGATATTGGCTTCATAGCAGTGGTGGCTATAGCATTTTTACACGTGCTCACCCTGCTCTTTTGCTACTGGAGTGTGCATGTGCTTGCATTTCTCACGTGCCGTCAGGTCAAGCAGCCGGGGTCGGGCGTTCTGGCTAAAGTGGTGCCCACAGCGAATAATGGAAACTCCAAAATCGTGCCGATTCATAGCCTTAAGCTGGAGGATGAAGAGCAGCAATACTATTTTGTATTCCAAAAAACTAAATATGTGTGGGATCAGGATAAAGCTCTATTTCGAGCTGTCGAATTCCCCGTGAACAAACTTTTAAGCTCGTACGCCAGCTCACGTGGCCTGGAGACGGAGCAAGCAATTAAGACTGCCAAGCAAACGTATGGGAACAACGAAATGGAAATGGTGGTGCCAGAATTCCATGAGCTGTTTATTGAGCGGGCAACAGCTCCGTTTTTCGTCTTTCAAGTGTTTTCCGTGGGACTTTGGTGCATGGACGATTTCTGGTACTATTCACTATTCACGCTCTTCATGCTGATTGCGTTTGAGTGTACGATTGTCAAGCAGCAACTACGTAATATGTCAGAGATACGTAAAATGGGAAACAAACCATATCCGATATACGCTCTGCGTCAAAACAAATGGCGCCAAATTGCCAGCGATGAGCTTCTGGCTGGCGATCTGGTATCTATAACACGCTCCCAAAACGATAATATTGTGCCCTGTGATGTGGTTGTGCTGCGTGGTAGCTGCATTGTGGATGAGAGCATGCTAACTGGAGAATCGGTGCCTCAAATGAAGGAATCTCTCGAATCAATGCAAAACCTCGATACGGAATTGGATGCTGAGGGCGAGGGCAAGCTTACCGTTCTTTTCGGTGGCACCAAGGTGGTACAGCATACACCCCCAAGCAAGGAGTCGATGCGTGCACCCGATGGCGGTTGCATTGGCTATGTCATCCGTACCGGGTTTAATACCTCCCAGGGCAAACTACTGCGCACCATACTTTTTGGAGCTAATCGTGCCACTGAGAATAATGCCGAAACTTTTGCGTTCATTGCCTTTCTCATGGTGTTTGCCGTAGCGGCTGCATCCTATGTGTGGGTCAAGGGCAGTGAGGATCCGGAGCGCAGTCGATATAAACTGTTTTTGGAGTGTGCACTGATATTGACATCAATCATACCGCCAGATTTGCCCATTGAGTTGACGCTAGCTGTAAATACATCGCTCATTCAGCTAACGAAATTATATGTGTTCTGTACTGAACCTTTTCGTATTCCGTTTGCCGGTAAAGTGCAGATTTGCTGCTTCGACAAAACAGGAACTTTGACCACGGATAACCTAATGGTCGAGGGTATTGCGGGTCTGGCACCCAATGGCAAGTGTGTGCCCATTGAGGAGGCAGAAGATACGACTGTTCAGGTACTGGCCTGTTGCCATTCACTGGCGCTTCTAGATGATGGGCTGGTAGGTGACCCCCTGGAGAAGGCAGCTCTTGCTGCCGTTGACTGGACTCTAACAAAAGTAGATAGCGTAATACCAAAACGTGGTAAACTGAAGCCGTTGCGCATTCTACAACGCTATCATTTTTCATCGGCTCTGAAACGCATGTCCGTGCTGGCTGGCTACCTGTTGCCTTACTCCAACGATATCAATTACATTGGTGCTGTTAAGGGCGCTCCGGAAGTGTTAATGAGCATGCTAAAGACGGTGCCCAGTGATTACGAGAAAGTAAGAAAAGCCTACCCTAATATGAACTTAATCTGTCATAAAACGCCTTGTATTTTTAGATATATTTGGAATACGCGCGACGTGGTGCTCGCGTCATGGCTTTGGGCATCAAAGAGTTCGGCAACTTGAGTGCTCAGCGCGCACGTGAATTGAAACGAGAAGAAGTGGAATGCGATTTGACTTTTGCTGGCTTCGTGATCATCTCGTGCCCTATGAAGCCAGACTCGAAGGCTGTTATCAAGGAGCTCGTCCAATCGTCGCATAAGGTGCTTATGATTACAGGCGATAGCCCGCTTACAGCCTGTCATGTGGCCCGCGAACTGCGATTCACAACTAAAAAACTTCTCATACTGACACCACCACAAAACGAATTGGCCGGTGTTTGGAAGTGGGTTTCCATTGATGGTGAGCGCACCTATGGGTTGGATGATACCCATGGCGAAAGGAACATTTCAATGATGTTGGCTACCAGCGATCTGTGCATCACCGGCGAGGGATTGCTGTATTTACAGCAGAATCATCGTCAATACATGCTCAAGTTATTGCCCCAGGTGACAGTGTGTGCCCGCTTTGCGCCCAAGCAGAAGGAATATATTATCACAACGCTGAAACAGCTCGGTTACTATACGTTAATGTGCGGCGATGGCACTAACGATGTGGGTGCTCTCAAGCACGCTCATGTAGGTGTATCCTTGCTGACCAGTGCACCGGCCAAGCGTAAAGGTACCGAAGACGAAGTGCGTCAGATAAGTACAGCTATGACAGCGGCAGCCAACCAGCATCTGTCCCCGCGTGAACGTGCCCTGCGCCGTCGACAAGAGCAGATTGAACTCACACAAGCTCGTCTACAGTATGCGCTGCGGAACATGGATGACCAGACGATGGTTAAGCTAGGTGACGCATCTATTGCGGCACCATTCACCAGCAAGTTGTCATCAATTATGTGCGGTATGTATGCGACATATGCCTAATAACGACTTATAATTAATACCACAATTGCTACACCACAGTGAACCACATAATCAAGCAAGGTCGCTGCACGCTAGTCACCACACTGCAAATGTTCAAAATTTTGGCGTTAAATGCACTCATACAGGCCTATTGCCAGTCCGTGCTCTATATCGATGGCGTCAAGTTCAGCGATACGCAGGCCACCATGCAGGGTATTTTCATAGCGGCATGCTTTCTGTTCGTCACACGCTCCAAGGTGAGTTCTTGGTAGTCATATTGAATGGTCATAATCTTTGTGTTTACCTGATTTTTCAATTTCAGCCACTGAAAACGCTGTCGAAGGTTGCTCCACTGCCGAATATATTCAATTTATACACCATATCAACCATACTTACACAATTTGCGGTACATTTTGGAACACTCTATTATCTGACTAATGAAGCGACGGCGCTCGCGCCCCCTAGGTAAGACAATAAGAATTTTCAAATTTATCCTAAACGATATATATGTATTATTTTTCAGAGTGGGCAAGGTTAAGCTTTATATTGACATGGATAATGAGGAGAAAACGAAATACGATCCAAATATAGTTAGTAGCACGGTCTATATAATATGCGTCTCGCTCCAGGTGGCCACAATAGCAGTCAACTACAAGGTGTGTAAAAGGGTTAGCTTGAAGTACGAATTGTCCTGATTCGAACTAATTAAATTCGGAATGGAACATTTATAAATGAAAGTTACTAGCTTATGCTAATAAGAATATTACTTTTTAGGGTCATCCCTTCATGGAGAGTTTACGTGCTAACCGTATGCTAATGTGTGCAATCGGTGCATCGGCCGCATTGGTGTTCGTCCTGACCACAGGCATTCTACCTGGACTGACTGAATTCTTTGAGATCGTGGAGTTTCCTACCAATGTGCGTAGCTCCCTGCTTAACACGTATATTTGCACTTTAAAACTTATTATTACTTGCAGTTCCGTCAAACATTGCTCCTTGTCCTTATTGTGGATATTCTTGGAGCCTTTGTACTGGATCGTATCTGTTCATTCCTGTTTGGGGAAACGCGTCGCAAATCAAAAGTCCTGAATTGTTAACTGTTTCTAAGGCAGTTCACTAACTAAAGATACAGCCAAACATATACACTTAAAGCAGCAGCACTTATAGTATCAGTACTAATTCCCTCGATATTTGTTTATCATAAATTTTAGTCTTTTAGATTTATGAATGCTGCTGTTTTAAGTGGTCTTTAATGGCGTCGGTTTCTTAATTACTTCAATTCAAAGAGAAAGTTAAAAAATTCATTTTTTGTTGATGATTTGTGCGCTTGATTTCTCGGAACTAAGAAGTATATATTTATGTAAATTAATATATGCAATTAGTTCTATTGACGTAAGATCTGTAATAATAACAATTATAGTTAATAAAATTAAACCGTATATAAATAGATCAAACGGATGTGATTCAAATTTGTTCCTCCATTTTAGAATCCTCCAACTGCTTGAATTGTATCAAAATAACTAAATACGTCGTGACAGCTGAGAATATCTGAGAAGCAGGTTATTAAATACTATTTTAAAAAGTATGGCTTATCGCACCTTAAAAAGTGTTGAATTATCGATGGCAAAGAAACCGTAGGCCGTAAACTGTACCTCCTGCTTAATGCTCTTGGTTAAAAATTTGTCGATCTGTTTGCGGAGATTACTTTGGAGTATTTATATAATATGGAATGACAATGAACTTACAATATTTTGAAATTCCTTGCTCTTGCCATAGACGCGCGACAGGATTTGTGAAGTTGTGTTTGCCTGCAAGAGATACACCAATGACTATCGATATTTCTTGAAGATGGAACTTATCGTTAAATATTATTGAATTATAACGATCTTTTTATGCAGCAGATCAATTTATTCAGGCTTATGATCCTGCTAGTTATTCGAAATAGTAAACCCACCTCGTAGGTGGTGGCGCCACAGCTACGCGAGAGCAGAGTTAACAGCGAGGTGTGTAGACACAGCCAGGCGAAGCACCATTGCATTATATGTGAAGAGACGACGCCCTTGTTATTGGTGATCTGCACAAATAGATTGTACCAATTGGCAGTCACCGTGTAGAAGGAGTATCCCAGAAAGCAAACAATGATCAGACTGCAGGACTCATTGATGTTCTTGTAGATGCGCAGCAATCGATTGTGTGTGCGATAAATGTAAAGTGAATCCTCTGGGAATTTTTTCATATGAATCTGCAACTGACGTGGCGACTTGCCCATTAGTCGGACATAGGTGTATCCGTTCAGTAGTTGATTCACAAACTGAAAACGGATGCAAACGATCCGCAACAAAGCCGATGCAAACACTATATAGGTGGCTGTCAAACCATTTTGAATCGCATAGAAACCAATCAGGATGTAGGTGGTTGCCGTAGATATACCACTCAATGAATAGATTCGTAAGAATATGATGTATGCCTGGCAGACGGTAATCAAGACCAGAAACTTAACCGAGAAATTGCAATTGTTGCTGAGCGCAACGCCAAACAGTCGGAGTACCTCATGGTCCAGCTTGAGGATTTCGTTCATAATTTGGATAATAGATTTCGTGTTGCGAGCGCAAACTAATACCACTGGTGGAAATTTACAGGGAGTCAGCAAAGATGTATCAGCTCCTCTGGAAACCAAACTCACTCAGTGTGTAGGTAAATATGCAGAGCAACAGCTCGATCCATTGATTCACGTTGTCCGTCTCCCGCAGCGAGATGAACAGCTTGGCTGAATTGGGCGTCATTAGACTGTAGATGTTGAAGATGGTTAACGCATGGACCACACCACGCACAAAAAAAGAATAGAATTCGTTGGTCTTGGTGGGCGGGCCCACCTCAAAGCTGGACAACTGCTCGTAAATGGGCAGTAGCCCAGTTGCCTTCAGAACCGAAATTATGGTGTTGATGTCCTCGAAAACGGGATTCTCCAGTGGAGCAGACGGAGCTACGGGCAATTCGGTTGCCCGACGCAAGAAGGCATCATTGCCAGGTGTAAACCTGCGCGTTGGATAGGACTGAGGATACATACGCGACCTATGCGATGTCATCTCAGCGATCCAAGTGTTGGGACTCATTGCCAACAGCGAACTGGCAAATGCCATTTGACTAACTAGATACCCTCAATTAAGTGTAACAGCGATTGAAACGCACTCGGCTTTATCTTGATCCGAATGCGTGGCGCCAACAGGAAACAGGAGTCCATTAGAGTAATTGTTTCGAATGTCGACGACATTTGGGATGGAAATTCAATATATAACCATTCACTTGTGGATATGAATGAATGCACTCATGAATATTCAATCACGTGCAATAGTTCCCGCTAAGGACAGTAATTTTCATTTCCACTCACCTCAGAGGCTAGACAATCGAAGGAGCTGCATATGACGGCCATTATAACGGTTTCCGCGATTACCCAAGCACAGGACAAAACTATCGTGTCGTGCTCCTTGCGCAGGTGATCAGGTGTGGTGAGGGTAGAAAATGCCAGATAGCTCTGGTTGGTGACCGTGTAGAAGGAGAAGCCGAAAAAGAAGAGCAACGCCACGCCAGTGACAGAGTTCATGTTTTCCGTTATGTAGCGAAATTTGCACAGAATCTCGATCAGATTGGACAGTTCACACCAATCCTCCTTGTCGTACTGTTGTTTGTCCTTTTGCGTAAACTCTTCCAGTCGAGCATTGAGGAATTCAATCCTCAAAGCCAACACCTTGAGTATGGTACGGAGATAGAGGGCAAACATGCACGAATACAACATCTGTAGGCCATAGATACAGAGGAGAACACATTCGCGCCCCGCAGTAATTTCGCTCATGAAGTTAGTGTAATAGAAGGCGACGAAGAAAACGCTCGCCGAGACAAAGACCAACAGAGTGCCCAGATAGCGACAGCTGTAGGTTGCTCTATAGCCATGGGCCTCCATATAAGAGTCCAGCTTGGACAGATCTCTAATGGTGCGGTATTGTTTGGATGCATTCAACACACTTGACGTGACAATCACCGTATAGCTGATAATGCAGAAGAGTGTCTCAATGGTGCGATTGATGTCCTCCGTGTCGCCCTGCGAATGGGTCATCAGTCTATAGTGCTGTGAGGCGAATAGTATATCCTCGCAAAACACCACCGAACTGACCAACAGGATCACGGCCACCATGCGTCCATATAGCTTGCCGCGAGAAGAGATACGCAAATTCTCCGGCTGCTTGCCATCGAAGAAGGGTATTATGCCACAGAGCTGTGTAGGCAGAGCCACACCCTGCAAATCCAGCAGGATCTTCATTGCCTTGGCCTAAAATACGAACTGGATATTTGAAATGGAGTTGAGCTTCTGGATAGTCTTTGCATATCGATTGAATCCAGCTCGCATTAGCTCCTAATGGTTTCATTACTTATAATCGTCTGCGATTATACGAATAATGGGCCCAACCCCAAAATATGTCTATCGTTACTCTTGAAACCAAAAATATTGCGAAAAATGTTTTGAATTAATTAAACTGGGCTTAAACATCATTTTCAATTTTCTCATTAAAAAGTAATAAATATTATTCATCCATTCGTTGCGCTATGATTAAAGACGTGCTAATCCCGCTTTACATTCAATATCGATGTATATGTATATGTGCATGTATAAAGGTATCTAACAACTAACCCTCGAATATGGCATGTAATTGCTGTGCGTATTATCGCCCACACACCCAAGCCCACAAGCATAAAGCATATTATTTGTCACACCTTTCACTCCCCCAGGGCGGAGAGCAGAGATGCGTTGTAGATACCTACGCCTGGTGCTAAGCCACGGTTCGGCACATTTTTCCACCCCTAATGAGAGCGTTTGCAATTCTCAATCAATGTGGCGCGCCGGCAACTTTTTTTTGCTGTCTTCCTTTTGGCTTCTCTTTCTTTTGAAGGGGGATTAACT
>JABVZX010000308.1:2236693-2251168 GCA_020883565.1 Drosophila pachea
CTCAAATGCGGAGATGAATGCAAAGATAGAACAACTTTTAGGTGAGTGTATAGAATACTTCGTCGAAGGTATCCGAAAATATATTTAATTTTTTTTTATTGCAGATCTTGTCAAAGCACAATCACTGCAGCTTAATAAATTGGAGCACGAGATTAGCAAGATGCAAAAACAGCAGCAACATTTGCAACCCAACAGCAACTCAGTCGCGACGTTGCAGCCAAAAAGTGTTAACGAGTTGGCCTACAAAATCGAGATGCAGCTGTCCAAGCTGATGGAGCAATATCTGAAGCGCTACGAGAATGAACATAAAAAGAAACTAGCCGAGTTTCTGCACGCCCGGTAAATGATCTTCAATGACGAAATATAATTCTTAAAAGCAATCAGAATTAAAAATAACATTCTTTCTGCCTTTTCCAGTGAGGTACAAAATCGCGAGCTTCTGGAATCGGTAGTGCAGGTGCTCAATCAATATATTATGAATCACTTCACGGAAGTTATTGGAAATGTGTTGAGCGTGGAGCTGCAGCGACAGCTTTTGCCAAGGGTGAATGCTAAAATGGATCAGTTGCAGAACCAAATTCAACTGGAAATTGTGCAAAAACTGAATGTGTTTGATAAGACGGTGAAAGAGAATATTGCACAGGTGTGCAAGAGCAAGGTAAATAACACTGGAATGCAATTCCAAATAACCACATTAACGAGAATTCTATTTCTACTAGCAATTCCTGGATGCCTTTGGTAAATCCGTACTAATTGGCGTACAGACAAGCCTGCAAACAGCTTTCATTGAATCTATGAGCAGCACTCTGATACCAGCCTATGAGAAGTCTTCACAGAACATGTTTAAGCAGCTCCATGAAGCGTTCAGCGTGGGCATTAAGGATTGTAGGCGTAAACATCAGATAAATCAATTTGCATATCCTTATATGTGTCTTCTCTTTTTACAGTCATGGTGGAGTTCAATGCATATCTGCAGCACATGCCCCAGCCTCACAATAGTGAGGAGGTGAGCAATAAGCTGGGTCTGTTGAAGCAACTAGTGGAGAATAATCTGCTCAAGCATCGCACTGAACTAACCGATGCAATGCTAGAGACCCAGCGTGAAATAAAAAGCCTAGAGATTTTTTTAGCCCGCCAGGTGCAAGAAACCATACGCACTGAGCTACGCAAGCACATAGATAACCAGAGTATGGCATTACGATCACAAGCGGCCACACCAGCGCCCACATATGATCTGCGGGAAAGCGTCAAACAGCTACTGCTGGCGGGTCAAATCAATAAGGCTTTCCATCAGGCACTATTGGCAAATGATTTGAATCTGGTAGAGTTTACGTTACGTAAAACTGACCGCATGCAGGTGTTTGCTCCCGACGGTTGTCGCCTGGAGCAGAAAGTATTGCTGTCGCTCATACAGCAAATATCGGCAGACATGAGCAATCACAATGAGCTAAAGCAAAGGTATTTCGAAGCTTTATACATTTGGTAAAGATTTGATTCCTAATCTCCATTGCACTTGCAGCTACCTCAACGAAGCCTTGCTGGCTATCAATATGTCAGACCCGATAACCCGAGAGCATGCACCGAAAGTACTCTCCGAATTGTTTAGAAATTGCCAGCTATTTATCAAGAATTTCCCCAAGAGTCCACAATGCAGCAATGTACGATTGCTTATTGCCATGTGTAGTGCCACGTATCGTGATCAATTTAAATGATATAACGAGTTGGGTGCGAGCGCAATTAGTTGGCATTGACAACCACTCGAAACACACACATACATCGACACTGATACACCCAAACACACGATAATTTCTTTAGTTTGTCTTTAGCTCTAGCTTCAATTTGAACTCTTGAACACTTCCCATCAGTATATAACAAATATCGTAATTGTCCACTGCAGACAATGCAAACTGATGGCTTGAATTACAATATCATCATATCCAACTTCCTCGTTACTATTTGTTTATGTGCGTAACTTTGTTTGTTAATTTTATTATCTTTTATCAAATATATATTTAGTTTTTGGCTCATGTTCCCGTGTTCAGAATAGAATAAGAGTGCAGAAAATTGTGGCGAACGTGAGCATCATCGAGCGTGATCAACAAACTGCAATAAGTTAATGCCTTTTCTCTTAGGTTTACACAACATTGCGTATTTCTATTTTCTGTTTAACTAATTTCCATTTATCATGACGCTTATCGATGAGTTTATTTTTTATTTAAGCTGAGCTTTAGAACTAAATTGAACTTTTCAAAAGAGGGCTTTCTAAAGAGAGGGACGAACAATTCAAATGATTGCAAAAAAGAACTACAGAACAGAAGTAAATGCGTAAATATTAATTTAAGCGTAAGATACAACAAATCACTAAGAATAAAACCTCAACATATATATGTATTTGAAAAAAAAAAACAAATCTAATAAATAATTATTTCACTCAGTCAGCGAATGTTTTCATTTGGAAAAAAAAAACAAATCTAATAAATAATTATTTCACTCAGTCAGCGAATGTTTTCATTTGGAAGATGGATTGCTGGGCGGATGAGTGGATGTTAGGAATATGCATATTAAAAAAATTTCGAGGAGTTGCAAGATCAACTTTATACTTATTGTATTTCTTATCGTCAATTGTTATAAAATGTTTTATAGACTAAAAACAAACAGAAAAATGATAACAAAATAATTGCGAATTTCCATATCGAGACAGCCGCGACACGGTTCTTATGATCAGCTGATAAGGGCGAGCAGCTCCGAGGTGCGTTGCAAGCAGCTGCAACCGCAGCCTGTGGCACAAACGTTGTGCCGCTATAAATTCAATCAAATACAGTTAGGTATATAAATATGTGAATGTGTGTGTACGTGCTTTTCACCCACCTCGAACCACTGCATCATGTGATGCATGTGCCCACCATGGCCACAGCAGAGGCACGCGTTGGCCACGCCTCGGACCGGCAGGGAACAGAGTACGCAGAACAGAACAGGTCGCTTGCACGGCTCGCATTTGGGCGTACGCTTCGGCTTGAAACAGCCTGAGCATTCGGTGACAAATTCAACACCCTGAGCGGGCGGCGGCGTATGCAGAGTGTGCTTGAGGATGAGCGCTCTTTTGGAGAGCAATTGCCAACCGAAGAGTACGTCGGCATAGGCTCGCTTGAAGTGATCAAAAAGCGGCATTTTTGAGCGTCTGATTAGCGAACAGGCGTAAGCATCCGCCTGACCCAGCTTGAAGTCCAGCCAATCTAGCGAATCCGACCAGGAATTGCTGCGTAATTGCTTTAGCTGCTGCCAATTGCCACTCGATGAACGTGTTTGTCCCGCTGATTTGAAGTCCAACGGTAGAACTGTGTGATATGGCGATAACTGCGCGTTCAATTGGGTAGTCAGCCAGCAGCCGCCCATGTCTGCGGAGCCCATCAGCCCGGCCGGACACTTGTCGAAGAGGCAGGCGAGCAGCACGGCTATCTGGATATCACCGGCGCTGGCATAGTGCATGATCAGAGATTCCAACAGAGATTTCTTAAACGGATCCTTATAGAACAGCACCTCACAGCTCATCGACTCGTGCGGCACATGTGGCGTGGCAATAAGCTCAGCTAGCAGCCAAATGGGTACCAAATCCAATCGGCCATTTGTACGACATATTTCACCATTCCGACGGCACGTTTCTGCTATGTTGCGCTTATCCAGAGTAAGGTCGCGGGCCATGTCACGATTGATGTGCAGAAGCTGGCTGGCATCATAGACATGGACAACAGGTGAACTACTATTGTTTTGCCGCATCACGCGCTGCTTGCCCTGCAGCCGTTTGCAGGCCATCATCCGCTCCTGCAGATAGAATGAGGCATTCGGGTCCCGTTGCGTTTTGGTGGCTATCACATTGCCTAGCAGGCCGCTTCCATTGATGGCGATCAGTGTGCGTGGCGTGATGGATTGATGCTGGCGCAGTGTCAAGCGCTTTGTGGTCATCACTTGAGCAAAAGTCGTCAACATGCCAATTGCATTGAAATGTACGCCCGAGCTACGTGGAAAGGGAATACACGCATCGTGCAGTGCACTAGACAAGGCGCCCTCCAATCTGGGCGACTGCAGCAACAGCTGACTACGGTCCACGGCCGTACCGGCTACATCAGTTACCCGCTTCTTCATGGCCGCCACCAAAGCACGCAAACATTGCTCCAGGCAGCTCCGGGATTTCTTTACCCGCTGAAGCGCATTGGTGCGCAACACCTTCAGTAGCACCCCGCTCAACTCATTTGAGATCGTTGTGCCCTGGCACAATTGAAACTCGGGCGGCACATTCGGGCTGGGATAGGCGGTGGGAAAGGTCACCTGCAATATAATTGTATGATCAGCAGCACAGATCTTAAAACAGGCATAACGCTTTATGGCACATAGCATATCCACATCGACATGCGGCATATTCGTGTTAAGCAGCGAGAATTCGTGCTGCAGCGAACAGGTCGGCTGATCCGTTAGCGAGCGTGCAATGTGCGTTTCCTCGTGCCGCGTATAGGCGCCTCCAAAGCTTGGGGAGCGTGCCATTGGCAATGCATTTCCACCTGTTCCTGGATGAAGCGTAGCCGTAATGGGTAGCGACGCTGCTGCTTGCTTCGGCTGTGGCTGCAGCGTGTTCATGAATTCGGGCGGCGTCAATGCGCGCAATTCATTCATCTCGGACTCTAAGCGGGGCAACGCATCGCCTTCCTCATCCTCATCAGGCGACGGTTCGCATAACTTAAGCATAGTATCGTCAATTTTCCATACGCGTAGTGTACGATCTCTAGACCAGGTCACCAGCTCCTATCCAATCACATCGAAAATTTATATTATTATATTTGTTTATTGTTATAAGCTTTAGTTTTCTTCACTTACGATTTCTGTGAAATTCTCTCGATTCGGGCGCCAGGCAAAGTCAAGTATAACATCAGTATGACCCACAAATGAGCAAATGGGGTCCGTTTGCCTGCTGTTGCTCCAAAGCAACAAACTGTTTTCTCCACGGCCCAAATGTGGCACCACAATGCTGACCAGCCCGTTGCCAATGGGCTAATGACGGAAAATCAAGATTAGTTTAGCTTTTTTATAGGCTTCTAAACTTTACCGTATAACGAGCACGCCACACCGGCGACAGCGTTGTAATAATCTTCTCGGCACGACGAGGATTGCACACGTCAAAATATTTGACTGTACCATCCTGGCTGGCTGTGGCCAAACAAGTCTCGCGCCTGTGACTCCAGTTGATGCCGTGCACGCGATTAAGATGAGCTGTTATGTAGTGAGTTGGACAGCTGCCTTTGCGTATATCCCAAATACGCAGATCCCCATCATGGGCAGCCGCTAACAAATTTCCTGAGACCCGATTAAAGCCAACCTGTGTGGCTCCCGCTGCAAGAGATTAACATTAGGTCATACTCCTTAAATTGGTTATTCACTCAATTAAGAATTACACATGCATACGGCATTCAAGGATAGTGCAGGTTTTCGAGGATCGCGTAGATCCCAAATATGCGAGAAGGTGTCTATGGAGCAGCTAACTAGTAAATTCGGATTCTTGCTGTGCCAATCGATGTCGGTGACGGTGCGTGTATGGCCACGCAGTGAATTCTCATAGTGCGGCTCGGCTGGACCCCAACGCACAATGTCAATGTTTTGACTAGTCTGCAAAGAAAGCACCCAACATATTCGAATTATGTTAATATATACATTTCTTGAACCTACCGCAATAGCACAGTATTCACGGCGACTTGGGCATATGGCAAATTCAGCCACGGAGACCTCATATTTGGATTGACGCTCATGACGGCGCAGTGTTCCATCGTCATGACCCAAACGCTGTAATGCTAAATAACCACGTCCAGCCAGCAACACCCATTGACCCGAATAGTCGACAGACATGGCTGTTGCCTGCGAATCACGATGCTCATAGCATTTGTTGCTTTGTCTAATAATATACGTCTGTTCGGAGCCAGCACCACTCCTTTCGCTGCTACCGTTGCCACTGCCTGCACGCAAGGTCTCCGTTGGTGGCATCTTGGATGTATATAGATAATGGTTATGTGGTGAAAGGCAACATAAAGTGCGATATACTTAATTAATTTTAGTAAACAAAGCACGAAACCAAACGAACTGATAAGAGAACACCCACAAGCACAATAATAAACATACACTATCGTATTTTCAGAATAATCGATATTTCAGAGGTCCTAAGCGGCACTGAGAGGTAGGTTTTGAAAAATTAATTGAGTTCTATTTGAATGCCAAAAAATTATCGTTATCGATAATTGATCGTTGAAAGAATGTAATAATTATCAAAATATTTCGCATTCACATATGTATACAGTAATTTAAATTACTTTAGTAAACTTTTTGAGCCAGTAATAAAAGTAGACTGTCATACTATTGCCATTTTTAATTAAAATATTGTATTTATCAATAGCGCATAAAACGGTGCCTTACTTTGCGCACTTGTAAGAAATACATTTGTATTATTTCACAATAATTGCATTGATACTTTTAGATGTAAGTGGAATGCATAATATATTAATAAACTGCATATTTTTTCTGCGCTCCCCAACACACTTTTAAAATTCAATTCAAAATTCGTCAATCGTTATCGATATCAAGTAGGCTTTTTATGCGTTAGTTATATTTGTGGCCTCTCACAGAAACGATCTGACGAAAATTCAATTCAATATTCAAAGTGTTGTCGTATATAGAATAACGAAATGGACTCCCTGAATGATGATTGTCAACAGCATGTCCTTGACTATTTGGGCGTCAAAGACCACTTGTCTTTGTGGAAAGCATGTGAGGACATCTCACCACGATTAAAAAATAATATTGAGTATAACTGGCGCAGAAGGTCGACCATAGTGCTGGCAAAGGGTGTGTTCGCAACGTTTGAGGAGCATCCTAATCAAGCGGATGCTTTGCTTTCTGCTATCACCCAAAGAGTGGAAAATCTGGAATTGCAATATGTAACTCCTAATCAGTTGCAAGCTTTTATGGGCCATGAGTTTCCTCGCGTACGATCGCTGTCCTTTTCACTTGATGAACAATCTGGGGGCCTTGAAGAGGTTGCCATGAATTTGCTAATGGATACCTTCCCCTCATGCATGATGATTCATCAAAAAATGGCGGAGAGTTGGAGGCAAATGCGTCGATTGGACACTACACCTGTGCACAATTTTCAGCAGTTGGAGTCTTTAACAATTCAAAGTGCCTACCTGAGAGGATATAGCTTTATTGACCGTGTATTACAGATGCCCAAAATGCGAAAAATTTCCTTCTTCGCCGAGGAAAAAAGTGATAAAGTAATGAGAAGAATTATCAAACTGCGTGGTCGGCACGTGTGCCACCTAGTCTTCAACGACAGCATCTGGTATTGTATGCCGGACACCTTGCGTGGGGTTCAAAGTCTTAAAGGGGTAACCATTATCAAAAACGATGGCTTCAGAGCTTTTGAACTGGAATGGATTATGTCATCCTTTGGTGAAATAGAGCATTTGGATTTAATCGGTTTTACATATTTGTGTACAGGGATTGAGCTTTGGCAATTGATCGCTAAAACCGAATCCTTAAGGACAATTAATATATCGGGTATGCGGATGAACCCTGATTCCTTTAAGTCAACCAGGAAATACATGCAGAAAGCGCTGAGGACTCGTCGGGATCCCCTGAAATTGCACTGCTACAATACAGGCGAATGCAAGGCTCTGGTGAGAAGTTGCTTGACTCCTTCAAGCTCTTTACATTATTTAAATGCATTATTTTTGTCTTTCAGTTAACACGCTGCTTTAAGCATCCAAAACTGCAGCTAGATTGGGAACCAAGAACTCATGATCATTACACAGATGTTGGCAGGGGTTACATAAAAGTTGAATTTATACCACTGGAACGCACCATGATAGATTGTTAGACTTCATATTGCAGATGGATTGAGCGCCAAGAAATGAGTCTTACACATGAAACAATACATATATATTATTTTAAAGTCGGGTTTATTCTTCTCGAAAATAACACTTGAAATTGATTGTGCGAAAAAATGGTCAATTTAACTAAATCAAACGGTTTTGTGAGAAATAGGTTTCATGGATTATTCGGCAATTCATATACGAAATTAGTTTTATTGTCACTAAATTTTAGTTTAAATTTTGACATTTTGTGTAATTAAAATTGCGAACGAACTGATAAGAGAACGCCCACAAGAACAATAATGAACATAAACTATTGCAGAGACTCAGGGATCCTAAGCGATACTGCTTTGTATGTTTTAAAATATTTGAATTCAATTTGTATGCAAAAAAAGTATCGTTATCGAAGGAGAAAATGTATAATGATGAAAGAATCGTATATGAATACAGTAATTTAAATTACTTTAGTATACTTTTGAGCCAGTAATAAAAGTAGACTGTAATACTGATGCCATTTTTTAATTAAAATATTGTATTTATCAATAGCGCATAAAACGGTGCCTTACTTTGCGGACTTGTAAGAAATACATTTATATTATTTCACAATAATTGCATTGATACTTTTAGATGTAAGTGGAATGCATAATATATTAATAAACTGCATATTTTTTCTGCGCTCCCCAACACACTTTTAAAATTCAATTCAAAATTCGTCAATCGTTATCGATATCAAGTAGGCTTTTTATGCGTTAGTTATATTTGTGGCCTGTCACAAACGAATTGACGAAAGTTCAATTCAATGATCAAAGTGTTGTCGTATATAGAATAACGAAATGGATTCCCTAAACGATGATTGTCAACAGCATGTCCTCGCCTATTTGGACATCAAAGACCAGTTGTCTTTGTGGGAAGCAACTGTGGACGTCGCACCCCGATTAAAGAATAATATTGAGTGTAAATGGCAAAGAACAGCGAGTTTAGTCCTAAAAAAGAATGCATTCGAAGCGTTTGAGGAGCATCCTAATCAAGCGAATGGTTTCCTTGCTGCTATCACCCAAACTGTGGAAAATCTGGAATTGCAATATGTAACTCCTAATCAGTTGCAAGCTTTTATGGGCCATGAGTTTCCTCGCGTACGATCGCTGTCCTTTTCACTTGATGACCAATCCGGCGGTCTTGAAGACCTCGCCATGAATTTGCTAATGGATATCTTTCCCTCATGCATGATGATACATCAAAAAATGGCGGAGAGTTGGAGGCAAATGCGTCGATTGGACACTACACCTGTGCACAATTTTCAGCAGTTGGAGTCTTTAACAATTCAAAGTGCCTACCTGAGAGGATATAGCTTTATTGACCGTGTATTACAGATGCCCAAAATGCGAAAAATTTCCTTCTTCGCCGAGGAAAAAAGTGATAAAGTAATGAGAAGAATTATCAAACTGCGTGGTCGGCACGTGTGCCACCTAGTCTTCAACGACAGCATCTGGTTTTGTATGCCGGACACCTTGCGTGGGGTTCAAAGTCTTAAAGAGTTAACCATTATCAAAAAGGATGGCTTCAGAACTTTTGAACTGGAATGGATTATATCATCCTTTGGTGAAATAGAGCATTTGGATTTAATCGGTTTTACATTTTTGTGTACAGAGGTTGATCTTTGGCAATTGATCTCTAAAACCCAATCCCTAAAGACACTTAATATATCGGGTATGCGGATGAACCCTGATTCTTTTAAGTCAACCAGGAAATACATGGAGAAAGCGCTGAAGAATCGTCGGGATCCCCTGAAATTGCAGTGCTACAATACAGGCGAATGCAAGGCTCTGGTGAGAAGTTGCTTGATTCCTTCAAGCTCTTTACATTATTTAAATGCATTATCTTTATCTTTCAGTTAACACGCTGTTTAGAGCATCCTAAACTGCAGCTGGATTGGGGGCCAAGAACTCATGATGATTACACAGATGTTGGCAGGGGTTACATAAAAGTTGAATTTATACCACTGGAACGCACCATGATAGATTGTTAGACTTGATATTGCAGATGGATTAAGCGCCAAGAAATGAGTCTTACACATGAAACAATACATATATATTATTTTAAAGTCGGGTTTATTCTTCTCGAAAATAACACTTGAAATTGATTGTGCGAGACAATGGTCAATTTCATTAAATCAAACCATTTTGTGAGAAATAGGTTTCATGGATTCGGATGGATTCGGCAATTCATATACGAAATAAGTTTTGTCACTAAATTTAAATTGACATTTTGTGTAATTAAAAGTGCAAACGAACTGATAAGAGAACACCCACAAGAACAATAATGAACATAAACTATTGCAGAGACTCAGGGATCCTAAGCGATACTGCTTTGTATGTTTTAAAATATTTGAATTCAATTTTTATGCCAAAAAATTATCGTTATCGATAATTGATCTTTGAAAGAATGTAATAATTATCAAAATATTTCGCATTCACATATGTATACAGTAATTTAAATTACTTTAGTAAACTTTTTGAGCCAGTAATAAAAGTAGACTGTCATACTATTGCCATTTTTAATTAAAATATTGTATTTATCAATAGCGCATAAAACGGTGCCTTACTTTGCGCACTTGTAAGAAATACATTTGTATTATTTCACAATAATTGCATTGATACTTTTAGATGTAAGTGGAATGCATAATATATTAATAAACTGCATATTTTTTCTGCGCTCCCCAACACACTTTTAAAATTCAATTCAAAATTCGTCAATCGTTATCGATATCAAGTAGGCTTTTTATGCGTTAGTTATATTTGTGGCCTCTCACAGAAACGATCTGACGAAAATTCAATTCAATATTCAAAGTGTTGTCGTATATAGAATAACGAAATGGACTCCCTGAATGATGATTGTCAACAGCATGTCCTTGACTATTTGGGCGTCAAAGACCACCTGTCTTTGTGGAAAGCATGTGAGGACATCTCACCACGATTAAAAAATAATATTGAGTATAACTGGCGCAGAAGGTCGACCATAGTGCTGGCAAAGGGTGTGTTCGCAACGTTTGAGGAGCATCCTAATCAAGCGGATGCTTTGCTTTCTGCTATCACCCAAAGAGTGGAAAATCTGGAATTGCAATATGTAACTCCTAATCAGTTGCAAGCTTTTATGGGCCATGAGTTTCCTCGCGTACGATCGCTGTCCTTTTCACTTGATGAACAATCTGGGGGCCTTGAAGAGGTTGCCATGAATTTGCTAATGGATACCTTCCCCTCATGCATGATGATTCATCAAAAAATGGCGGAGAGTTGGAGGCAAATGCGTCGATTGGACACTACACCTGTGCACAATTTTCCGCAGTTGGAGTCTCACAATTCAAAGTGCCTACCTGAGAGGATATAGCTTTATTGACCGTGTATTACAGATGCCCA
Organism: Drosophila pachea; assembly: GCA_020883565.1. Lineage (NCBI taxonomy): Eukaryota > Metazoa > Arthropoda > Insecta > Diptera > Drosophilidae > Drosophila > Drosophila pachea. Next base: position 2,248,014 of record JABVZX010000308.1, read on the forward strand.
AAATGCGAAAAATTTCCTTCTTCGCCGAGGAAAAAAGTGATAAAGTAATGAGAAGAATTATCAAACTGCGTGGTCGGCACGTGTGCCACCTAGTCTTCAACGACAGCATCTGGTTTTGTATGCCGGACACCTTGCATGGGGTTCAAAGTCTTAAAGGGGTAACCATTATCAAAGACGATGGCTACAGATCTTTTGAAGCGGATTGGATTATGGAAGCCTTTAGTGAAATAGAGCATTTGGATTTAATCGGTTTTACATATTTGTGTACAGGGATTGAGCTTTGGCAATTGATCGCTAAAACCGAATCCTTAAGGACAATTAATATATCGGGTATGCGGATGAACCCTGATCCCTTTAAGTCAACCAGGAAATACATGGAGAAAGCGCTGAAGAATCGTCGGGATCCCCTGAAAATGCACTGCTACAATACAGGCGGATGCAAGGCTCTGGTGAGAAGTTGCTTGATTCCTTCAAGCTCTTTACATTATTTAAATGCATTATCTTTATCTTTCAGTTAACACGCTGTTTAGAGCATCCAAAACTGCAGGTGGATTGGGGGCCAAGAACTCATGATGATTACACAGATGTTGGCAGGGGTTACATAAAAGTTGAATTTATACCACTGGAACGCACCATGATAGATTGTTAGACTTGATATTGCAGATGGATTGAGCGCCAAGAAATGAGTCTTACACACTAAACAATACATATATATTATTTTAAAGTCGGGTTTATTCTTCTAGAAATTGATGGTGCGAGGCAGTGGTCAATTTAATTAAATCAAACCATTTTGAGAGAAATAGGTTTCATGGATTATTCGGCAATTTGTATACGAAATTAGTTTTATTGTCACTAAATATGAATTTAAATTTTGACCTTTTGTGTAATTAAATGTGCTAAGTATTTAGCCATATTTCATAGAAATATGCATAATTGGTTTTTCCTTTTGACTAAAATTAAGAGCTAGGTATTGAAGCAACAGAGCTAAGGCTACGTGTATTTGGGTTATACAAGTCTTTAAGAAGGTTCTAACGCTTATCTGTGACAATAGCAAAACATTTTCAGAGTAGAATCGTTGATGCAGTAGCTCTGGCTGCCATACAGATTGATGCGGCTGATCGTTCCGGTTAGTGCGGTTGCATAGCCGGTCATGCGCACCGTCGACTCGAAAACGGCCAGGCCCGGCTTGGTCTGGAAGCGCAGCGTTATATCCACCCCGTAGTCGCTGGTGATGTCCTTGACGATCTTCTTGTGCGGCGCCGCTATCAGTGACTGCAGTATGGAGTTCAAGTAGAGTGTGCGGCACTGGGGATGCGCGGCCAGACGCTGGTTAATCAGGCGGACCAGAAAGCGGGCCGCTCGCTGGACACGCTGATCGTTCGTGGGCAGCTCGTTGCGCTGATGGCAGGTGCACCAGTGAGATGCGATGCCAGCCTGTTCGCAATTCCGCTCCACAGGCACCGGCAGGAACAGGCTAATGCTGCGCGGCAATGTGCTGTCATTGTCCTGCAGCTCGGCGGCGCTCTGCTGCAGCTGGGCTGCCTCCAGAGTGTGCATGTTGAGCAGCTGCAGCAGTGTGGCATGCAAATCGAATGGCGTCACCAAACGTCGGGCATTCAGCTCCAGGTTGGCTATGGCCAGCGGATAGCGCCGTTTTAGCCACGCCGGATACAAGGCGATGAGCAGCGGCATGCGCTCCTCCATCATGCCCTGATACGTGCGCCGGAACGAGCCCCAGCGCATGCCATGGTCTGACATCAGAAGCACCAGGGTACGATTCAGGATGCCCGACTCCTGCATCACCTGCAAAGTCATGGCCAGCTGCTGATCCAGCAAGCGGGCCGTGTTCATGTGGTCATGGGTGAGCGACACTGACCAGAAGAAGGAGAAGAACGCGCGCTGACGCATTTGCGGCACAAGTTTTCGCAAATACTCGAAGAGCACATCCGCCGTGCGACGTCCGCCCATGCACAGGTGTAAGTTGGTGTCCTTGTTGCTGGCGATGCGATTCTCCATCTCATACATAATCGGACGTAAGTAGTAATCCGTTGGCTGCCGCCGGAAGCCAGTCCGACAGTAGTTGAAGAGGCTCAGCATGGCCACGTCCTCGGCGAAGACCGTCCTGTAGCCGGCCTGTTTATAGCGCTTCCAGAGGAATCGGCAGCCGTCGTAGCTGCGATTCTGCAATGGCGCCAAGCACGAAATATTCAGCTCCTGATCGTCCAGGCCACTCAACATCGGCACCACATTTGGAAACGTATTGTCGCCCACCTTGTTGAAGCCCCAGAATTCGACATGCGAGAGATTGCGGCGTATGTAGGCCGAGGCTCGCTGCATTTGCCTATGGAAATTAAGATGCGAGACGCTGTCGATGCCCAGCACCATCACCGAGAGGCGATCCTGCGGGGCCGTATTGTTGAAGCTAACCCTATTAAATTGCTTTTGGTTTGCCTTCTTGGTGGTGGTATTATTCGACGGTTTCTCCACCACAAAGAAATGGCAATCTGTGTAGATTTTCTCGCCGGCCGGATCCTTGCAGTCCATGCACATGAACTCCAATCCCTTGGGCATCTGCATAATGTCCGTCAGTTTGAACGGCACCGGCGGCATAAGCTCATTCTTATCATCAGTCTGATAACGGATTTCCCTATACTGGCAGCTGATCTTCGATAGATCCGTAATGCCATAGTATTCCTGCTGCTCCGTCGCATTTAGATTGAGCAACAGCTGCCCGCCATCCACGTCACTCGTGCGTGTCAATGGCTGGCGGCATTTGATATCCGATGGCCGGAACATATACTGCGCTATATTATCGTCCAGCACCTCGAAGTACGGCATCCGACAGCCGGGTGTGTCTACAAAATAGGCCTGGCTCACATTGTAGTCATCGTCGATGCGTGCTACGAAATCGAAGCGATCCCGCAGCCGGAGCAGCTGTGTCCTCAGATTGTAGTCCACGAACAGATAGGAGAAGATGCACACACAGAATATGATAATTACGATTTTCTTGAACTGTCCGCGATGTCGGGTCATATTATAGTAGCGATAATAATGCTGCAGATCTCGTTTCGTCATGTACTTCGGATCCAGGAGATATTTGCTTCTGCAACATTTACAAAAAATGTTACTTTAATGTTTATACCTCGAGTCCCTCA
>JABVZX010000308.1:2352307-2371497 GCA_020883565.1 Drosophila pachea
GCTGTGTTTCCACTGGGTCTCGGGGTTGGCCTTAGTTGCAGATTTACCGTGCGGAATCCTTTCTGGTTTGTTGACAAATTGTCACACACACACACACACACACACACGCTCATTGTAGTACGCAGCTCATATGATGTCATGGCAATTGCAGTCTATATCACTTCCCCGTTATCCGCGGCAATTCCACAACGAAAGCTAGTAATTTATTTCGCTCAGTGTGTCTCTGTCGTTTTAGTCTTTCGCTTTCGACTCGTCTTTCTTTTGACTCGTCTTCCGACCCGCAACCGCCCCGCTGCCCCAATGGGATTTTCCGCCAAAAAATTGATATGGGTGTGCTGTAGCTACCATATATAAATTGTTTGATATGCTTTTCCGGGTTGGCTCTGCAATTTCTGTGTGTTTACACATTACAAATTGATTTGTGTTAAATTACGACTACATTTCGATTACATTTGCCCGCTCGCCCAGGTTCGTGTTATTATCGCTTTGTCCGACTGCGAGTTGTGCAATTAACGGCCTCTATAGAGCAATATCAGATGCTCGATGTGCAGCTATGTGCGTCGATAAGTCGGGAGAGTTGTCGAAACGCGGCACTCTTCAGCAGATGCTCCCAATCGAGTTATACAACAGTCTTAGGCATGAGCAAGGGTCTGTGGCAAGGGCATGGTCCAAGTCCAAGTCCAACCAACTTAGGGTTCGATTTCTTCTTAAGCTTGCCTTTAGTTACTCCAGCATCTAGGCTCTGCTCATCCCTCTCTTCCAGCTTCCAGCTCTAGTTCTGGAGAGCCCTTCGCCTGTATCCCAGTTCATACGGGTTTCTCTTGCTCCTTTGGATCCTTCTAAATCTTCTTGGCATCCTCTCTATGTTTCTCCTAGTTCGCTGGCTACTCCAATTCCCCCTTCTCGCCCTTCTTCTGGCTTCCTCATCGACTGCTTGGTTGTCTTCACCCCGTTCCTTCCTCTTGATTCCCCGTTCTTTGACTTTTCAGTTCTATTTGCCTATCAATGGTAGCACATATAATCACACATATCTGTACATATATGTGTATATTTGTAATCAACTTTTCCCATTATGCAACAGTTCTCAACGTGTTCATTTCCATTTGCCCCCACTCCGATTCGTGTTCGTGTCTCTATTCGACTGGCCCGCAACGTACTGGCCATTGCCATTGCCATTGTTCCCAGTTGCAGTCTGCTGCCGCTGGTCAGTTCTGGGCCCACGTTTGGTTTATCTACGTGTCGCATTGGCCGTACTCTGTGTATGTATGTTGGGGCATGCAGCATGTGTCAACAACTTGTTGCATGGAGGGCCGCAGAGGCCGACGTTGTCAACGTTTGTGGCAGGCGCTTGGGTCGCTCTTTGCATGGGTCGTTGCATTGCCAGCCTCGCTTGGCTGCTGTTTGCAGTTCGCTGATCATCATTATCGCCATCATCATATCGTCATTGTCGGGATTATCATTGTCAGAGCTGAGCAAACAGCGAATGGCATTTGTCTAGTTTGTTATCAGTGCGTCACGAAATCGAATCTCGCCACACTACGCGGCAGTTTACACAGCTCCGTTCACTTTACAATGGTAATGATTAATGACAATGCTAATGAGAAACACCAATATGGAGCAATTTACTTAGCTCACTCGTATGTAAATTGCTAAATTAAGCTTCACTTACGCGCTCTAATTGCTCGACTAGAATTCACTTTTTCGGATCATAGTGAATCACTGGATGTATATCCAACTGCCTGCGGACTGACGCACTGCCATTTCCATTCCAAAAATTTGCTTTACGATAGGCGTGATAAGAGAGCTGTGGGATTTGCTCAACGCCTTGCCAACCGAAATTGAATTGCATCATTTCCACAATTAAGCTATGATACCGTTCAAATTCGGCATATATATAAAATTAGGCTGATAGTAGGGGGAAAGAGACGGCATCGAGATGTGAATCAGAATTTTGTTTCTATCACTGAAAAAGAACTCCTAATTAAATTCTATCTACGCTTCTTCTCCGGGAAAGCCCCCTTTGTACTTAACAATAGTTAATTAAATATTTCAACACCTTAACCGACACCTCATTTACCTAATGGCAACGTTTCGTTACGGCTCATGTGACCACAGCTCCATTGAGCACGCCCTCAACTAGAACTGATGGACATGGAGCTACCGTCGTCGGCCTAATTGGACAATCAATGGCCTGTGGCAAAGGTCTTCGCACTTACCGCTTGCGCAGGTTGTCCATGAACTTCTCCATGTTGACCTGGTCCAGCAGGACAAAGTCCTGAACGCCGGTCTCTCTTTGCATGGCCATGTTTCTGCGTTTTTGTTTTGCTCAACGTATAACCGAAAAATAATGTAAGGCCGCAAATAATTGGCTCAGCGCGGGATTCAGGTAACGATTCGGCGTTTCAAGATCAAGTTGAGCAGGAGCAGGCGCTCACTCATACACACGCACACAAACACTGAGAGAGGCACGAAACGTAACGCAAAGAATTCACGAAGCCCTTTTTCGGTCTCTGTTTTTGTTTTTGCTTTTGCCGTTGCCTTTTTGCTTTTGTTTTGTTTGCGGCTGCGTCACGTTTCGAATTTGTAATATCCAAAAATTTGCGCGTTTGCTTTTGTTTCTTTGCGCCTTATGTTTTGCGGCTGTTTTCAGCTGACATTGCCCAAATTATGATAAAAGAAGAATACGAAAAGTATTTATTTATTTATTTATTTCGTGTATTTATTTGCACTTATTGTATCAATAAATGTTTCGCCAATTGGAGGAACCGTCTATTGGAAATTTGCATAAATCACGAAAGGAAAACACGAGGTATACGCGACAGCGGCAATGGAACTAAACCGAACACAATAGATAAACCGTACAACGCGCGACGCCTTTAGGTAACATTTAATATCTGCTTCGATTTGGCGATCACAAGAACTTGTTCAAGCCAGTAAAATATATTGCTGGTAGCCACAAACCAGCTGGTTTCTTATTTATCGCTACGCTTCGTTTTGGAGAGCCACGCCAAATACAACAAATACACAACAAATTACACTGAAAAAACGAACGAACCGCTCGGCTACGCGTTCGTAGAGAGACTGTTCGGCGTGAAACATCGCGTACCACGCATAGCCGACGCTGCTCTCTCAGCTGCCGATACTTGCAAGTGGTTGCACTTAACAAAAATAACAGAGTCAACGTACGTTAGCAGTCACTGAGAGGCTTGCGACAGACTGATATGTGTAATAAACATGTGTTACTTAATTTTAATAACAGAGTGCTTAATATGTATTTTTTTTATTTATTTTTAAGCGTATCTTGAAAAAAAAAATGAACAGTTTGCCACAATTTGCAATCATTGTGGAAACACCTTCATTCGCTCAGTGTAGTTTTTAGTTTGCTTAAAGGCAGGGTTGTTTGAGTTTGTTTTTAGGCCTTGCATCTGAATAGGTGGTTTGGGTCTGTGCTAAGCGCTGGGTATGGGACCTGAAGTGTTGCGTGCAGGCAATTTTATATTGAGTCATGAGAATTGTTTGTCTTGAACATCAGATAATATAAAAGGTTTACAGTAAACATGTATATATATGCAAAGTATATATCATATAAAGCTGCAAATTGAAATGCAAATTAGAACGTGGACAGTAAAGCTGGTAAGATATTAAATGAATTAAACATGAATTGCATACTCTTAGGCGAAACTCGGTTTCAGAATACTGAAAGAAAAATCAACTTGGAATACTTTTAAGCAAATGAAAAAGCCTCGGCATTTAATTAACACTCAATTTTAATGGTATCCGTCAATTAATTAATGTCAAGCTAACTTACCTTTTTTTTTGTTCAGGCCTTACCGTATCTGTCTGAACTTTACTTCTTGATCGATCTGCCCTAAGAGCCTGATTTTTACAATATGAATTTTTGTGGTTTATTGTTCTGCTTTGTCTTGCTTAAAGCTGAAGACTATTACCAGCCGGCATTCTTCTTCGACAGCACCACCTTCTGCATGTGATCGTCGGCGGTGTGCTTCGTGTGTGAGCCACCAGCGTGTCGTGGTACACACTTGTTGACTGGTACTGATCCTTGGCCATGGCTCCAGGCATTAGGCGCGTGCGGGTACTCATCCTTGCGGTAGTAGCCCATGATGCCCGACTTGCGGATTTGGCCCAGCTCGTAGGTGACTATCGGGGCGATACTGTGGGACGCCTTGGCGGAGGTCGGCCTCGGCACCTTGGAGCGTTCCACTGTGCGCATGACGCAAGGCGTGTCGCACGAGAGGCAGGCCAGCTCCTGCATGACCTTGACTCGGCCAGCAGCTGCGGCGCAGTCATCGTTCGTCATCTCCATGTACTTGTGCAGCGCCTCGGCGATGAGAGTCACTCGCTTCTCGATATTGTCACGGAAATCCTTGAGGCCCAGCTCCATCGAATCGATGCCCAAGGTCATACGCAGGCCGTCGATAATCTGCAGGACATTCTTCTCGTTGATGTTGATGATGTGGCGCACCTCGCAGAACTGCTTCTCCAACCGATCCTTGAACTCCTCGAGCTGCTCCAGCGACACCTTGGTGGCCAACTGCGGAAAGTCAACCTTCTCGGCCAGCAGCAACTCCACGTCCGCCTTGTCGATCTTGATTTCATCCAGATGCGCCACCGAATTCTTCAGGGTCTGTATCTGATTGGAGGCGCTCAGCAGCTTGGACAGCATGCCCTCGTTCGCCTCCTGAGTGCTGGAAGCGGCCAGCCTCAGTTCGCGCATGCTCACTTGCATCTCCTGCATTAACTCCATCAGCCGCTTGGCGTCCTGCTTCATCAGTTCGTCGGCCAGTTCGTTGACCTTGTTGGTCAGCGCACAGAACTCAGACTTTAGGTCGAGCAGCTCGTTGAGCATGCGCTCCGGTGAATAGCAGAGATGTTGCTCCAGATCCACTTCCTCCTCCATTTTGGCCATTTCGGTGGGTGTGGTCGATGGTTCCATGTGCGCCTCCTCCTCTTCCGCAGCCATTTCCTCCTCTGCGACGACCCCGTCGGCCGTGCTCCAGCTAATGGACACCTCGTCATCGTTGACGCGCATCAGGACACGGAGCTGGCGAGCAATGTTCCTCAGGAGCTTCATGCGTTCCGGATTGGGCTTGCGGTCGAGCAACAGATGGGTCACATTGTTCAGCTGCTCCATAGTCAGCTTCAGCTGGCCGGTCAGCAGGCTGGAGAATTTCTGAAAGTCAATGTCGTTCTGCTCCTTCTGCAGCTCGACCTTGGAGATGCGACGCTCCAGCTTGGCCAACGAACCGATCATCGAGCCCTCGGGCCTCGTGCTCCTGTCCTGCCTCGAGGTGCGGGAAGAGGCGCGCGACGCCACGGGCGGCGACGTCATAATAGCGCCACTGATTGGGGCATCCGCATCCAAATCCGCCTGTGGCATCTCCTCAAGCGGCGGAACGGGTTCCACCCCGACATCTGACAGCCCAGCCGAGGGCTCCGCCTCCGCTGGCGGGACTTCCGCTGCCGATGGCGAGACTTCCACGGCCGCCGGCGTGGGTGCTGCTTCCGTCGGTGCTTCCTCTGCTGGGCCAGCTTCTGCTCCAGCTTCTGGCGCTGCTGCCGCCGCGGGCTCCGCTGCCTCCACCGCCGCATCATTGGCGGGCTGTTCCACGTCGGCGCCCGCAAATAGACGATCGCACGACGATTTGACAACTGGGAGCAGGCGCAGCTCAAGCCACACTGTCTCGGATCAACTCAAAATGGGCGCTACTTACTCAGGCTGGTCTGCATGTGCTTATTGACCAGGAAATAGTCATCGGGATCCACGTCCTCATCCAAGATCCCCATCTTCTGGGCAAAGCTCAAGAGGAGCACGTGCAAGGCATGGAAATTGACATGGCCCGATTCCGGCGAGCCAATGGCCAAACCGATGAGGTCCTTATAGGATAAGTTCACCATGTTCTTCTCCACGGTGCAATCTGTGCGATTCACCAAGTCTACTAAATGTAATCTTAATATCTATTCTAACCAAATAAAGAGTTTTTTTTTATGATTCGTGCCAAAACTTCAAATGTGAAATTTGTGAAATATTTTCGTGTAATGGCTGGAATAGCTCTTCCAACATCTGAAGGATATTCCAAGGACTACTCGACAAATATACAACATTTTAATATTCGATTTTAATGTGGACATGTTAGGAGTACGCCATTAGGCAGAACACCCAAAAGTAATCCAAATAAGATATAAATCTTTCACCCTAACCTCACTTATTCTTAATTTTCTTCCACTTCAGTTCCATTTAACCTTTATTAGGGCTACTATACATGCATAATGATATCATGTTTATTTCTCTACTATTCTTGCTACCTAAAGCCAGCTTTCTTCTTAGGCAAGCTCCACTGTAATGCAAATCGAATTCTATAACTATATATAATCTCAAGAAATTCGTATTTTTCGCATTATGGAATGGGATAATACTCAGTGCTCTGTGAGGTCTATGCCCACTTAGTCAAGCTTCACTGTGCCGCACACACACACGCACACACACACGCACACACACACGCACTGGCGTTGGCTTATCAAAGCTGCTCGCGGCAAAGCTTTGGCGCTAAAAAGCTTTTGCCGCTCTGCCGCCAAACGAACTTGGGAGTTAACAAACTTTTATCATTGCGGCATAAACGCTTGTTGCTTCGACGTGTTCGGCTCGTGCTGCTAGCGGCTTAAGGCCAGATATACCGTTATCAAATTAAAGTTAACGCAAAGTCGAATTGGCGCGCGCGAGAGAAGCGTTCGAAAAGCGTCAACTAAAAAGTGATTTGGGAATTATTTTGAATGGAAATTGAAATGGAAAAGTTCGAAGAAAATTGCGCGTTAACTCAACTATGAAAAATTTAATTTGCATAGCAAGTGAGTGTGTGCGTGCGAGTGTATGGCTAGGCATAATTTAAACATATTTGCATAAACAATTTCGGGAGTAAATTTCAATTACCATTGCGAACGAGAAATTCCCAGAAAGGCCATTTCAAGTAAAGCCAAACATAGAAAAATCAAAAGAAAAATATAAATAAAATACAACTAATATTTATCTGAATGGAGGTACCAAAAGTTGAGAGAAGCCTAAAAATTATCCAATAAGAAAAGCAAATTCCAGCCAGTGGACAAACGACCTGTGTTTGCTGGCCAAAATAGTTAAATGGACAAGTGTTGTAAAACGGCAATCTGTACAAATACAAAGCAATTGTATGTATATGTGTATGTGTATGTGTGTGTGTGTGTGAGAGTGTTAACCCAGTGCCAACAGTATCTAATGACCGAACCAAAAATAGAAAACAAACCAAAAACAAAAACAAAAAAGCGCAACGAAACCAAAGAAAATATAATACTCAGCCGAGCATATTTGCACAACACTAGAGTGGACCTTAACTGACGGATCTGATGTGGTAAGTGCATAGAGACCACCCCGAGAGATTTACGGCAGCAGCGAAACAAGGGCGATCCAAGCAAAACCCAGGGACGAACTTGAAGTTGGGAATCGGAATCTAATGGCAGTTCGCATTCGTTTCGCCCTTGATTAGATAGCAGCCGCAGAGAGCTACAAGTCGCAGCAGAGCACAATCACAGGCGAGGCGAAAAGGTTGTGCTGGGGCCATTGCTGGAGCCCCTACCCCTAGTGTGAAATGCAGAGCTCCTCTTGATGGTCAACTAGAGTCGAGCCCTTGCTAGGAACACGTATTGAAGGGATTATTGAGAAGTGTTGGAATAATTGATATCTGGCGTGGATTCTTGGCTCATTTTTGAGGCTACTTTTGGGGATCAGCTCGAGGCCCAGAAATTTGTTAATGGCCCTGCTCAAGCACACCTTAGATGAGACGCAGAGTCGATGAGCCATAATCGCTGCTTCCGAAGGCGGTAAAGCTCAATGGAGTTCCACATTTGCAACCATATAATTATTTTAAATGCCTTCTCCATGGGCATTGATCCCAGACCAGGCCTACTTCAGCCTCTTTTCTGCTTCTGCTTAGCCTCGCGATCAATCATGTTTGGCACTAGAATGCCTGACGAAAGCGTAATATGTGTTCTGTCAAGCTACCAGATCTTGGGGATTTCTTCTAATGAACTAAGCCATAGGACCAATTGCCTTACTTTTCGGTAGGTCGCTTGGGGTCAGTCATCAATCTTAAAAATTGTGAATCAATTTCTTTCGGCTGCGCAATAAATTTCGACTTGACTCTGAACTCAAGTCAAACGACTCAATAGCTGAGTGTGTGTGTGTGTATGTGTGTGTGCAAATGGGGGTGTGTGGGGTGGGTTCTGCGTTCAGGTGCAACTGATTGACCCACTACAGCCACACCCACACACGCCCCTACTCCTAATGTCTGCACAGTGGCATTGCCTCAGTTATTAGCACTATTTTGCGTATCTCCCTCTCGCTCCCACTTTCTGTCTTTTCCGCGCCGCTTTGGACACAAATTTATTTTCTATTTTTTTGTACTTTTATTTAGTTCTTTGTTTGGACAAATTAAGCAACGAGCACTTTAAGTGATAAGCGAAGCGACGCCAATTTCTGAGTGTGTGTGTGTGTGTCAGAGCGAGAGTGCATGTGTGTCAGTTCGATTAATTATCGAATTGGCAGCTACCTTAAATACAACAAATGCGGCCGAGGTTTTTGTGTGTATGTGTGTATGCGCTGTTTATGTGAGAACTGTTCCGAAGCATATTATTTATTACTATTGAGCGCGGCCAATAACAAATTTGATATATACTTCATTGCAAACACACTCACACACTCATCCATACACAGAAACGCACACATGTGCATACTTAATCTAAATAAACACGCGCTACAATTGATAAATATTGTTCGCACATTTTTATTTCATTTGAATTCTTCTTCTTTTTTAAGGAAAAGAAACGAAACAAGCAGCAAAAGCACACAAATAAAATCTTCAATGTATTTCTCAATGAACTGAATTTGTGCGAAATATCGATTTAACGCCCTTCACCCTCTCTGGCTCCAACTAAGCACTAATTAGCTTTATTACAAACGATTGAAATGAATTCAACACGATTGCAGTTGGAAAATGAAGAAGAAAATCAAATTACGATTTTTCGAAATTGAATAATTAATGAATGATGTGTTAAACCTATTTACTTGCATAAATCAGTTATATGCTGTATTTAACATTACAAGTGGAAATGAAATTACAAGGAATTCGTTGGATTTATTTCTCAGATTTAATGTTCTGCACTTTAGCCCATTTTGCTGACATCCCTCGCTTTAAAGAGGCAGCCGCTATTTGCAGCAAATGCGTCACTCACTGATAAAGAAAAAAAAAAACTAGCTCGCTCGAGGCACAAGCAATCAGTTGTCAAATGCATGCTTTGGGCCACAAGTAGGAGAGCAGCAGCCATTTTCTGGCTGCACTGTACAACAACAGAGAGCAATAACAGAAACCAATAACAGAGATCAGTAGATCAGAGATCAACTGAGAGCAATAACAGAAACCAATAACAGAGATCAGTAACAGAGCGCAAGAACAGGATAAGTATACGGCTGTTAGCTGGAAATTGTCAGTAGCCAAACATTGTCAGCGTATACACAAATACGCCCATACTCAAATAACATATATCGCTTATTCTAAGATATTGCAAGCTTTACGCCCAAAATTCAATCGAAAATCAATATAAACGACGAAATTGTGTCGTAAAAACAGTGGAATGTATACGCACTGCACATTGAGTAATGCGTTTATAAAAGTGGTTCCCGTCGCGCAAGTTTAAAGTTCGATAGTCCAGGCAGTCCAGGGAGCGGCCAGAGTAATGCCAAGAAATTATTGGCTTATTATTACTTGTCAGGCACGCCCGCCGGGCCGCCTGCGGCCTTATCGCCTGGCCAAAGCGTGTCTGTATGTGCTCAACAGGTTGGTTGGTTTCCAGTCGCGTGACAGCCGCACGGTTCAACAGTTGCACAACCCACACGCTGGACGTCCACTCGATTTGGCAAAGACGTATATGAGCGCCTGCCTAGTTGGCGTAATACCAATTGAGAGCATAACCAAAACACAAAACGAAATCGCAACATGCCATCCAATCGTGCACATATGTAGCCCCAACATCTGGCCGCTGGTCTATATTTTTTTTATGTTGTTTATTTGCAGTTTACCCTAACAAAATGCGAAAAAATACGAAAAAACAGCAAACAGAAAATCAACAACAAATTTTCGTTCAACTTGGTATAAAATAGAATACAAATTGAACTTATCAAAGGATCGATTGCGCCCACGATAACGATTAGAAGTAGGGTGAAAATCGTAAAAAAAATATGAAACTTATCACCAAACTTATCTATATTTATATAGAAAAAAAAAATAGGAGTTGAAGTTGAAGGCTATCATTTTAAATTCGATTTCGGCGATCAGTACTATTTTCGAGCTGCAAAACAGCGAGAGTGAGAGTGAGAGAGAAGATGTGTGTTTAGACAAACGCAATCAATCTGTCTAGCATTAGATATGGCTGCTCAATACTGCCTGCAGATGATTAGATTGATGAGCTCTGGGAATGTCCCAATGGAGTGTGCATTAGAAATACACTGGGATATAAAAAGTTGACTTGTTTGCAGCAACATCAAAGTCAAAAGACGACAGAAGATGTCATCAGTTTTTTTCCCCCCTCAATTTAGGATTCAAAGCGTTCCCCTGTGGTACGATTTGTATCCTAGATGCTGGCATCCAATTATAAATAAGTTTTCCTTGCCTTTTCTAGTCAAGGACTTAGCAGCATGCATGGCGCGCTTTTCCAACTAATTTCATCAACATTTCTTCGCCTCTATTTGACCCTGAAGAATATCTCCCACTCAGATCTGGGAAAAGCTAATTTCGTTTAAAGATATTTGCCATAAACGTACTTCTCTTTGCGGATGTCATATTTTCTAGCTAAGAGACTGTAATCAAAAGTTCTCTTCAAGCCGAGCGATGATAGTCAGAGAAGATGGTATGGGGGCTAGAGCTTTGAGCGCCACAGCTAACTATCTTGTTTAGACAAAGATTTAGAATTAGTTTGGCGTTCAGATATCACAAATTGCGATGCAGATAAAAAGTTATTTCGTTCTGGCGGGGCAACAATATCACAAGTTTCAAGTGAAGAGCAAATTTATGAAAAAAGTACTTGAAATTGAAACGAAGACTTCGATAAACAAGCTACCACATTTTCGGAAGGCAAAAAAAGAACCACAGAGAATGATTTGCATGCTGTTCACATCGGGAATATTTAGAAAACACTTCCGACGACAACTGTGTGCGGCTCTAAGTGGTATGCAAGTCCATTTTCAAAATGAACTAAACTTAAAGCGAACTAAAGTCGAATCAATGGAGTAATATTTTTTGTTTAGTTTTTGCATGCAGCATCGAAACTGCATGCAGCTGCCCTGACTTGCCACAAAATGTTTTTCAAGTTGATGCTTGACTGGCCTCATATGCTGAAATGCCATTCTGAAAGCGTCCTCATCGATTTAATGGCTGGCGACTGCTCTTTAATTGAATTCGTTTTGTCCTCAATATAACCACAATATCAAACTGCCTTCCTTATCCACAGTTATTGTAATAACACTTTGTCATGGTATCGGATTGGGCTGGCTCTCCCCGATGCTGCCCAAGCTGCAGTCTCCAACAGAAACGCCCCTCGATTCGGTGATTGATGTTAACGAGGCGTCCTGGCTCGGTGCTTTGCTCAGCTTGGGTGCATTTACGGGCAATTTTTTCTTCTCTTTCATTATGAATCGTTTTGGCCGTAAGATAGCGCTCTATGGCTTGGCCCTCCCAAACACGGTTAGTTTCTCAATTGCCAATTACTAATTGAAATAACAAAACTTACCTAAATGATGAATTCTCAGTGCATTTGGTTTTTGTTCTATTTTGCGGAATCCATTGAAATGCTTTATGTGGCCAGAGTCTGCGCCGGGCTAACGGGCGGTGGCATGTCCCTGGTGCTGCCCATTTTCATTGGGGAAATCGCGGACAAGAGGTGAGTTAATGGGTCGTTAACTCCATACCAGTCTGATGCATGTTATATTGATGAATCGCAGAATTCGTGGTCGACTCTGTTCCTTTTTTAATTTGGCTATCAACACCGGCATATTTTTGGGTTTTATAATATCCTCGCATGTGCACTACCATGTAATCCCATGTGTGGTGGTCGCGCTGCCTATTTGTTATCTCTTACTTATTATACGATTCCCTGAAACGCCACAGCAGCTGCTACGCTGGGGTTGCGAGGAGGCGGCGCTGCGCTCTCTGAAGTTCTACTGCAATTGCGATGGACCTTCACCTAGCAGGGAGTCTCTCTTCTCTTATCAAATACAATTCGACGAATTGCATGAAGCCATCCAGCAGCAGGCGAAAACCGATGCAAGAGCGCGGCGAACCATGGCTGACTTCTGTAAGCTGTATTCAAGTATTATATCATATTCTATGGATGAAGTATTTTAATTTGGCATTTATGGCACTCACTTCCGGAAGGCAACAAGCGCGCTTTGAAGGCCATCATGACGGGCTTCATGCTGATGATTTGCTACATATTTACGGGCACATTCTCATTCATCAACTACATGTCGAATATATTCGAACGCGTCCACACCCAGCTGGATCCCAATACGAATACCATTATCATTGGTGCCGTCCAAATTGTTGGTACACTTACTTCCGTCTATCTGGTCGATCGATATGGGCGTAAAATTCTGCTCATGGTGTCGTGCGTTGGCAGTGCATTCGGCACAAGTGCATTTGGTCTGTATGCCTTCTTTGGCGAGGAAACAGTTGCGGATCTAAGCGCATTCTCTGCATGGCTACCAGTCACATTAATGGCGCTCATTATATTTTTGGCAAACGTCGGCATTATATCAGTTGCCATGGTGGTGCTCGTGGAGGTGATGCCCCTGAAGATACGTGCGACAGCCACAAGCGTGTGCCTGGGTTCCCTTAGTTGTTTCTCATTCATAGCACTGAAATGCTTTCCCCTGATGATGGAGTACTTGGGGCTGGCCGCAACAATGTGGGGCTGTGCAGCAGTTAGCACAATGTGTCTATTTTATGTCGTTGTTTTTGTTGAGGAAACAAAGGGCACATCAATATATTTGTAACTTACAATGTTTAAAAGCAAATACAAACGTTTTTTAATGGAAACTAGAGAATACTCGGGACGCCTTCGCTTTTTAATTTACTATTGCGTCCGTTTTGATTTAGTTAATCTAGTTTCTGTTGTTCGCGCCAATACTCTTACTGTTAATTAACAGTTGATAACCACCCTGCTTTGTTATTTTAAGTCAGCCCTCGTACTGTAAATAACAGCAATCTACATGTACCGAACATCTTAATAATTTTACTTGTTCCAAAACCGCTGAGTTTATCCATCAGATAAACAATTTAAAGACAGTTGAAATAGTAATCCAATTTCACAACTGCTTCAAGACACTACATGATAAGAAAGTTATTCCTGAAGCTCTCTCCGAATGATTTATCCATTCATAAAGATTACAGTTCACTTTGGGCGCCGCAAAGCTGTTGGCTGACCGCCGGCAAGCCCCACAAGTTGGACACATGTTACTCTCTCCCGCCGCAGTTCGTATTTAAACAAAGATTTAGATAGAATTTGTCTCCAGATATAACAATATGCGCTTCAGTTATAAATACGGCTGCGATACGTCTTTCATAAGGTATTCCTGATGTGAACGTTCGGTGAATCGTACTAATTAGCATGGAAAATATATTCCGGGGCATTTTTTTTTATCATAGAACATTTTAAAGGACTATAGAACCAGTTTAAGAATAAACTCAAACGAGATCTGTGATAAACATCTGGCATAATTTTAAATATAATAATAATAATGTTTCTTTCTATATTCGAATCCGGCATATTTTTAAAGGATTTTCGTCGCCAATTGCTGGTCACGTTGAGCGGTATGTTCGTGGAGTGAAAAAGCTGAGAGCGTAGATTTAGATCTTTTAGATCAATTAGACACAAATCGAAACTAGAACTAACAAGTGAAAACTTAAAATGATCGTGAGGATATATTCGATAAAATTGAAAAATAATCAATTGCTTGCAATTGCTTGTCCACAGCTATATTCATAACACTCTGCCATGGCATCGGTCTGGGCTGGCTGTCGCCGATGCTGCCGCAGCTGCAGTCTGCTGAAAAGACGCCTCTGGACTTTGTGATTGATGTGAATGAAGCCTCGTGGCTGGGTGCAATCGTCTGTCTGGGCGGTATTACGGGCAATTGCCTGTATGCTATAATAATGAACTGTTTTGGACGCAAAGTGGCGATTTATAGCCTGGCCGTTCCGCACACGGTTAGTTAGTAAATCGGGCTCATATATTGTTACTAAAGCGTGCTTGAATATTGATCCTTCAGACCATTTGGTTCCTCTTCTACTTTGCATCCTCCATTGAATGGCTCTATGTGGCGAGATTTTGTGCCGGTATAACGGGTGGTGGTGTTTATGTTGTGCTTCCCATTTTCATTGGCGAGATTGCACACCCAAGGTGAGCAAATTAATAATGGACGTTCGGAATTTTGGTTAATATCCGATTTCACAGCATTCGTGGTCGACTGTGTTCTTTTTTTACCCTGGCCCTCAATATCGGCATCTTTCTGGGCTTCATCATAGCCTCTCACGTGCCCTACCATACGATTCCATGTGCGGTGGTAGCTCTGCCGTTGTGCTACATTCTGCTAGCCACGAGATATCCGGAAACGCCGCAGCAGCTACTGCGTTGGGGTCGCGAGGAGGAAGCGAGGCAGTCATTAAAGTATTATTGCAATTGCGATGGACCTAAAAACAGCCATGAATCCGAACGCGCTTACCAGAAGCAGTTCGATGAAATGAGAGAAGCCATTCAGTTGCGTGTTAAAGGGAACAGCGACGAGCGCCTGGCCATGTCTGACTTCTGTAAGCACTCAATGCTCGCCCGATTAATTGCTGTTGACATCTGGTTTCTCTCTTCTGGACAGGCAACAAACGAGCTTTGAAGGCAATCATCACAGGTCTCCTGTTGATGATTGGCAACATATTTACGGGCACCTTCGCCTTCATCAACTACATGTCCAACATCTTTGAGCGTGTGCATACGCAGCTGGAGCCCAACACGAACACGATTATCATTGGAGCAGTGCAGGTGGTGGGCACTTTGGCTTCCATCTATCTGGTTGACCGACATGGCCGCAAAATTCTGCTCATTGTCTCGTGTATTGGCAGTGGTCTGGGCACCTCAGCTTTTGGCTTGTACGCCTTCTATGCCGAGGAAACGGATGCAGACCTAAGCGCATTTTGCGCCTGGCTACCTGTTACGATAATGGCCTGCGTCATATTTTTGGCAAACGTTGGCATCATCTCAGTTTCCATGGTGGTGCTGGTGGAGTTGCTGCCCTTGAAAATTCGCTCCGTTGCCACGAGTGCCTGCTTGGTTTGCCTCAGCTTCTTGGCGTTCGCATCGGTGAAGACTTTCCCACTGATGATGGAACACCTGGGTCTGGCAGCCTCCATGTGGTGCTGTTCATTAGTTAGTGCTTTCTTCCTCTTCTATGTAGTTGTATTCGTCGAGGAGACAAAGGGTAAATCCATGTATGATTAACGACTAAGCCTCGCATATCTTTACACATCGTGTAAGATAATAAAGAGCATATCCTAGGTCAAGCCACATCTCATCTATATAGACGTATATAATATATACGACCGTCTGGCAACCCAGTCTAAGACCTTTTGAGTGTTCGTTTTAGTACTGCCAGTTCCGGTCGCACTTAAGATAAGCCGATTACGTACGAGATTCACTGGCCATAAAGATGACAGAACTGCGAAAGCTCTCGATGCGGCAACGCCAAAGACCACACTGGGCTATATATCGGGCACATGCCACTATCTCCGCCATTAAGTCGGAGCATGAAAAGCTGCTTTTCTTCATCTCGGTGTTTGCGTTCAGATTTAGATTTGGATATGTTCCGAGATATCAAAGTCTTGATATAAAAGGAGAACCATGGCACCTGAGAGCAGTTGTTATAGAAAAGTTCTCGGATAAAGTTCTAGCATGGGACAAGCTGAATCGAATAGAACTTGGAGCGTTTAGCAACACAATCGAGACCTGAATCAAAGACTGTGATTACCAATAGAAGTTAGTTAGATTTAAAACGTAATTTAGCAGGAACAATGTTACTCCGAACGCTCGACTCAGGCATATTCAAGAGGGCCTACCGACGCCAGCTCCTGGCTACTTTGAGTGGTATGTTTAGAGGGATTCGCCTAGGCCTGGTCCTCACGGTATTCATCGATTATTCCCAGTTATCATCATAACTCTTTGCCATGGCATTGGACTGGGCTGGCTGGCGCCTATGCTGCCCAAGCTGCAGTCGCCCATGGAGACACCAGTCGAATTCGTGATTGATGTGAACGAGGCCTCCTGGGTGGGTGCTATGATCAGCATTGGAGGCTTCTCCGGAAATTTCCTCTTCTCCTACATTATGAACCGTTTCGGACGCAAGGCGGCCATCTATGGCCTCGCCTTGCCCAACCTGGTCAGTGCAGCTAAGGCAATAAGTTCAAGTGGTGATTCTGCTAACCCGTATTGTTGGTCCCTCAGAGCATTTGGTTCCTCTTCTATTTCGCGGATTCCGTTGTCTGGCTATATGTGGCCAGAATCTGTACCGGGCTAACGGGCGGCGGCATGTTCTTGGTGATACCCATCTTCATAGGCGAAATCGCGGAGAAGAGGTGAGTGCACCCAAAGAGCGAGAGAGACAGAGAGAGAGTGGGAGAGAGTTGACAAATACATTCGCAGTATTCGAGGGCGACTGTGCTCCTTCTTTAATCTGGCCATTTGTGTGGGCACTTTTCTGGGCTTCATCATCTCCTCGCATGTGCCCTACCACGCCATCCCGTTTGCTGTGGGCATACTGCCCATTGTGTACGTCCTGCTAGCCACACGCTTTCCGGAAACGCCGCAGTATCTGCTCTGCGCTGGACGGGAGGAGGAAGCTAAGCGCTCATTGAAATATTATTATAATTGCGATGGGTCAATGCCCAGCAAGGAATCCGAGCGCGCCTATCAGACGCAGTTCGCCGAAATGACAGAGGCCATTCAGTCGCACGACAGGGAGGACAACGAGGACGGACTGACCGTGGCCGACTTCTGTAAGCTTGCGTTGAAAACGCGTTAACCTGAGCCTGCCATCTGATTTCCATTTTCCGGGCAGGCAACAAGCGCGCTTTGCGTGCCATTCTGACCGGCCTCATGCTCATGATTGGCAACATCTTCACGGGAACGTTCGCCTTCATCAACTACATGTCCAACATCTTTGAGCGCGTGCACACCCAACTGGAGCCGAACACGAACACGATAATCATAGGAGCCGTGCAGATTGTGGGCACCCTGGCGTCCATCTATCTGGTGGATCGGCACGGACGTAAGCTCCTGCTGGTGATATCCTGTGTGGGCACAGCCTTATGCACCGGCTCATTTGGGGCTTACGCATTCTTCTCAGAGGAAACGGAGGCGGATCTAAGCGCACTTTCCGCCTGGCTGCCCCTCTCGTTGATGGCCGTAAACATATGCCTGGCCAATGTGGGCATCATCTCGGTGACAATGGTGGTGCTGGTCGAAGTGCTGCCACGAAAGATACGCGCCGTGGCCACGAGTGCCTGCCTGGGCTGTTTGAGCGGGTTCGCCTTCACCTCCCTGAAGGTCTTCCCCCTGATGATGGAGTACCTCGGACTGGCTGCCACCATGTGGGGCTGTGCGTCCGTCAGTGCGTTGGTCCTCTTCTACGTTGTGGTCTTTGTTGAGGAGACGAAGGGCAAATCCATATACGATTAGGCAAAACTCATTGCGGTCCCCAACGATTGCTGCTGTGCGCGGGAGGGTGGACGGGGGGCGAGTGATTAAGATATTAATTCAATAACGAGGCTATCTGGGTACACGATAATTAGACAGCTGCCGCTGGCCGAGGAGTACCTCACATTGGGCCAACTACACAAAACTGTGCGCATTTATGGCCCGGACTCTGCGGTGGCTCCCATTGGGGCGGGGCGGCTGTGAGGGCGGGGCGTTAAACCAAAACAAACGAACAGCAAGCGAGCCATAAAACAACGTTGTGACATGGCTTAATTTATGACCTGGCTACTGCCGAGCATGGTGACAGTGGCGCTGGCAGGAGGCGTGCCGTGGGCGTGCCGGGGCGGGGGCGAGCGGTCCTCTTGTTAATGTCGTGTCAACAATTAGCTTTGTTAGCATTTATTATATATAAATAAACGCATTAATCCAGTTCGGCGAAAGCGCGAGGTGCGAACGTTTACCGTTTGGCAAGTGTCCCACACACACACACACACACACACACACACACACGCTCACACACACACGCTGCTGTGTTTGAGTGGGGCAAATGGCGTCGTCGTGAAAAGCGAGTGTGTGAAAATGCGTAGATGTATGACTGATGAAATTGCATAATGCAAATGCGAGGGCCGTGCCTTCATTCACACACACACACACACATGGCATGACTGTGTGTGTGTGTGCGTGTGAATGCGCACTTATGCTCCACTGTTATCTCAGTGACTTGAGGAATTGTGGCTATCAAAGCCAAAAAGAAGTACAGCAACAAGACTGAACGCAAATATATTATTGTTTAGAGCTCCCACAAGTGAGTTTGCTGAATCATCGTGATTACGATTGGTACGCACAACATATATATATATATATATATATATATATAGATAGATACAAATATATGGTAACAGCAAGTGCAACAGCTGGACATCAAATGTGACAATCCGCTGTGGGCAAATGATATGCGGCAGTCTTTTGTGGAATGCTTTTTGAGAGTCATCGAAAATTGTCCTTTTGCTGCTTCAGAAAGGAAAAGCTGAGCGAAAGCAGCTGAGAGCACTTTAGCTGCATTTGACGCGGCCAATCAGGAGCCACAATTGGGCCCTTTGTATCAGCAACTTTCCAGCGCGGAACTTATCTAAAGCAAACAATTGGCCAAATGCCACAATAATTCTTGGCCATGACGTCATTCCCTAATCTAGCTAGCTGCTACCGCTGCTACTAGTTTTATCACTCTTATTCCTACTTCATATCTCTGGCCTTTTCTATTTTTATTCCTTATGTAAATTTACTTTAAATTTGTATCATTACAATTTCTATCGAATTTCGATTGTGTTTGCTTAGCTTATTCGAAAATTGACTTT
>JABVZX010000308.1:2371610-2385163 GCA_020883565.1 Drosophila pachea
AAAGTATAATCATCTTATTAAGTAATCATACGCCATGTGCACCCGCCAGGCGTTGCTGCTTGAGAAACGGCATTGAGTTGTTTGTCTGATAGATAACAAGCGACGCGCACACTCACACACACACGCACACTCCCAACGAACTAGTGCAGCTTTTAAGTGCATTAATTGTTTTTTTTTTGCTCTTGTTGTTGTTGGTATTGTTGTTGTCGCGTGTTTTGCTTTGCCTGCTGTATAACTACATCCAAGTGCGAGCTGCCCTTGTTGTGCTCTTTGGCTACAGGTCAAGTTCACGACCAGAGAATACCCTGTAACTGCAGCTCCTCATGGATCGCTCCAAAGATCCATGAGGGTGGATCCATTCTGAGGATGGACCGTAAGCCAAAGGCGGATGGAGGATGGATCCCTTCTGAGGATGGACCCTCCGCCAAAGGCAGGGAGAGACAGCAAGAGAGGACTCAGTTTATGCCTTTATTCTAGTATTGTTCATTTCATGTGCATGTGTGTGTGTGTGTGTGTGTGTGTGTTTGCGTGTGCTGTGCCCACTCGGCGTATGCATCATTTGACTACACTCAATAGCAACTAATAACTCTTTCATTTCCTGATTTCGCCATTTTACAATTCGATCTCTTCTTTTTTACCGTTAGCCCATTGCACCTCCATTCATTTAAGCATAATGAATTTCGACCCAGTCGGAGGTCGCATCTGTGCGCTTTAATTAAATTTATTGCAATGCAAATATTACCAATGTGGGAAATAATAATGAAATAAACTGTGCACAGTTGAACCGTATTTGCGTTCCCCTCCAAGTCCAATATGATGACGATTTGGGGGAATTGAATATTAATGTTGATATATACATAGGTCTATATGTAAAGGTTTTGAGGGGGTAAAAAAATTGGGAATATATCTAGGAATTATACTAGTAAATTGATTGCTTTTCAGTCGTAAAAGTTTTAATTCGGCGTTCTGTAATTTATTTACACAAGGCATGGCTATTAAAAAACAATTCCGCCTCACCCTCTCTTACAGTCATTGTTGGTTTGCTTTCCGATTACAGTTATGCCGAATTCAACTATGTGCAGGATTTACTTCAAGAATGTTTTGGCTAACATTATTTAATTTTAACTTCATCGTACCGTATGCGGGCCTGCTGTTGCTGTTGTTGCCGCCCAGCGATATGGCATTACGGAACAACAGCGACGGCCCGTTGACCCCGTCCACTATGCCAATCCCGTTAACAACGATGGACGCCCTTACAGATGGGCAGACGACTATGCCGACAATATTATACAAAACAGCAAACAAAAGCGAAGACAACCGCGGAAACAGCAGCAATAGCAGCCACAGCAGCAGCAACAGCAAAAAAGCAAATACAAATACAATTGACCCGGTCGCTATTGGGGCGAAAACGAAAAGTACACAGAACGTAAGTAAGATTATCGCACATATTACTGACGGGGAAATCGATACGAAAAAATTTAAACGATATGCAAGGATCTCGACTAGTCGAGCAGTGCCGATAATTAAGTTATCGACTTAGAGCCATTTCTATTCAAGTAAAGTTCATTGAAGTAAATAGTGAGTCTAAGAAAGTTCATATATCCTGTTATTCGATTTAACAATATCTAAATGTGGATTTGTGCATTTATCGAACTAATAAAAATGAAATGAGGCTTTACGAATTCATCGAACTAATAAAAATTAAATGAGGCTATATGAATTTATCGCACTAATAAAAATTAAATGAGGCTATATGAATTTATCGAACTAATAAAAATTAAATGAGGCTATATGAATTTATCGAACCGCAATTAAATCGGACTAAATGCATTTAACGATTTAATAGTTATTAAATGAGGCTGTATGGATTTATCGAACTTATAATAATTAAATGATGCTTTATGGATTTATCAGTTTAATAATAATGATATGTGCCTATATGCACAGCTTCTATTCTATTTCAACGAATTAAATTCGATCGCAAAATCTGTCCTAACAGCATTTAACAAATTGATTTTTTTGCATCGTTAGTCCTGTCTGCTGCAGCCAGAGCGGGAATATTGCAAAAGCCAAAAAGCCGATATTCGTGCGTAACGCGACGGGGATTCCAGAAATCCAAACAAAAGCAATTCAGGCTAAAAAAGAAAATTTCAAAAAAATGGTATGCATTTTTCCAAATATCTGGCGGAAAAAATCTATTTGATAATAGACAAAATAAGATAGGGCAGATACTCAGCTCTAAAATCTTCCACTGTTCCTCCCCTTCCATGTTTCACTCTCATACACTTTTGTTCGATTTGTGTTGCATGTAGTTGACTCCAGTCAGAGGCGAAATCTCGGTGCTTACGGTGAACGTCACGCTGTTCAGGCAGAAAATTCCGCGACTCCAGGTGCACTGGGAAGACAATCTGCCCAATGGTATGGTACGGGCAGGAGATGGGCAAAGGAGCAACCACTAACACAACACGTTCGTCTTACAGGCACCACATACAACGTGCTGGTGAGCGCCTTGAACAGCACCCGCTGCCCGGATGCGCCATGCAGTGAGTACACGATTAAGGAGAAGCCCAGCGGATACATCTATCTGCCGCAGAGTCCCAATCCGAGTGTGGAGTCTGTGGACTGCAACTACATGTTCGGCTGCCAGTACAATGTGACCGTGGAGACATCCAATCTGCTGGTGCGCCGTTCCATGCGCGTGTTCATACCCCGTACGCATCCACGATGCTCGCGCGATTGCCTTTACCATTTCACTTTCACTATCGCTTTCACTTTGCAGACTGCGTGGCCGGCAAGTGCTCGTGCCAGCTGTCGCCGACGCCGCCCAAGGTACAGATCTCGGCGAATATGCAGTCCAACGATACCATTGGCATCGGCTTTGTCATACTGGCCAGCGAGCAGCTGCGCAAGGAGCACGAGCATCATCTCCACGATACGCTCAAGTCCTACAAAATGCAGCTGAAGTGAGTATTACGGAGCATTTTCCAATCCCAGACAGCTTTTGGGAGACGCTTTACGTTCGCTAATTCCCTGCAGAATCAACGAAGAGGGCAACCCGTCGTTGCCCTGGGGCGGACTTCTCAAGAATCTGTTCAATCGCATATACAATCTGACTGAGTTGAGCTTTCGGGAGAATGCGAAGGGATTTGATGGCAACATGAAGCTCAATCTGGGCACCCAGCTCAAGGAGAAGGCCTCGCTCAATTTGCAGGCCTTGATGATAGATCCCTCCGGTTGCGAGGGGCCGCGGCATGTCATCAAAGTGCCAGGTAAGACAATTGTCACATTTGCAGTAAAGGGAACTCATCATCCATGCTTATCCTCTCTCGCAACAGTGCCGGCCAGTCCGCTCGTCCGGCAGACGGACGCCGATCTGGTGAGTTGAGACAGCTCCGCAGGCAGCTACTCAAGCTGAGCAAATCCTCACTCTCGTCCATTTGCAGAACAACTCTTTGATTATTAT
The DNA here is from genome assembly GCA_020883565.1 of Drosophila pachea. NCBI lineage: Eukaryota > Metazoa > Arthropoda > Insecta > Diptera > Drosophilidae > Drosophila > Drosophila pachea. The sequence goes on from JABVZX010000308.1 coordinate 2,375,074, forward strand.
GTCCACGCTGCTCATTGTTGTCATCTGTGCTGGCCTGGTGATGCTCCTGGTGCAACGGCGTCGCGCCCGCGCCAAGGAGCAGCAGAAAAAAAATCTGATTTACATGCAGTCCTTTGCTGCCGCATCTGTCGAGTGAGTCAATCATACTTATTGTTGATCTTGCTCCTTGTGAAGTAATCGTAATTTATTTTCCCTGCCAGAATGGAGGACAACATCAACTACGTGGACAAGTATATCGAGGTGAGTATTGACAGACATTGATATAGTCTATATTGAGCTATACTCCCACATCTTTCCACAGCAATCGCAGGCTCTGGGCCTGGCTGACATATTTGAGGTACCGCACTCGGCCATCCGCATCGGACGGATCCTGGGCGAAGGGGCCTTCGGCCGGGTTCATGAGGCGACCGCCATCAATCTGCGTCGGATGCGAGGCACCACGCTCGTGGCTGTCAAACAGCTGAAGGGTAAAGCGATTCCGTCCTTAATTACATCAACTATCAGCTGCAAATGTCGTATTGTTTTCATCCTCATGCAGAAAATCCATCGGCCGATGAGGTGGCAGAGTTCCTCTCCGAAATCGATATGCTCAAGAGCGTGGGCACGCATCACAACGTGGTCTGCTTTCTGGGCTGCTGCACCATCCGGCCGCCATATCTCATGATTATGGAGTATGTGGGCCGGGGTAATCTGGTAAGCAATGAGCACCGACAACCTAAAACGACACGCTCCAAATTTCTTTTCGTCAGCTGAGCTATTTGCGTATGGCGCGCCAGGAGCTCGGCCACGCCAGGACGCGCAACGCAAATCACACAACTGATCGGACAGCAGCCAAGCGCAGCTCCTCCCCGCGGCCGCCGCCGCAGCAGCAGCAGCAGCAACAGAGCATTAATTACATTGAGCTGCGTGCAGCCAGCCAGTGCAGCGATTTGGTCTCCAGCTACAGCTCCTCCAGCTCCGGCTACGTCAACTCCCAGCTGGCCAGGCCGAACGGTGTGGGTCCGCGGCAGCAAAAGCCATCATTTGCTGAAAGTAAGTTCAATAAATATGCCACTTTTGCCATTTCTCTTCTTCTTCTTCTGGATAATAAAAAAAAATTCCATTGAACTTTCGTGTACTTCAACGGAAGCTGCTGCTGCTCGAGTTAGCTTTCCATTGTAAACACCAAGCCCGCCTCCCTCCCTCCCTCTATCTATCTCTTTCTTTGCTGTTGTCGCAAAAGGCAGCTCTTTAAAAAGCAGCCAAGAGTACTCGTCTGCAAAACAAGTGATAATCCCTGTGATGGATACTGTTAACAATCCAAATCGAACTACTCGATGCCCATAGCTAGCTAATAGGAAGGCGGATATGCCTGGCGGTGCGTGTCTAGGAGATAACTGCACCTCCGAGCATTTCTATATAAGCGAGAATATCATCTATATAGATACAGATATATATGTATGTATATATATGTACATAAACGGAATTGAAGGCTTAGCCTGACTAAAAGAAACTCTACATTTCTTGCGGACTACAGTTTGCCCTTGTTAGTAATGCCCGAGAAAGGATATGCCCAACTGGTCACCCGGCATACCCAGCATGCTCTCCAACTTTGTTATTCCTATTGAACTTTTGCTAAAGATCCGACTGTTGTTTTTCCCGTTCGCTTGCAGCCACCTACACCATTGTCGAGGAGGGGGAGGAGGAGCAGGACTCCTTTCAGTACATTCTCGACAACAAGGAGCTCCACAATTTTGCGTTGCAAATTGCGAATGGCATGCGATTCCTCGAAGAGCAGGAGATAACCCACCGGTAAGTGCGCCAGACATCGGGACTAACGCAATTCAAAGTGAACTTTTGCAATATAATCCGGCAAATACAAAGCTCTAACCGCCAACTGTTTATTTCAAATGCTTAAATTTCACGAAAACTAATTTCACTTCCAAAGCAGAGTTCCCTATGTGCTAATACGCCGTACAGAATTCTATTTAAGCGCCTTCAGCAAATATAAACTTATAGTTTCCCGACCGTAATTACACGCACTTAGAAATTCAGGTTTCCTATTAACAATTAGATATCTTTACCTAATTGCCGATTGTTTTGCTTAGCGTAGGCTAAAATATCAAGTAATTAATAATTAACTAGTCTAGTTAGTGTTCTAACGAACATTCGATTCCTTGAAGCCATTTGTTTGCCTATCAATTAGTTTGCTGTGGCGTTGAATGCCTTTGCTTTATTTGTTCGTTAGCTCAGACCAAGGACCTCCTCCAGCTAATCCGTTTGCTTCTGTTTCTCCGCAGCGACCTGGCAGCACGTAATGTGCTTATCGACGCCAACAAGACATTGAAGATATCCGATTTCGGTTTGTCTAGGCACGGCATCTACACTAACACGAAAACGCGCAAGGTGAGTAAATCAAGGTAGAGATGATGAAGAAGAACAAGTAAATTAAGAATCGAACGCCATGCAGTTGCCGCTCCGTTGGCTGTCCATTGAGGCGATTCGAGACAATGTTTACTCGAGCAAGAGCGATGTTTGGGCGTACGGTGTGGTCCTCTGGGAGATTGGAACGTTGGGCGCCTCGCCCTATCCGACCATCAGCAACAGTGAGCTGATACCCTTTCTCCTGGCGGGTAATCGACTGGAACGGCCAGAGATTTGCACGCCCCAGGTGTACACGATAATGCTGCAGTGCTGGCTGGAGGACCCCGAGGAGCGGCCCACTTTCGATGCTCTCTACAAGGTACTGAGCCCGAAGACAACCTACGTGGACATCAACAGTCTGAGCGATGATTACGTTTTCCCACCAATTAGGGAGTAAAGCTAAAGGAAACATTTATCTGCATGCAATTCTAATTAGTACAATTGTTATTTAAGCTATATCTAAATGTTATTTCGCGCAACTAATTCCAACCTCACAGCCAATGCTGTTCTAAAGCATTTGTCCGTGAGGTAGCTTGATCAAAGAGAGAACTAGAACCTAGTCGATATCTAAGTGTTATTCAGCTACAACTCCGATGTATACGATTTAAAACTTGTTTGATGTGCTGTGAGCAAAGTAATATGTTCATTAGTTAATATAGATGTTCTGCCCATAACCAGAACATAAGTAGATGTATTTTTGTGTGTCATAACATTCCAAATTCGTATATACAGCTTGATATGACAACCTCTACATTGATACATGTGATAAGTGTAGTTGTAACAGCCGCAGCAACAGCAGCAGCTCCAGTTAAGATAGACAATTGACAGTACAACCAAATGTCCAGGATATCAAGTGTTTAGTGTAAATAAAAGCATTAGATAAAATCCGAAATGCAAAGCGGATTAATTCAGTGTTTGATTCCATAGATTTGGTTCCATGTCACGTAACGTTCCACATCCTCCTGGGATACGCTCTTGGAGACATGCTGCAGAGCATCCATGAAGTCTGACATCGTAACGGAGGGCAGCTGCGTAAATTTCAAAAGTAATAGTTAGAATTCCCCCAGCATAGTTTGTTGACTACGCTCACTCACCTGCTGTGCGTCAATTGCGTCAATCTGGGAGCTTGTTAGTGTTCGAATCGGTTGCATAGCCGCATAACGACACAGACTATCCATATCGGCACCCGAGTAACCTTCGGTTAATTCCGCCAGTTCCGTTATTTGAGCGTCACTAAGATTGTGGTGAACTTCTGCGATCAATTTTTCGATTATCTTCTTACGTGCTTGCACCTCAGGCAACGGCACATAGATACGACGCACAAAACGACGACGCATCGCTTCGTCCAGCTCTTGGGGCCGGTTGGTGGCTCCTATGATTACGATATGGTCGTCGTCATCCGTCGCCGCGCCATCTAGTTGGATGAAAAACTCGTTTTTAAGCCGACGAGAGCTGGCGTGTTCATTATCCGAACGTTGCGATAGCAACGAATCCACTTCGTCCATAAATATGATCTGTGTACTAGCACGTGCAAGTTTTAATTGATTACGCCAATTACACAATACTTACGGCGGGTTGATGTGCGGCTGCTACTGCAAAGAGCGTTTTCACCAGTTTTTCGCCTTCGCCCACCCACTTCGAAGTTAACGAAGAGGGATTTATATTGAAAAAGGTCGCTTTTGACTGAGATGCAATACATTTGGCAATTAAAGTTTTGCCTGTGCCTGGTGGACCGAAGAGCAAAACACCGCGTGGTGGTCGTCGAACACCTTTGAATAAATCTGGTCGCTGCAATGGATGAATTATGGTTTCCATAAAAGTCGCTTTTGCATAATCCAAGCCAGCCACATCATCCCAGGTTATGGATTTGTACTTGTGCATACTGTCTCGCATTATCTGTTCGACCATTGCGGGATCCAAATTCGCCAGCGCTGCTGGCACAGCTGTTGTGGCTGCTGGTGATGGTGGGCCCTTTACATTTGTTTTTCTGCATAAATGAATAATTGATAATAGGATTTCGGTCAATATGATATCTATATATGTATATATTACACTTCATCCTGTTTAATAGGTTGGACAAATTTTGAATTTAGACTGCGACCGCGACCGCCGAGCGACTTCTTTTGATAGTTCATGATTTCACTAGGCTCTGCATTTAATTTATTTTTTTGCTATGGGGAATAAATCCAATTAATATCAATAGGTCAATTAGCAGTATTCGCTTACCTGTTTGTCATGCAACAGCTCTTCTCGTGCTAAGCGAAAACCCTGAAAAGTGGCGGCACCTCCTTCTCCACCACCTGATAATGGAGCAAGGTTAGGTGCGGTAGGTCCGGGTAGTGCTTCCATTTTTGCTGGTTCCGTGACCACCGCCATTGGTTTAATTTTTGGTTTTTGTAAATCCTTTGTTGTTATTTCATCCCTGACACAGCTTTCATAATTTCCACGGCACGAACGCTCAAATACATTTTCAGGTGGCATAGTCCATTCCAGATTTTCGAGTGATATTCCGGCACGTCGACGTCGACTCTGCTCCAGTAGATTCTTACAGCCATCTAAACATTGCTGCTGGAATGTATCGGAGCTACTGCTGTTTAAAAAAGCTTCTTGGTGATCCTTTAGGATATCGTAACGGATACACTCATTTAGTGTACTGTAAGAATGCAAGATTTCTTAACATTGTAGCATTTAGAAACGTTCCCATTTTCACTTACCGCGTAGCGTGTGCCAATAACACTTTTTGCGAGCGCCATGCATTTTGTTGTTCACTAGCATCTATATTAGGAGTTCGCCAAATAACTTCATTAGCTGCAAAGGCGGATGCCCAGGGTTCTACATTCAAATTGTTTTTGCCGAACATTTATGAAAAACAAGAACAATTTGACCTACACTATAAATGATTGATCTTAGCGCGTTGTGGTGGCTGTTCGATAGGTACGTTCTTCGATAACTCACAGCACGACCTATAGTTGATTTAAAGTAGTGGCGGCCGTTCGATAGCGATTTAAAGTAAAACGGAGTGTGGCAGCAATCAGCTTTTGTCATGCAAAACTCGAATTTTAACGATCGTTACAGCGGCCATATTGATATTCCGTTCACAATTTTAAACTAAATCTAAGCTTGAGTTGTCTAAAAATTTAAAATAAAAGAGAATAAGTATTAAATGTATCATTTATAATATGTGCTCATTGTAGCACAGATTAAAAGCCACAAGCCACTGCCTACAATTGGCTTTAATTAAAATTAATTGATGTTTTATTACCAGAGAATATGTTTGCATACAACATTTAATTGAATTGCGTATCAGTTGTGAGTACCCCTCGCAACATAACATACATATAATTTGGGCTCAGGTAAGGTTATCGCTGTAGGTTAAGAAAAAAACTCTTCAACAGTAGCTAAAAATGTAACCAGACAGACGCATTTTATCGCGGCATCAGTTGTGGACTCACGTTGTGCAAATATCTATACAGCCGTCTACAACAAACTAGCCCCGATGATTGGGTCTCCGGCTGCGGTCCGCACCAAATGGTTGCGCACAGCCTTGCAAGCGTGTTATCGCCAAGTAGCGCAAAGATAACGAATTTATTAAGATAAATCTGATATAAAAAGCGCATCGTTGTCATTACCACCTTCTCAGTTTACATGCAGTTCTTCAAAGTCCAAAACTAAGCAGTTTTGATATCAGGATTTCATCATGTGCCTGCCCAAGCGAGTTAGCGGCGCGGCCATCCAAAGCATCACCACGGCCATTGGTGGGTACGCACCAAATCTGCCATAGTTTCTTTCATTACGTTTTTGTACTGCGTTAGGCAATTTGATTTGCTTCAACTTTGGCATCCTGTTCGGTATCACACCCGCGCACATGGCTCTCTATGAGTCGGAGCAACGAACACCGCTCAAGACAGTCACCGATCCTGCGGGCACTGCCCTGCTAACTGGCTATCTCTTTCTGAGCGCTGGCCTGGGTGCCGCAGCGTCCGGCTGCCTGGCCATTCGCATCGGTCCGAAGTCCGTGCTGCTGTCCTGCGGTCTCCTGCAGATTGTAAGCATCCAATGTAAACATACTTTATGGCAGATCTTTTAATCGATATACACTGTACTCTCTGCTCTTCAGTTCAGCTGGTTCACAATACACTTTGGCTTCGATATAGTTCACATCTATGCCTCTCGCATATTTGGCGGAGTGGCTGCTGGCGGAGCATTTGTTGTGCTGCCCATTTTCATCAACGAAATCGCGGAGAGTCGTGAGAAGTCAGCTCGTCTGACGTTTACAATCGAATTGTGGCGTACTTTGGGTATACTTTTCGGATTCGTGCTGGGCTTCTATGTGTCCTACGATATTGTGAACATTGTGGGCTGCCTATTATCCTGCGTATTCTCGCTGTGCTTTCCCTTTGTCCAGGAGAGTCCGCATTATTATATGCGCAAGGGCAATCAGGCTGCCTTGGAGAAGTCGTTGCGCTGGTATCGTGGTATTCGGGATATAGATGACCGCGAGAAGCCCGAGTATCTGCATGAGCTAGAAGAGTTCAAGGACGAAATGAAGGGCGAGGGCAAGGGCATCGGCTCAACACATTATCCGCATAGCTATATCATCCGTCTGATTGCCGTCAGCTTCCTGCTGACCATCTGCGCCAAGATGAGCGGCGTGCTCGTGGAATTGAACTATGCTGCCGACTTCTTAGGTCGCACCGGCTACTCTGTGGAGCTCAACTATGTGCTACTAGCCGTGTCGCAGTGTGTGGGCGCCTTCTTCGCACGGCTGGTTGGCCCGAAACTGCCACGTAAGGTAAACTCAATTCTTCGATTGCAATCCAATCAAGCCATCTTTAGACCCTTTTGGCGTGTTCTCTTGCAGGTGCTGTTGTGCATCTCCTCGCTGATGGCCGCCATGCCCGTCATTGTCCTGGCCTTCTTCAAGCAGTTCCATGCAAGCTGGTCTCTGGGCATCTGGAGTGAACGCTATCTGCCCATCATTCTGCTCGCTATCCAGCTCTTCTTCGTCAGCTTTGGCCTCTATCCACTGGCCGCTGTCGTCAGCAGCGAAGTGTTGCCCACAAAGGTAAGCAATGCCAAGGACTTGCTTTTGTTGATAAGTCGATTATCTGATTGAGTCAACCTTCGACTAATTAGATGTTCGTTTGGTACAAATTGATGGTTCAATTAGGTGATTGATTGCGCAAATAGTTAAGGGACTTGACTTGCTGCATATACCGACTAATTGCAGCCTGCTGGCTGACCTTAATCCGGGCAAATTTCGGAAAAATTCCAGCGAACTTTCCCTCTGTGCAGTCAATAACAATTCAAATTACGACCACATTTCGGTTCCATGTGACGCGCAAGAGCCCACAGATTTCACTGGAACTTGTTACATACTTTTCAGCGCCGATTTCGTGCAACGTTTCAATGAGACTTGTTTCTAAAGCCTTCATGATGTAATGCCTTTAATGATTTCCGTGTGTTCGACAGTAATGCAAATCCACTCGCTTGCCTTTGATTCCAGTACTATTACTCTGAAAAGGAAATACGTTAGAAAATCCTTAATTACTGTAAAAGGGAATTAGTAGCTTTTGGTTTTCCATTGTTAATAATAAACTTTTTGAAATGCTTTTTGGCAGCTGCACGACTTGCTCTATTCGTTGGCCTCCGGCGTGGCCTGGCTGCTGCTCTTCGGCGTGATTGAGGTAAACTCTAATGCCTAGCATTTGATCTAATGGTAATAAACATCCAAACATCCTTTGCAGGGCTTCAATGCGGTCAAGTCGCCCTTTGGTCCCGGTCTAGTGCTCTATTTATGGGTGTTTGCAGCTGCCTCCATATTTGTGGGCATCATTTCGTTGCCTCTGCTGCCAGAGACCCGAAATCGCCGTCCGTCTGCCGTGCAGCGAGCGCTCGGCTATGGCGGCCAGGAGGGCGTCGCCAAGGTGGCCAGCGCCATCAATGGACACATCTCGACGCACATTTAAACAATAGACGCCATCTTCAATTAGTTTATAAGCTATTATTAAATTAATTTAAGAGTTCGTCGTATATTTGTTCAGTCTGTCCGCATGGCAACGCATCCGACTCCGTGTTGACTCTTATGTAATTCCCGGTCCATGACCGAGCTGTCGCGCGAATCATGAGCCCTTGATCTTAGCTTATCTAATCTATTGCACCAGCAATACCACCACACCCCCGCTGCTCTGCCCGCTCTGCGCATGCCAGATATCATTTAGCTACGCTAACTAAGTAGCTGCCATTGAACTAACTACAGAACTATTCAATTGAGCTACGCCCAATCAATTGGCTCAATTTAGAGGCATTTGAGCTCAGCTGCTTAGAAGGGATAAACTAATGGAAAGGTATTTACGGGCACGATCATTATACGATTCATTAGCATTAGCTTGATCAGCGTCATTGCCATTATCGCTGCGCACTCTTTCCCACTATCTCTTTCACGCCACCTTCCTGCCTCCCTCCCAAGAGATCCTTATTGCCACTATCATTTGTGTCACCAGAACTATTATCAGTGTCATGAGCATTATCTTTGTCATTGTCATTGCCACTGGCACGATCTTTATTAGCATTGCTTTCCGTATAAATCAAAGACGCGCCTTCCTCCCTCCCTCTCCCTCTCACTTTTCCTTTCCTCCGCGCAGGGCAAACAAGAGGCTGGGTCAACAACACGCTTAAGCCTCTACTTACGCGTTTTACAATGGAATCCGCTGAGAGAGAAATGTTCTCCCGGCCGGAGTACAGTCATGTGTGCCTAGCGGGCACTCCTATCGCTTGCGAGTGCATTCACGATTTGAGAGAATTTGCGCTTAATCTTCCGACTACTGATACGCCAGCTTCATGGAAACGTGATTAATGCTCCTCAACCCTGCCCTCACCCTCCCACCCCCTCTCCGCACACACCCGCTCCAGCCGCTAGTTTCACGACAAAGACGCTTCTCTATTGCTGCCAGCGGGCAATGCGTGCGCATCGTTCGCTATTTCGAACACATGGCACAACAGGAACAATCGTAAATCTAATCAGATAATATAAATCAATGTAAATTTGGAGCTGATAAGATCCGATTGAGCGAAACCGGAATGCTCTAGCCAAAACGAAAAATATATAAAATATCTATTAGGAAAATCTTTTCAAAATATTCTCTGTAAATTTTTTAAGACTTTCATGAGCGCCCCTTAAAATAATATAACATTAGGTATTCTATGAAATTATAAAAAAATATATATTTATATTAAAATATTATAATATTATATATTATATGAAAATTAATTTAGGTTTAAGCTCTTCTTCATAATTTCTTTAAGGCTCATCAATAAAATGCTCCCCCTCAAACACACCCCTACATATAGCTTCCTCATTAGCCTTGTTTACAGAGCCTACCTGTACCTTTCGGATAGAGTAGCGCCATTATAATAACTGTAGTCGCCGCTGAATTGAAACAAAGCTCGTCAACAGTCTGGATTGGGCGCAATTAGAACATCTCTTCTTCTTCTTCTTCGTGTTGTTGTTGTTATTGTGATCGCTGTAGCTGCAGCTCAGAGAGCATAACAGTCGAGTGATAACAACAATCCGAATAGTTTGTTCTCCCATACGGACGACTGTTGCAGCTGCCTGGCAGCAGCAGCAATATCTCTGACTGGCTTTACAATCTGAACTCGTTATGGACGATGTTATAAAAGTTATCGT
>JABVZX010000308.1:2576384-2591474 GCA_020883565.1 Drosophila pachea
TGTGTGTGTGCGGGTGTTAGGTAAGCATATAAGCTCGGTTGACAATCGTTGCTCAATGCTGTTTGCTCTTGCCATAACTGCTTGAACTTGTGGCGCAACACCTTCAAAGCAACACCCGGCGGCAGGCATAAGGCAAGTCACCTACGTCAGTTTCCCCTTTCCCTTTCCCTCTCTCTCTCTTTCTAAGTTTCTCCAGCCACCTATTTCACTTTAGGACCCGTGGCAAAAGTTGGCACATTTGCCGGCAACGTTTCGCCCGTTTGCGTTGAGCAAGCACAACTCTAAAGTGACTTTGGTAAAGCATTATCCATACTAATCGAAATACATATAGAGAGCGCAGGAAATGGATAACTGTTCAGAGTCGCAAGCGGAAGACCCTTTAAGGGAAATACGAAAAGCTATTAGCGAAGCTCCAAGCAAGCCCATTGAAATAGAATTATGCCCTCAATGATAACCTTATATTCTAAAGTATCAAAGAAATATCCATCTATTCGCATTGTAACGTAATCCGTACTATAATCACAATACCGCGCGGTTAGAGCACATTTAAGAAACGGGCACACTGTGAAAGTGCCACGGAAGTTGTGCTAATCGAATTTAAATAAGTTTACTTTGTATACAGTTGTTGCTTTTGTTGCCTTCTGCTGGCCTTTGTTGTTTTTGTTCTTGGGTACAAGTCAAACAGAAATGCGGCTGGCCAGGCAAGTGTGGCAGAAAAAATATTAACTTTTGACAGCACGCCCCCAAGCCCATTGCCGTTCCCGTTCCCATTCTGCCCACTCTCGCGCTTTATCTCCTCTCTCTCCCGCCGCCTACACACAAGCTGTTGTTCGAGCTGGGTGGCTGTGTATCCGTCGCGCATATTAATCATTGGTCCCCACAATTTTTTTTCTTGCAAAGGCTTTGCAATTTCAATGTGCCATATAATGTGTCGAGAGGGGCGCGAGAGACGTAAAAAAACTATTTCAAGGTCGCTCTGACAGCTGGACTGAAATTAAATGTAACAGCGAGATCTTAATTCGAGCATTTAAGCAGTGGGGTGCATGGATTTCTTATCTAACTGCAACTGGTCACACCGAACAGGCAATGCGCTCGAAATTGTGGACCCAACGATTACAACAACAATAACATGAATGAATATTAGAAAGGAAACGTACAGAAAGTACATTTTATGAGGAATACTTAATTGGTATAAAAAACGTTACAATAGTCAAGGCGTAAAACAGTTGCATTCAAGCAACATTCAGTAACTGACTCACCCGTTTGTTGATTAAACTTTGTAAAAAATTCAAGCCTTTATAAAAAACCATGTCAATCATTGAAAGCACATTACATGAATTTTCACACCGTGGCATGCAGTTAACAATAATACATTCCATTTTCCATTTCCATATTTATTAAGAGCTAACGCACTAAATCATTCGCCGCAGAATGACACTTGCAGCTGGTACAGCATATCGAATTCGCCGATAAAGCGCGGCTAGCAAGTGTCATTACTGCATTACCGTTCAGCGAAATAAAGCAAATGCAGAGAAGTCCGCCATTCGTTAAAACCGAGCGTCATTTATAAATGTCGTAGAATGAGTGTTGCGAAAAGTTAATTACTCAATGGAAATCGAAAACAAAAAAGGAATAAAACAGATGAATGCAATCGAAACGTAAACGTTAGCTGCAGCTATAACCAATTAAACGCTGTAAGTGATTATTAATGAGTGCACTTGTTGGCCGCCGGCTTATTGGGATGTGTCAGGACTCCCGTTAGCGATGGATGTTTTCACATTTAATTTCCTCATTTATGCAGGAGATTTTGAATTATTTTCACTGACCTACATTCCCCAACACAAGCGCAAATATTTGTACAGGGATATATATAAACATTTTCAACTGCAGGACTCTCGGATGCACTGGCCAAGGGCCTGCTCACTGATGAATATATAAATGGAGCACGCATTTTAGCTTTGAACCTAACCAACGGCGCGGTCCAGTCCTACGTCTGGTGGGTGAAGGGCGGCCACGACAAACTGGGTGAGACGCAGCGCTACGAGGAAGAGGGACTGCAAATTGGCAAAAAACCTGCACACAGCTATCCCTGGTAAGTGGAGAGCACGAATCACGCAAATTGATGCTTTTCTTCCATATTTTGCGGTCTAGCCTCGAGTTTCATTTCAATTACGATATATCATCTAGTTAGTCCAAAAAGGAACTGGTTTAATTTGGCTGTTCTCCTCACTCGGTCTTCTCGAATATCTATTTACACAGGGTAGTTCGAAGTATATCATTCTATTTTGTATTGTCTGTTAGGTTTGACGACGAGAGCAGCACTCCGTCCTTGCGCTCGCCAAAGTTTGCACCAAGCCCACCGAATAACTACTACAAGGGCTGGTGGACGTACCCCTACTTCTCGTGTGCGTTGAGCAAGTGGCTAGTCTCATATAGCATTGCGATACCGCCAAGTGGACGGCACGGCTTGCGCGGCTTCATCAGCGTGGACATTGATGTAAGCTCACTGCGTGTCAATCAGTGCGATGCGTTGCCCTATCGTTTCGGCAGCAGCCAGCAACAATTGCTGATGCAACGGCAACGGCAACCGGCGCGACGTGCCACCGTAGCAGCAACTGCAACAACAGCAGGAGGCAGCCACGATGTGGCGACCATCACGGACTTGCAGGCTTTCCACAGCTCGCACAAATGCCATCGCGCCTCCATGGTGGTAAGTTGATAGCCGGCAAGTGGAGCATGGGCTTTGACGTGGGTGTGCCGCTGATTGGACCCGGTTGGCTGGCTTAATTAACAACCGTTGCAACCTTTTCGCAGTGCGACTATCGACAGCCCAGCGCGGAGGCGGCGACAATAAGCGGCAGCGGCAAGAGATTGGTAGCCACGGCCAGCAGCAGCTGGTCCCGCGGCGCATATCAGTGCCTGTGCAAGCGCGGCTACTATTCACTGCGGCATCCGGATGGCTTCAACGGCACCATCATGGAGATTGCCTGGCAGGAGCATCAGGACAATATAAGCAATTACTATACGGATGTATTCAAGTGTTTGCCTTGCGCCCCCGGCTGTGACACTTGCACCGGGCCCGAGCCCTGTCTGGCCAACTACCACTGGCCTTTCAGGTGAGTTGAGAGCCAGCAGACATCTCAAATGTGTCACAATATCTCTATCTCTACTCCAATTTGTCTCTTTTCATAGAATATCTCTGCTAACCATTTCGATTGGTTGCGCCTGCGGGACTTTCGTGCTACTCTGCTATCTCTTCCAACATCGCCGGGTCAAAGTCTTTAAGGTGGCCAGCCCCATATTTCTGATGATCACGCTCATCGGCTGTGCCATTATGTATCTTGAGGTGAGTCAAGTGAAAGGGGCGTACCAGCTGAGAGGGCGTGGGACGTACGTGTTACACTCTGCTGGCTACTTAACCCATTAAAAGCCGAGTTACACACAAAGACCATTACGAATGCTTGGAAAGGACAAAGGCAATAGCAGCAGCCACAGCAGCAACAGCAAGCGGCTAATGTGACAAAGGGTCTCATTTTGGTCTCATTTACAATTGACCCACATGTTGTGGAGTGGCCTCCGTTGGTGGCCCGCCCACCAGACCCACCTGGACCACGTGCGGCACACGCAACATAAAACTCCTTTTTATGGCTTTTTAAATGCGGCTTTTAGGAACTTGCCTCGTGTGGCGGCATTCGAGCTTACGTTATGCCGTTTGTAACTGCAAAGGGTTAATAAAGCCCTGCTTACCGTGACTGGCTAATAAAGTGAGACTGAAAGGTTGCGACACGGCAATAAATAAATGTCCAACATTTCATGTAAAATAACAGCGCGACTTGCGTAACAGAATGTGGCTTAACACTTTTACTGCAATGCGCTTAACATAAGGCAAGACAGTGCTACAGATATCTTTACATAACAACAGAATTATCGAAGGAATATTATAATAATCGCAAATTACAATCGTTCATTGAATTCCTAGCATTCATAGTCAGCTTTCAGGGTATACAGATAATAGTCAAAGCTGTTCACAGCTGTTTGTAGCATTGTTTACAATTAGGCTGTCAGCATTAGGCAAACGACAATGGAGCTCCCGCCGGACACATAAAGGGCAGGAGAGAACAATGGAGCCGACGTAGGAGCAACACGAGCAAATGGGTTAAAAGGTTGTCCTGGATGCGGGGCAGCAAACAAGAAAAGAAAAGACTGTTATGGCAGCTAAGGGGGCTTCAAAGCGTATATCACATATATATATATATATATAGAGTACTAAACGTAACTGATTTTATAGTCAGATTATTTGAGAATGTGTGTGTGCGTGTGTTGAAAACTTGGGGAAGGCAGAATATCTATAACATGAGCAACAACAAACAAATTTTGAACAACAACGAAAATGTTATCCATTTGAGCGTTAGCGAAAATGTTCCCCATTTGAGCGACACCGAAAATGAAACAGAAGACGAAGCAGATCTACTGGCGGCCCTGCGTGAAATGGTCCAGGTGTCAGACACGGACCTGAACCCAGAGGAGCCAACAGATTTTCAGGAACCCCCTCATATTCTCAATCTAATTGAGAGGATGGATACGAACGCGTCGCCCGAGACACAGCAGGAATGTATCAAGTCCGTGGCCGATGCTGGTACACAATGTGAGAAATCGGCCCTAGCTGTTTCGAAGGGGGAAAAGCCACCAGACACGATTCAAAAGAAAGTAATTTTTGCCAAAGAAAAGGAGACGGAAACCTGGACTGACAAATTTCGGAAAGTTGCCGAAAACCCGGTACTGTGTTCCGACGCATGGACCGATATTCTAGTTCAAGAGGACACGGATGCTCATGACGTTAGCTGGGAAATGTGCGACCCAGATAGAAGTGAGACGCCCTATGTGTCGTTGTGCCCGTCCATGGAGCAGTTGGAGCCGGCGTCGCCGGGCGAGCAGCTGAAATTTGAGCGCATCGACAATGCCGCCAAGCCCAAGTCCCATAAAGAATTCCAACACCTGCTGGATGCAACCCAGGCAGCTTCTTCGCACCAGGAGGTCAATACAATGCATCCGAGGCTGTGGCCAATAGCCGAATCGTGGGAGCAATGCCGGCCAGCGGGCACCATAAACATTCTGATGGTCCCCAATCGACACACTCTGAGATACAACTTAATGGAGGAAGATATAAAAACCAGCGAAGTTTCTTTGCATAAGGAGGAAAGAAGCTCGGCGACCTACACGAATATACCCTGCTTCGGATCGGACAGAGCAGCTGCATCAACTGTTACGCATGTGCAGCATTCAGCCCCTAGTTTCATTGATAATCTGCCGCCGCTTGGCAGGCACAGATCGACGCTGGCCGAGCGTCAGTTGAGTTCCACAAAGCAAGCGGAGCGAGCTAAACCCGGAACTACCTTGGCTCTCATCCAACCAGCAGAGGCAGAGACCTGCCCTAACCAAGAAACTGCTATTGTGATAGAGGAACAGCCTGCTCTCCAAATGGATTGCCCAGAAGAGCCGCTTATTGCCTCGAACATAATCCCCGGCTTGGAAGAGGCTGTGAATGAAAATGAATTCGCTGCGATAGAATTTCCAACTGGAGTCGTGCGCGGAGATGAGGTGAAAGCTGAGAAATCCTGCGCGTCAGTCTTTTTAGCTGAAGTCACAGTAGAGCTAAATAATCCTAGTCCAGCTCTTTCTCCTTCGAGAGAACAGCCAACGACTTCTGCTGCCGCAACGAAGTCCCCTTCCAATGAGCCACCCCCAAGTTTTCCGACCGTTGAAAGGACTCAGCGAGTGACCGTTAAGCCATTTGAAGGAGAAGAAGACATGGCTGCCAGTAAAGAGAACTTGAGTACGAGGAAGCTTCCGAATCCTGATTTGACCAAACCACACGATGGCACGGAAATGAATGCACTTGATGTGGAAGTGGTACGTTTCGGTTCCATGGATCGATTTGAAACGGAACGAGCTGAAGTTCAGGCCATTAAAGCAGACAGGAAGAGACCTTTACCACGAGACCCGTTCGTAGTAATGAATCGTTCAGCTGATCCCGACTCGCAGCTGATCGAGAAGAGCATGAATGTGCGAAGCCCATCCAACGTTAGCATGAATCTAACTCCAATTGCCATGAGAAACATGGAGGCCATAGACGCATTCAGCTTGTTGCCGAACGAAGCAGGTCCACTCGATGGCCCAGCGAATTTGCTCGCCTCGAGCTTTTCGCGGAATCGTTCGTTGTGCAAGAGCAGGGCTTCGGCTTTCTCCTACACAGAGCAGACAGCTTCAGGCATATTTACTCCCATCATGGTGCCTGGGCATCAAGCGGCGATCGAAGATCCGGATGAGCCGAGCAGCAGCCACTATTTGAGAAATTTATGGCGGCAGCCGGGAGAGCAGTTGGCGGACGAGATCTTCTTTATGTCAGACCAGAATTTGAACCATGAGCTGAGAAAACCCGAGGTGAAACAGAGCACCGAGAATATACACGAGGATAAACCGGAAGTAAAAATGGAGAGTGCCGATGCCAAGCAGACCGCCCAACTGGAACGCTCCGAATCGATGCGCACCCTGACCATTGTGGGTCGTCACTCGCACATAACCACAACGTATCGGGATCACTGCCACTACGATCGCCATGAGGGCGTGGACAAGCGGGCGAAGCGTAAGCTGATCATAGCCTCCATCCTGTGCTTGGTCTTTATGGCCGGTGAGATCATTGGCGGGCTACTGTCCCACAGTCTGGCCATAGCCACCGATGCAGCACATCTTCTGACCGATCTGGCCGGTTTTCTCATATCCCTGTTCGCCTTATACTTGGCCAGTCGTCCGTCGACGCAGCGCATGAACTTCGGCTGGTATCGGGCAGAGGTGCTCGGCGCCATGATCTCCGTTTATCTCATCTGGGTGATCACGGGTATACTTGTATGGATGGCCATTAGCCGGCTAATCTCGGGCCAGCATGAGCTGGACGCCAAGATAATGTTGATCACCTCCGGCTTAGGCATTCTTGCGAACATCATTATGGCCCTGCAATTGGGCCATGGTCATTCGCATGGTCCCAGAATGCGAGCCAAGCCAAGCCATTCGCATCAGTCGACTGTCGTCAGCGCCCCCAAGGGTGATGTGGCTGTTTCCACAAACATCGTGGAGCAGCATCTGATACCAGCTTCAGTCTCTACCCAATGCACCGGTAATCGCGAGGAGAACATCAATGTGCGAGCCGCCTATATCCATGTGATTGGCGATATAATCCAGAGTGTTGGCGTCTTTTTGGCTGCGATTGTGATATTCTTCAAGCCGGAATGGGCATTCGTTGACTCCATTTGCACATTCGTCTTCTCGGTCATTGTGCTCCTGGTCACCTTTCGCATCCTACGTGACGTCTTGATGGTGCTCATGGAAGCCACGCCCGATTACATGGACTACGAGGAGGTGAAGCGCACCTTCCTCAGCATCGAGGGCGTTGAGCATGTCCACAATTTACGTATCTGGGCGCTGAGCGTCAACAAGATTGCGCTCTCTGCCCATCTGGCCATCGACCAGGAGGCCGATCCGCAAGTGATTCTCGAAAAGGCCACCACATTGATACACAAGCGCTACAATTTCTTCGAGACAACCATACAGATTGAGGACTACACGCCCGGCATGGAGGATTGCAATCAATGCCTCACGCCGGCTCCCAAGCCGGCGTCATCCAAAAAGTCTTGGGAAACCGCTGAAGAAGACATCAATGAAAATGAGAAGCAACAGGAGGAGTTAAAGGAAGTTATCCAATCTCAAAAGTCAAGACTTTCGACTGCATCAGAAGGAGAACCAAAAAGAAACTAGTCTATTTATTTTTTAACCCCCGTTAGTATACATGTTAGGATTTTTTATACAGACATTTTAAGAAGACTTTTTGAATAATGAAATTTCTCGCAATAAAGAAAATTTGGAGAGTGTGCAACTCTGCCTCGAGTCCACAGAGAGAGAGAGAGAGAGAGAGGCCCGCAATGAAGGATTGATTATGGGCGCAGGACCCTCTACTGGGAGAGGGCTTATCAGGGGCAGGTCTGCCAGCAAGTGCTTAGTGTGGAGGCCTTAGAGCAGCCATGTCCTGAGAGAGGTCGACAGGAACGGCTATGCCATGAGAGCTCTTAGCCTGCCGTTGCCTAAATCACCTGTCAATTGACTGGCCGTCCTGACAGCTCACAGCTGGAGGCTGCATCCATTAGCTCTCCACACCTCTCTCGCTTTCGAGGGGGTCGCTGACCTCGGCAAAGCATGGAAACCATTATTTAATGAGCTTCTCTCTCCCTCCAGATGGTCGCCATATTCCCCTATCTGGATACCACCTGGTGCATTGCCACCAAATGGACGCGCCACATGGGCTTCTGCATTACGTACACTTCGCTGCTGATGAAGACCTGGCGGTAAGTGCATACCACCTCCATCGCTCTCCCGCTCACTCTCACTATCTCCATCTCCATCTCCATCTCCATGTCTTCCTCGCTGTGGCAGTGTCTCTTTGACATATCGCGTCAAGTCCGCACACAAGATCAAGCTCAACGATCAGCAGCTGCTGCAATGGATGGTGCCCATTTTGCTCGTCATGCTCATCTATTTGGGCACTTGGACCATTTCGGCCACGCCCTACGCGGAGGTGGTAAGTGACAGGGACAATCCGACAATCCCTCCCAATCAGACATTCACTCCTCTCTCTCTCTCTCTCGTTGTGCACAGATCTACGACCAGAATCATTTGAAGTTCAAGCAGTGCTCATACAACTGGTGGGATCACAGTCTGGCCATCGGAGAGGTCCTTTTCCTCGCCTGGGGCATACGTGTCTGCTACAACGTTCGCAACGCGGAGAGCCTCTACAACGAGGCGCGCCTGATCTCGTATGCCATCTACAACATAGCCATTGTGAACATCGCCATGGTGGCGTTCCAGTAAGTACTGCACCGCCGGCGCCACCAGCACCACCATCACCACCTGGGCCCCATCTGATTTGAGAGTTGGCTTGCGCTTGGTTATGTAATCCTTATGCATGTCGTGGCACTTTAGCTTTGCGCTTTTAATTAAATTCCTTTGCACGCGTTTCCGCCGTAATCCTTCTTGCTTCGTCTGCAAGGACACAAGCTGACGGAAGCCGCCACATCTGGCTGGCTGTCTGGGCTCCTGCCTGTCCGCCCGCCCGTTTGTTTACACAGACATTCCGCGGAATTCTTTACCAAGTTCACGTCCGACTTTTTGGGCTCCGCCAGGCAAATGAAAATCCTTTCAAGTGTTTTGATAATTAATGCAATTTGTTGTTTCTCAACTTGGTTGTTTTTTTTTTTTTTTTTTTGGTTTCCTTTGTGACCCAACACTCAACTTGTTGGCCGTAATTTAAGTTTTCGCCGTTGGCCAAGTTGTTATCGAAAATTTGCTGGGCTGCTCTCGGATGTTTGGGCCTAGATAAGCGAAACTTCCCGAGAGGGTCCCCAGTTTAAAGAAGGTCATTTGCGGTTGTTTATGTAGGCAAATAAGCGAAGCCACTGAGTGAATGAGTGATTGAGTGATTGATTGAGGGAGTGCCAGAATGTTAAACCTATTGCCTGACTGAAGAACCATCTAATAGATTGATTTTCTGACTGCCTCATTGAGCTCACGACCTTCAACTTTGTCATTTCTTCTGTGATCAAAACTCTGCTCTTATCCTGTTCCTCTTCTAGTGTTATGCTCTTTCCAAATGCTGGACCCGATTACAAGTACATGCTGGGCTTCGTACGGACCCAATTATCCACCACAACGACCATTGCCCTGGTCTTCGGTCCGAAGATAGCGCGTGTTCTCAAGGGTCAGGGCGACAAGTGGGATCAAAAGGCCAAGGTGCGCAGCATAACGGCATCGTTCTCGCTGAACGGTGTGGGCCTGGTGCCAGAAGAGTCACCCGATCTCTACCAGGAAAACGAGGAACTCAAGGTAAGGGCACTCACATTTGGAGGCTGAAGTGTAAGCTTCCCACTCAACCGAATCTATTGCAGGAGCAAATCCAAAAGCTAGCGCATCAAATCGAGTTCATGAAGACTGTTCACATGCAGATGAATAACCGGCATCTGAAACCGAAGCCGGGCGGCTACTTTACCATCACATCGACCTCATTCCAGGCCCCCTACAGCAAGAGCACTGTTTCCACGGCGCAAACACAGACCGGCAAGGAGGATGGGTGAGCAGACATCGAGCCTCTAATTATAGTATTGGTCTCATGATAATCCTCATCGACTCGCAGGTTAACTGGCAATGCGACGCCCTCGAAATGCAAGTCCCCCAAGGGCAAAGTCTGACGAGGTCAACGAAGTGTAAAAGATTGCTCAATAAATGTTGTTGATAAGCATGGAAATGTCGTGGACAATGCAATTGATTTTAGTTTATACCAAAAAGCAGAAGAGCAGCAGCTAGAGCTAGAGCGGCAGTTGGAGCGGGAGTACGCGAACGTTGTAGAGCTGGAGTTGGGCAAAGATTCTGATTTACTGCAACAATTTCATCGCCTCTTTTCGCCTATTGTGGAGGATAGTCTTCAGCTGTACTACAAGCTGAACAGTCATATGGATGCGAACGATGGAGATGAGGTGCAGCACATACGTATCCATCGCACCGTGGCCGAACTGAACGAGTTGACGAGCAGCGAGGAGGAGACGCTCAGCACCCAGCTGCAAACGGAGGCGGAGCAGACACAGGAGCAGGAGCAGGAAGAGCAGCTGGAGATGGAACTCGGGCAGCCAGCGACTCCCAGTATTAGCTCTATCTCGACCACATCGAGCAGCTGCCTCTATGCCATGTACACACCTCCACCACCTCATCTCGATTCATCCATATCGATATCCAGCGAGCCGCTGACGATAACGGAACAGGTGCAGCTACATGCACCGCCAAGCGGCAACAATAATGGCGAAAAGACAGAGGATGAGGAACAGCCAGATCTAGATGAGCCCAGCGCCAGCCAGAACAACAACAACAACACCTCCTGTTCGTTATCCTCCACGCTGACAGATAGCAAGACTCTTGATGCACGCACGCCTATTGTGGTTTAGAGGATATATATAATCAAATTGAATGCTAATTGGCATTGGTGTGGCTGTCGCTCTTTCTGCTTCAATTTGTGATTTCGTTTACAACACAACAGCAACAACAAGAACAGTAAATCGCTTAATGTTTAAACTAGACTTAAATGTAATGTTTGTGTGTATGTGTCACTATCTCTGTCGATCAAATCGAGTGGGCGTGCTAGTTAGGGTTCGGCAGTACGGCGTCTTAAATTTCGATCTAGTAAAACAAAACCCAACGATGCGCGAGTTGTGCAAATATCGATTACTTTGCGATCATTATTTCAACTGTCAATTATCGATTGCGATGATTGAATGTAGGACTATGCGATAGTTCGATTGTGCCACTGTTATTCTTAACAGAATTCTACAATTCTTTGACTTTAATAGCTAAGACGTCTGCCACGCCCCACGCCTCATATTGAATGCCTCAAATTCTTCGACCTTCTGTTCTGCTTCTTAAACATACCTCGAGTACTGCTAGGTTTTCAGACATCTTTTCCGATCATTCATCAGCAAAAGTCGAAAAGCAAAAAAAAACGCATAACATTGAGCAAATTTTTTTCACTTCGTTCGGATTGTAAAACAACGCACTGGAGTTACTGGCCGAATGGAAAAGCACGGAAGCGGTGCACGGAAGGCCAGTCAATATGTAGAACGTCATATGGTAAAGCTCATAGAGCTATGCCCTAGGGCTTAGCCTAATCTAGTCCTCGTTTCTCCCATGCACCTTAGCAAAAAGACAAAGGAATTCTAGTTATTTTTCAAGCACTTCACACAGAAATTTGTTGCAATTCCATTCGATTAATTAGTGCAACATTAATTTTCTCAACTCATCGTAATCGTATTTACCACTTAAGGATAGCAAAAAAGAGTCGATTTTAGTGTAATTGGAAAAGGCATAAAATTAATAAAAGTAATAATAATAATAATAACAATAACAAAACAATAACAGATTAAAAGCTCTTTTGAATTTTAGCGTAACATTTTTAAATAAAAAACGAGAGCGCAATTTTCGAGATATAGTTGGGCATTACGTATATATATATATATAAAGTATAAAGAACATTAAAGAAAATTATACAATTAATTAAAAGTTAAGTTAATGTTTAACATAATGTAAACATATTGATGACAGAATCAAAAAACATTGCAAAAAAGAAAATAAATGGTTACAAAAATTAAGAAATCGAAGGAGCAAACTCGACGATTTAAACGATTGGGCCCCCTTAAAATGGGTAATGGGAGCGAAGTGTCAAATTATACTAAATTTAACAAAATTTTTCAAAATATCCTTTTTTTTGGAATACAGAATTTGACGCTTCACCTACATTTTCGCCATGGTTAAAAAGTCGCACTGTTCCACCGATGAGCATTACATGGATGAGAATTTCGGGTGTCTGCTTCGCGTGGCGGAGGCTATTTGCGAATCGCTGGCCAGGCCGAAGGATCGTTACATCTGCGCCACCACGCTGCAGTCCTTGATCAAATTCAATAGGGCCAGTTCAATGGAGACAAAGTTAAATTTGCGCAAATTCCTTCGATTCTATCTGGTCGTATTGCGCTGGACACAGACACATCAGCCGATGCAGGTTTACCGGAAATGGGTAAGTGCAGGTGTTCTTTGGGATTATTACTTTTGTCCAGGATTATTACTTTCATCTTGGGTGTCACAGTACCATGATACAAGTCCACATGGGCAAGCGGCATCTGCGATGTTTCAACAGGATGAAATGCATCATTGGCTCGATCCTGGACGCTCATATTTGGCCATGAAACACTTTGAAGACGGCTCATCTATAATATACTCGGCCATGACAAAAGATCCCTCCAGTGGCTGGGTGGAGAGCGGCTTTAAAAAGTTGACCAACTCTTGAAAATAAATTATATATTTCGCTTTGTCAAATCCTCACTGTGGTGATTCTTTCCTATTGAGATTCAGTGTCGAGCTATTGGATCTTACAAACTAAATACAAAACGTGGACGGAATGTTTACTATTTGCTTAAGGCTAAATATATGGTCAAAAATTGAATGGAATGTGTACAAATCGCTTAGGAATAAAAAGTAGGCTGAACTATCAGCAGCTTGCAAAGGCACTTGTTGCGGTCTGTTGTACGAATGAAGTGCCCCTCTAGCTGCGCATAAACGACGCAGTGGCAGCTATCAGTGCGAAGCCAAGTAAAATCTGCAGAGATTTATGCATCGTTATCAGGCTGGAGCCATTGCAGCTGTCATTGGAGCAATAGCATTCCTCCCAGTAGACTCCATTCTCGTAGACGCCCCAATTACAAACACCTGTTACGCCAGTATCGGACACCGAAGCGCAGCGACGTATCACCTGACGCCAGCGGCCATCCCCTGTGCAGAGATGAATAAAAGCTATAACAAATGTTTGTTAGAATGCAAGAAACACACGCACATATAAAACCCCGTGGTCCTTGCTGTATAACCTTCATGCAGAAGGAGCCTGGCATGTGAGACTCATCGCTGTTGCATTCAATGGCGATGTGCTCGGTACGATTGAAGGCTTTGTAGGCACCACAACTGTCATATCCCTTGCGATCTTGATCCGATGAGCACTGATAGCAGCGTATGGCCCAGCTACCTAATTATTTAAATGAGTAATAAGACGAAATTAATTCGTAAACAGTTGGCAGCCACACCCTACATTCAAATTCAACAAAAAAGCACATAAATTGGGTGCAAATTCTTACCGCATACAGCAAGCGATAGCAACAGGAAGGCACACTTTGTTAACGTCAACATATTATGGACTTTTTGTTAATTGTGCGAATACAAAACTAATAACAAAATTTGATCCAATAAAAACAAGATGCTACTGGAGGGATGTTACTCTAATAATTGTTTTGACTCTGGGCGAATTGCAAGAAGTTGTGGCGGTCGGCCGATTGGTAATAGTGCTGAGCATGGGCAGTGTTGGTTAAGAATATTGTTAAGACTTTATCTTGGCGCGAAGTTCGAACTACTATCAAGAGCCCTGAAGACAAACTAAAGCCGAGATGCCCACGTTTTTGTCTAATGCCATAACAATTGTTCAAAAAGTTTTAAAAGTTGTTTTTTTTATCTTTATTTGTTCTCATACACATCATGCACCGCATTTCGATATGTAACTAATTATACACGTAACGAAACAACTGCGCAATGTACACGTACATAATATATATTTATAGAGACAGTTATAGTAATATATACGATTAACAGCAACCACGTAGTAGGAGTATTTAAATATAAACTAAGACTTATTTAGGTATTTTTGTTCTTATTTATTTACAAATTGCTTTGGACAGCACACAATGGGGAAGTTTTTCCTTTTAAATATAGGTGAAGCGCAGCCACAAATTACGATTAGAATAAATAAATAAAATACTATTTTTTGTTGTACATATAAATTAGATTTCTGCAATTTGGCTAATGAGAGTTGTACGCTATATTTAGATAATCTAATCTATATAATTATATAATTGCTATGTACAAATTACATAATTTATCGTTCTAAACATGTTCTCTTCAAATAAATTAGCAGGCTTCAAAATGTACAGACGAAATACTTTAACAAATGCAATCGAAAAATTGCATTACTAAAATACTTGTGGAAAACAAATGCGGAGCGAGTTATGGACAAGACACGCCTATATAAAATATTATTTTATGTATATAAATATATATATGTAATACCGGACAAGCCCATTTCTATATATATAGTGTGTGTAAATTGTATATAGGAGAGGATCTTTCCGTTTGATTAGGTAATACTTATGGTTACTCTTTAAATATATAATATTTTGATTTTATGTATAGATTTTGTGTTGCTTTTTTCTTGTTTTTCTGCTTTTGGAGTTCGGCACACTACGCACTGGGATTGTCTCTAATTGTGTTTGGTTTTGGTTTAGATTATACATTTACACTAATTTCGCACAATGCATTTGTTTTATCAGGCACGTTTGCTGCGCACACCTGCTGTCGGCTGATAACAATTGAGATTGGCGGACATGCGGCCCAGCGCATGGAGCATGCGATTCG